>JABXJD010000098.1:1735000-2005864 GCA_013375575.1 Percina caprodes
CATATTATTGTGTTCTGGAGAGTTGATCCAAAACAAGCAATTTAAAAACATCAATTGTGAGGTGCATTGTCAGATACGATATCGTTGCGATGCGATATCGTCGCGATACAATATCGTCGCGATGCGATATCGTCGCGATACGATATCATCGCGATACGATATCATCGCGATACGATATGGAGATACAATATTATCACGATGCGATATCGTCGCGATACGATATCATCGCGATACGATAACATCGCGATACGATATGGAGATACAATATTATCACGATGCGATATCATCGCGATACGATATCGTCGCGATACAATATCGTCGCGATGCGATATCGTCGCGTTACAATATCGTCGCGATGCGATATCGTCGCGATACGATATCATCGCGATACGATATGGAGATACAATATTATCACGATGCGATATCGTCGCGATACGATATCGTCGCGATACGATATCGTCGCGATACGATATCATCGCGATACGATAACATCGCGATACGATATGGAGATACAATATTATCACGATGCGATATCGTCGCGATACGATATCGTCGCGATACAATATCGTCGCGATACGATATCGTCGCG
Organism: Percina caprodes; assembly: GCA_013375575.1. Lineage (NCBI taxonomy): Eukaryota > Metazoa > Chordata > Actinopteri > Perciformes > Percidae > Percina > Percina caprodes. Next base: position 1,735,590 of record JABXJD010000098.1, read on the forward strand.
ATACGATATCATCGCGATACGATAACATCACGATACGATATGGAGATACATTATCACGATGCGATATCATCGCGATACGATATCGTCGCGATACAATATCGTCGCGATGCGATATCGCGTTACAATATCGTCGCGTTACAATATCGTCGCGTTACAATATCGTCGCGTTACAATATCGTCGCGATGCGATATTGCGATACGATAACATCGCGATACGATATGGAGATACAATATTATCACGATACGATATCATACGAGAACAGATTCCTACTTGGAATTGTTTCAAAAATTACGATTTCAGTAGAATCGTTTTGGAGGTTTTGGTTTAAAATATCATCATCGGTTCAAATTTAACATGCGCAAGTTTTGCTTTCCATATTGTCCACACGCTTGTTGTGTTGCAGCCCTGGAGCACAGAAACGGCGCTCTAGTGTGGCTTTCTTTTAAGTTGAAAAAGCCCGGTGTAACTGCAACCCACCATTGAATAAAAAAAAAAAAACTATCCTCTTATTTATGAAATAAGAATGTGTCCCGTTTCCACTCCACCCTCAAAGAATCAGAAACAATGAGAACCGGAATCAAAAGGAAGAATCAGAATTGGACTCAGAATCGTTAAAATCCAAACGATGCCCAACTCTTATGCTATGCTGTATTGACCCCCCCCACCCTCCCCCACCCCTTAAAAATATTTAGGGAAATTTCACAGTTCAAGGTGTTTGCACTATTGATTTGTTTAACTGTTTCACTGTTTTTTAAGTTTAATAAATGCAACATCTTTCCAAAAGACAATGAGTAATCGTATTAAATAATATCAATATTAACCAAATTAATTGTGATTATAATTTTTTATTTCCATAAGTCGAGCAGCTCTACACTGTAACAATGTGCTTCTTGGTCAGGTCTTTCTTAACAAGACTTATACCTTGTTAAATAAAAGAACAATAAAAACACAAATGCTATCAACGCTGTTAACATATATAACAATATAACAATATACTGAATCTCAGCACACACATTCACGGAGAAAACAATCCAGCCCAGAGAAATAACACCGTGTCCTCAGTGTCCTCAGTGTCCTCAGCGGTGGCTTCAGCCCCGAGGAGTTCTGCAACACAGTAACAGTAATGCTCATCTCACCGAGCTAATTTCCACAACTCACAGTCCTCTTACAGTCGCCATTTTTCAGCTGTTCTCTCCAGCATGCCATCATGTTTTTAAGTGTCACGCTGTTATGAAACACTTGTTCACATATGACAAATGTAATATAAAGCAGAGCTTGTTAAATATGTTACCAGGGCGTTGTTTGCTGGAAAAAAAACAAAGAATAAAGTATACAGTATCATGTGCGTGGAACTAAGACGTAAATCTCTAAGCTTTTTACTGGTGAACTAGAACCATAGGCGTAGATTTCGAGAAGGGGGCGGAGACAACAAACTGCAACACTGGGGTTAAAGAACACAACAGGAGCGTGAAAACTAAAGATAGATGTAAGTAGATTTAAACTTTGGAGCCCATGGCTTTAACAAGGTCTAATTGTCTAACAGATTTGTTGCACAGGATTGCTAAAAAAACAAAAAAACATCTGTAAACACATGTGATGTTTCGAATATGCAGAAAGTTTTCAACAATACAGGTGAATAATTATTTCCTTAAAAAGACCTTTGCATCCTAAATTGTTGTATAGTAAAATGCACCAGAATGCACGAGACGATCCTACGCCGTTATTATGTGTTCAGTGAGGATTTCTGCAATCACACAGTTTACGTTACACAGTAGGTTGGATAATGTTGTCTAAACAGAGGCCTGACCACACTGGGAGCTCTCGGTGCTGGAGCACCTGTGCACAAACTGCTCAAATGGTTTATTTGAAAGTACAGAGGATACGTTTGTGTATGTTTGAGCCAGATAATCGGTTTTATCTATTGCATGTTTGACAAATCAATCAGTAGTCTTATAGCCCAGCCATGAGGATTTATTTTACCTTAAGATGCTTTAATGGGTTTTTTTTCTGGCCACTTGTAGGCAACAGAAACTGTCTGCAAACAAACTAAATATCAACTATAAAAGAAATTGCAAATTGCTCAGAATAAGGCCGCACGTTGTTTCCTAAGGTGCCCACTCAGATCAAGAGTTGATGTAATGCATGGCTGCCTATCCTGGTTTAGTGTAAGGAATAGATTAACTGCCTCATTACTCAACTTTATGAGGAATATTCTAGTAACTAAACTGCCAAAAGTGTTGTATCAGCATCTTGGTATTAGTTCTGACAAACATGAACACTAGACATGCTATAGAGGGCAGAGTCACATTACCTAAAAGGTAAAAACACCATAGCATATAGAGCAATGATTAATTGGAATGCAATGCCTAGTCCTGTCATTCAAGAACATAAAACATCTCAATTCAAAGTAATACTTAAAGAACATCTCCTAGCTGAGGACTATTCTGTATTGGTTAATACTTAAGGAATGCCGTTAGTATCATTGAGGGTGTTATGTGTTCATTTGCTTGGTCATATTATCAGTAATCAATATCACAATATCATCTCTACACTCTGAATAACTTAAAGTAGGTACTGTGTTGTTATGTGCTGTGTTGTGTTGTTATGTCTTATTATATTGGATGTTTTTCCTTTCAGTGATGTATTGAATGTTGTTTTTGGTGGTTGTTTTTAATGTGATAGTGATGCTTGGTAATGTAGAGCTGCACAAGCTTTTTGACCATGACAAAACAAAACAAATTGGCAGTACCAAACATAGATTTGTTTGGCACCTATAGCACATTGCACATCACTACAAGCCTGTAGACATAGAGGCTTCAATGAAGACAAGGAAGCGCTTTAAAACTCACAGAAGAAAGTAGTAGCGTTTGCGATGCCGCCGGCTCGTAAAATTAAATGAGAATCAAAAGGTCATAAAGAAAAAATTTAATTAAATTTGTAATATTAAATTGTGAACAGGGTGAATCGAGATTTTGATGTTATGATGATTAATTGTGCAGGCCTTTTTGCCGCGTCCTCCCACTGCACAAAGTAAAGCCAGTTGTGAGCAAAAAGGGATACAGCTACGGCCAGAAGTTATGCAAAATTACACAACATTTTGCCAAATCTATTTTAAAATAATAATTGTTTGGTGTGAATACTTTCACCCAGGAAACGCGTGTTGGTTCCTCTGCTTAATCCAAACCCACGATCTTTTTACACTTAAACTTTTCTAAACGTAACTGTTGTTGCCGTAATTTTGGAGCCAGAGTCACCAGAATGCAGAAATTAAGTGTTTGATATGCTCAAAATTTTTAATTTTGCTCAAAAGTTAAGATTCCCCACCCCCCCACCGAATATGATCTATCCTGCAGCCAGCCACCAGGCAATCCAGATGTTTTGGCTTCACTTGTACAATCTGATTAGCATATCATATCCACTTCCAATCCGAGTCCACTTCCAATCCAATTCACAACCACTTCCCGCAGTGATTGGCCAGCTGTGCGTTGGAAATTAAGCTCTCACCTTTCTGTAACACCTTCCAGTGTCGGTATAAACAGTTTTGATGCAACACTTAAAAACTAGTTCTGTTTAAGCATAACCAAAACCTACAAACATCTAACATGAAACATTAGCATCCATTTGGATCCACTTTTTACTTGTCATAGCTCCGTTTTTGGTCTCCACCAGCTCCTGAGGGAGATATCTGACTCTTTAGCTGCTAAAAGCTTCACTATGTTCACCAGCTAGTCTCTGACTGTGTCTGTCTGCTGTTTGCTGCTGGACACAGGTAGCACAAAGTGGGTTTTTTCACTGAAAACAGCTACCTGCTGCTGCCAAAAAAATAAATAAAACAGCAAAAAAGCAAAAAAGGAAAGGTTTGTGGCCGTAAAACCAAAACAATGAGCTGAAACACACTGTAAAGGCGAGGGGGAACGGCAAAATGGGGTATTAAGTTACCGTGGGTGAAACACCTTTCACAGCAGTTTTTTGATCCATTGTTTATATAAAAATATCCGTTATAGCTGCTTAGAAGCTTCTTCCCTTGCTTACAGACCCTCGGGAGATTGCAGGAATACTTTTACAACCGGTTTATTGAATATTCATTGGCAACCATTTTAATAATTGATTTTTTGTTTTAGTGCCACATATATTGGCTAGTTCCAGTTTTGATAATTTGCTGATCTTCTGTTTTGAATATCATTGATATATTGAGTTTGAGGTTTCAATTGTTGGTCAGACGAAGATGTCACCTAGGGCTCTCACAACTCACGGTAGGTATTTGTAATTTATTTACATTTCATAGGTTAAACGATAATTCCATGAGTCTAAAAAGTTCAATCGATACATAAAATAATCGCTAGTTGCAGCCCTACAGAAATGCATGCTAACGTTTTTTTCATTTCACCTCAATTTATCCAGGATGGTCTCTTGAGATTTTTTTAAAAGACAGTGATGGCCAAAATGGCAGCACAAGGTAAACAAGTGTCCATTTAATGATGGAAGAGGAGTAAGGAGAGGAGGGGGAAACGTGCAATGTGTCAAAATGTTAAAAAGAATATACTGGTTTTCTATTCTGGAAACTAAAACTGTACACGTTGACTTCGGACTGCAGGAGAAAGTAGAACTTATAAACCCCACAAGAGGCTTTGAACTGCTGTGTGTGCAGCCTATTTCATCTGGATGTGATTCGTTGCGTCACCTGTCTGTGTGTTTGATATTCCTGTAGCAGCTAATTAAAAGGCACACACACACACACACACACACACACACACACAAAAAACACACACACGACAGTAGCACTAAGTCACTCAGCAGGGCACTTCCACTGACAGTTTGTTATTATAAGTGTCACCGCTGATGTATGCAGCAGTGAAGAAGCAAAGTGTACAAATACTTTGTCCTGCATTTAACTTTGACTTAGGGAAACACACACACACACACACACACACACACACACACACACACATACATACATACATGTATACATATATATATAGACACACACACACACACACATTAGTACTTTATATAACGCTGGGTAGCTTGACAATTTCCCTCCAAAAGGATCAATAAAGTTGTACGATATAAAATATCGTAGAAACGCTCCCAGAGATAGTTGGTTCAAGCAGCAATTACGACCTATATTTATGTTTCTGGTGGCGGCGCCCTCTAGTGGCCGTAGTGATGATAGGAGCAAAGCCGGAAGTATGGTTATGGAAATACTCGTCTTTAAACATAACCAAACTGTGATCGTGGCAAGTTTTTTAAAACTTTACAACGTTTATAATGTGCCTATATTGTAGAGCGAGGCGGTTGTTATAGCGAATATTTGGTTATTTAAAAATCCGATATCCGATATACTTTTTTTTTTTTTAAATCCACAAACACGTGACTAAACATAAACAGAGTTCCCTAACATTAGTTAATTGTAGTTATTTATGAGTTCTCACTAAAATATAATAATTTGTTTTGTCACAACAGAACAGAGGAACGTCAAATTATATTAAAGTTCTAATAAACAAAATGTATAAAAAATACAAACTTAAAGTCCTATTAACAAAAAAACAAAATTTTTGAAAATCATTGTTGCCAACAGGGATGTTGTAGAGCGCCCTCTGGTGGACAAACTATGCAACGCCAACACTCATAACATGGTTGACCGTCTGTTTTTATTTTTTAAATATTAATTTATCATTATTAATTTATTTATTGCCCATTATAAATGCCGATAACGATAGATCGGGAAATGCTTAATATCTGCCGATAATAGTGGCCTGCCCGCCAATATTATTGGTCGGGCTCTAGTTCATAGCACGGTAAACTCTGCCTAATCAACATTAAACTGAACATTCCCGTTGATCGTGAAGTGAGACAACTTCAATAGGACTTCTTTTGGAATATTAATGTTGACGTTTTTGTCATCATCCATGTTGTTTCCTTCTCCAGGTGCTGTAGTTGACACACCTGGAAACACTATGTTAAAATATATCTACTGTCACTACGGCTTGAAGTTACTGTGTAGCGATTATAAACTGCATAAAATATGCTTTTCCCTATCTGTAGTGGTAGCAGCCCAGTAGCTCTTCAGGCTGCCCAGTCACAGACATTGTGTATCTCCTTGAAAGCCCGGCTGCCTGGCTGATTTGGGGTACCATTTGTCCAAGGAAATTGTGTCCCATGGGCTCACAAGAGTACCACACTGCGTGACTGTTCAATAGCTGTTGGTCTTTTTTTAGTGGGTGAAGGTAGAAAGCACTTGCATCAGGAGGGCAAAGGGATACATACTTTCTTAAACTAGCTACAGGGCAGCTGGGATTGCCAGACTCGGCGAAGATGCCCCCCCTGTAATTTTCTTTACATGGATCTTTGGCATCCTTGTGGTTCTTGGTCTCATTGTGTGAGCGAGAGAAATGTACTCTATGCCATTCTCATCGCGTTTTAAATTAAAAGAGTTTTCAAGCTTCACTGCCTCGTCTTTCCAGTTTTTTTGGAGGTTTTTGATGACCAATTTAAATGCGTTACTTGATTTAAATGTGGCGCTAATCGTTAGGAACCGGTTTTGAAACTGAGGTATCGAAATTGGCACCGGATCAAAAGATTTTGAACAATGCCCAGCCCTACTTAGGAGACCGTTTGGGCTTTAGCAGAAAGGGGGAGAGGGACTGAGAAGTTGTCAATGTTCAAATTCTTCGGCTAAATCCTGGATCTTCACTATCCTACCTACAGCACCTTTAACAAAGTAGTTAAGGTTCCTTAAGATAACCACCAAGGACCCACGTCTTCGTATGGTTTGGAGAACTTGGTCTGAACTGGAGTTTGCAGACTTACTGACACATGTGCGACAAGGACCCAAAAAACACGGATGTCCTGTTCTAGTCCTCACACACACACACACACACACACACACACACACACACACACACACACACACACACACACACACACACACACACACACACACACACACACACACACACACACACACACACACACACACACACACACACACACACACACACACACACACACACACACACACACACACACACACACACACACACACACGTCAAAAGGGAGTACATTCCTGGAGAACACAGAGACAGAAACTAGGTGGCTGAATACCTGCAGAAGAGAAAACCTCGTCCCTGAACGCTTTGATCTGCTACAATAAGCCGATGCAGGGGCGGTCTCTACAGCTCACCCAGTAGGAGCGTGCGCCCCATGTAGGCTGAGTCCTTTGCAGCGGCCCGGGTTCAAATCCTACCTGCGGCCCTTTGCTGCGTGTCATCCCCTCTCTTTCTCTCCTGTTTCCTGTCTATCCACTGTCACTATCCAATGAAAAGGGAAAAGGCCCCCCCCAAAAAAAGTCAAGGCCTCAAAGGCAACTCATTATTAGTTGCAATCATTTATTTATTTATTATATATATATATATATATATATATATATATATATATATATATATATATGTACTTTTTACTCCACTACTGTAAATTTTTTTTATCCTTTAGTTTTGTGTTACTTCGCAAATTATTAATACAAAATATAATCAACAAGTCATTTTTAATGAAAAATTAAATTAGTTAAAGATAGGACTTGGTTTATCCCTTGGTGGGTATACAGTAAAAGTAAAACAAGCTACACTTTTATCAGCTGCAACATAAAGTGATGAACACATAATGAAATGGTCCGTTCTGTACAATGAGTACTTTGACTCTTTAAGCATATCAGTTTTGTATATTTATTTTAAGTAACTTTTTGTATGCAGGGCTAAGAGTATGTCTGCGCTGTAGTATTGCTACTTAAAAAGATCAGAGTACTTCTTCCACCGCTGCTTAAGACCAAAGTTAACATGGTCTTCATGGCTTTAAAATCTCTGGACTGATGTTACATTGGAGCTGAGAAGATTAGTTGATTAATCGATTAGTCGATCAACAGAAAGTTAATTGAATGTTTTAATAATCGGTAAATAATTTCAGGCATTTTTCAGGCAAATAATATCAACAATTCTCTGGTTCCAGCCTCTCAAGTGTGCTTTCCTTTGTCATATTTTAAAGTAAACTGAGTATTTTGGTGTTTGGGACAGCTCATTAGGCAGTTGTGGAAAATAACTTAGTACCTTCACTCAAGTACTGTACTTAAATACAATTTTGATGTACTTTTACTTTACTTGATTTCAATGTTATGCCTCTCTCTCTCTATATATACACACACACACACACACACACACACACACACACACACACACACACACACACTTCTACTCCACTACATCTCAGAGAGAAATATTGTACTTTAACTGCACTCCATTTTTCCCAATCATCTGACTTCATATAAAAAAATAAACACGTTTAATACCTTGTGTACATTATGCTGTTAAAACCTGTGTACTTGTACTTTTTGCACTTACAGTATGTATTGCTACTTTACTTAAGTAAAACTTCTGAGTACTTTTCCACCTCTGTCATTAAGGCATTTGTTACCATGTTGTATTGTATGTTTTATAGACAAAAGCATTAGCAGTTTATTTACAGAAGAATTGGCTATAGCTGACTTTTGGGGTGTTTAATGAGTGTATAGACTCCTGACCGTGGTTTTAAAAATAAATCTCAGTGTTCATCATGGGATGTGAGCCTGTTAGTCTGTGAACTCTCTTTCTTTCTTTCTCTTTCTTTCTTTCTTTCTTTCTTTCTTCCTTCCTTCTCTCAGCCTCCTGCCACCCAGACCAGCTCCAACAGCGGATTTGTGAAACCACTAAATAAAACATGCAGCACCGTTTTCCATTTGCTTTACCTTTTCTTTCCTCGTTCTTTGCTTTTCCATCCTGCTCTCTGCTAAATCCGGCAGCGACAAACTTTCATCCCACAGCAGCAACAGTACTGAGGCAGGACAGGAAAACACACCATCCAGAACAACACGAGCCCCACAGTATTGTACTTTATCACAGTCTGCAGCGGGTTTAATTATCGATTAAATAGGGAGACTTGTGTGCTATGTAGCAACCCTCCAAACTTTTTCCTGGGGAAAGTAAATCCAGAGTAAATGCGCCATGTTCCCACCGCCGAGCTTTTCCCCCGTAGCGATTAGCGAAGTTTTTGTCCGGTGAGAGGCGGGGATCCGGTCGGCTCCATGGCTGCAGCCTTCAGCAAGGTTTCAATTACTTTGCATGACATCAGCAAGGAGTTGAGTTACCTGACAGATATTCATTACAGCAGGCCTTTACTCACTGTTGGTATGCTTGCAGGAGACTCAAGGTGATGCTGCTTCGTGTGCTTTTCTTGCGGAATAAATGGACAAAAAATGTCATGTGTTTTTTTTTTCTTTCTACTTTTACTCGGTCAAACAAACACCAACAAGACAATAAATAATTAAACATGTGACATTTAGTCGAAATGTCAGGAAGTAAACTAGTATTTAATAGTATTAGGAAAGATGAATACAAAATACTGCATATTGTACATATCCAGGTGTAGCTTAGTTTAGCACAAAGATTGAAAACAGGCTAGTTAGTCTATCTCTGTCTAAAAGTTTTTTAAAAACAGCAATTGTTTTACACTTTTTGCTTCATACAGATTAAACTGAGCTTTAAAAGATGCAGAACAGTGGATTTGTTTTTGTCACTGGACAGGCTAGCATAATAGGCTAGCATAATAGGCTAGCATAATAGGCTAGCATAATAGCGGTTTCTGTACATGTCTGTTTCTCACATAACGAATTAAGCTACAGCAGGTTAGCATAGCTTAGCAAAAAGTCTGTAAACGGGTAGTTTAACTACACAGCTAGTGTTAACACAGATATCTGGTTAGCCTAGTAGCATTAAAAAAAGGCTAAGCTAACATTACCTGAAAGATTTCATTAAAAAAATTAGAGTTGTATCATTTCTTTCCATCTAAGAAATACATATGTGGCATTTTTGAGAAGATCTTCTCCTACCTCTCAACAATAAAGCAAAATCCCCAAATGTCAAATTATTCCTTTAAGTCATACATTTGCTTCTTGCGTCATAAACCAAATATGTGTCTTATGTACATATATTTACATCATTTTATTTCTACATATTTAGCATATATACAACTCACTACAACACAGAACAAATATTTACAAATACACTCGGTGCTAAAACCTCAAATCACATTGACATAAAAAGGTTGGTAAACATAGTTATGACCTCCTTTTTAATCAATATATCAGGGAACAGGACCACAGATCTCAAACTCATAGACCCTTTTCATGGCAGACATTTTGACATGTAGCATAGTCTACATCCAAGCATCTATAACTGGAGTTACTGTAGGCGCTTTAAGCTAAATGCCAATGTCAACATGCTAACATGTTCACAATGCTAAAGCTAACATACTTATGTTGGCAGATGATGTTCACCATTTCGGTTAAGCTTGTTAGCATGCTAACATTTGCTAATCAGCACTAAATACAAAGTGCAAGTCAGGCTGATGATGATGCCCTTAGTTTTCCAGGTATTCCCTGTCCAATAGTTGTAGAGATATTTTACTGAAAACCATGTATGTCAACCTCATGGTGGCGCAAGAAGAAAACTCAGGGAATTATCAAAATCAGTGATTCATCCTCTGGGGGACATGACTGTCTGTACCAAATTTCATTGCAATTCATCCAATAGTTGTAAGATATTTCAGTCTGGAGCCAAGCTAACAAGAAAGCACAGGTGTAACTAATCACATAAGGTATTCCAGTGAGCCAGCATGTGTAATACTGCAGCAGTGCACACCTGAATGAACTAATGTTATAAGTCATGCCTGTGCTTTTCCTCCTTAGAATACGTCCAAGCCTTTGCTGTGAAAAGTTTTTTTTCATTTTAAATCCCATAAAAGTTGTTGGATTCGGTCACAATTTGGTCCAAACTGAGTTCCACTACATCTCTGATGTAGACAATATGAATACATAATACTACAATGCAATACAGGGACCCAAAGTGTTCAATATTAAATAAATAAATAATCATATGATGCAAATAAAAAACTTGTTGTATGACCATGCAAACATTTAAAAACTCAGCTCATTATTATTATTCTTTTTACTGAGTTTATTGCAGGTAATTTTTATTACAACCCAGCTGTGTTTTTTGTATTTTATTTTAACATCTTGTTAGAAATACGTGTGATGTAAAACTTTCATCAGGATGGTGTGAGATATCAACAGACTTTGGAGGAAGGGAAATGTGACATAGAAAGTGCTGGAATTGAATGAAAATGACCTGAAATAATATCTTATTTATCGTTTTAACATTGAACCCTTTGACTCTCTATAGCATTCACACTCAGACGAGCGCTCTTCCTCACACAGCTGGCTGACGTGCGGCCTGACCGTGTATTCTGGTCTTGTTCTGGTTGAGTTTGGGCCGGACCATCCTGAGACACAGCTTGTGAAGCCTGACAGCTCTGTCTTTCCTCTTGGCTCGCCTTGTGTTTGGCCTCCTGACCTTCAGTTGGACCGCCTGTAGATGGCGCTGCTCCTCCGTGTCTGCTCTGCTGCTCTGCTCCAGCCGAGGAAGCTCTGCTTTCACCACAACTGATGTACATCTGTTGGACAAAGAAGAAATGGTAGTTTTGTGACGCTATTAAACAGTGGTGGAGTGTAACCAAGTACATTTACTCAAGTACTGTATTTAAGTACAAGTTTGGAGACTTTACTTGACTCTTTTCACGCTACTTTCTACTCTACTATCTACTCCGCTACATTTCAGAGAGATATAGTGTATTTTATACTCCACTACATCAATCTGACAGCTTTAGTTACTAGTTGCTTTACACATTAAGATTTTTGCACACAAAACACATGTAGTTTATAGATATACTTTATTATAAATTAAAATACCCAACAACATAACAGCCTACAAGTCCTGCTGAGATAATTAGACCATTAAACACACTGTTTGGATCGTTTCCAGTTTCTAATATGTGAGGATTTTCTGCCTTGAGAACTTTTACTTTGAATACTTTTTCATTTTACTGACGATACTTACTAAGTGCAACCTGCACAATAGGTTTATCTACATATTTATCATACTATTTAAGCAGTTGGACATTGTTGTATTCCCAACTTGTATTTATTGTATTTTATCCTATTACTATTTCATGTATGTATATTGCATGTATGTCTATCTATCTATCTATCTATCTATCTATCTATCTATCTATCTATCTATCTATCTATCTATCTATCTATCTATCTATCTATCTATCTATCTATGCTTTTACCTAAGTAACATTTCAATGCAGGACTTTTACTTGTTATAGAGTATTTTTAGAGCATGGTAGTAATACTTTCACTAAAGGATCTAAATACTTCTTCCACCACTGCTATTAACTCAAGTAGTGCATTCAAACATTTGAGGTACTTGTACTTGAGTAGTTCCATTGTATGCTACTTAAGCCTTTATCATGCTTACATTTCCAAGAAAAAAAATATTGTACTTTTCACTCACATGTGCTATAGTTACTTTGCAGACTAAGATTTAACATGGAAATAAGATCCGGTTTTAAAATAAACCTGTTATCTACAGTTCTGCCAAAGAGACTTTTCCACTTTAAACTTCTCAGATGTTTCATTTAGACAAATGTTCGAAGCCCAATGAGGCAAAATTATTCAATATTTTATGTTTTTTACATTTGAGAAAAGTACGAAAAAGGGGCCAGCGTTTAGCTCACCCAGTAAGAGCGTGTGCCCCGTGTAGGCTCAGTCCCTGTGCAGCGGCCCGGGTTCGAATCCTACCTGTGGCCCTTTGCTGCGTGTCATCCCCCTTTCCTGTCTATCCACTATCGCTATCAAATAAAAGACCCAAAAAAATGATCTTACATTTTTTTTACAAAAATTCATGCAAATGTCAAATTGTTTGACATCTTAAGTCACTTGTTACTTTGCAGATTAAGATTTTTTTTAAAGGTAAAAATGCTTACGGTCCCTTGTCACATAACTCAGATGTCTCTGAGGGAGACATTCACCATCTAAACCTCTGACATGGTCTCACTTTATAAAGTAGTTAACGTAGCTCCACCTGGAGCAGCTACAACAGTTACATGCTGCTCTTACATTGATGCTTCAGTGTTAATATCTAATAATGTCACATAGGGTCAGATATCAGTCACAGCAGACATTTTACTGCACATCGATTATGACATTTAAGTAAGAATTGCATGCAATTTCACTCTTACATGCAATAGAGTTTTTATACACTGTTATATTGATTGTACTAAAGTCAATGATCTGAGTCTTGCATCACTGCTCTACAGAGTGACCATGTTATATAATACAAAAAGCAGCTGAGTCATTTGTCGTCCCAATTTGTTTAACCAGTGAATACATGCATGTCTGTGTTTGTATACTTACATTTTGCCTGCTGTGCAGTTCTGCAGCATGAAGCAGGATTGAGACACATGTCCCAGCAGAAGAGCCTGTACTTCGGTCAGTTGTCTCTGTTTAGCCAAAGTCTGGAATAATCTAGGACAGACAAACACAAGAGATCAACAGACATGCCAACAAAAAAAACAAAAAAAACAGATGAACAAACCTGGAAAGCTCTAAGAAACCCAGACAGAGACCATGTGTGCAAACATGAGATTATGATTATGTCCAAGGCCGTAAAATTGTTTCTGTGCACCTTCTGTCACCATGTGACTTTGAATGTGTGTGTGTGTGTGTGTGTGTGTGTGTGTGTGTGTGTGTGTGTGTGTGTGTGTGTGTGTGTGTGTGTGCGCGCCTGCTGCTTGTGACCTAGTTTATGCTTTGAAACCTGAGGTCTGCCTGTGCTTCAAGGAAATAAATGTCAGTGCACTGTTATCACGTCTGTACTACTCTGCAAATAGCAAGGGGGTTTAATCGGTTTGTGTAATCTAGGTATGATGTGACACATCTCAACGTCATTGAATATCATTCTGAACAGCTGATCCTGCCACTAAGATGAAAGTGATGTAAAACCCCCTGGTGGCTAAAACCGGTAATTGTATTGCTTCATAAATGAGTGGAATAATTAAATCTGGCATGACCACATATTTTATAAATATTTTAAATAACACAAAACAACTTAATGGTGGTAGGTAATAGATCGGATTTCATATACTGCTTTAATAAAACAAATGTTTTTCACTGTTACATTTTAAATTAATTTAAGTGTCGGGGCACTCCGCCACCGTCTGTCTGTTGCGTTCCAAGACAGCCGTGCCGCCATTTGAAAATTGTTCCATTTTAACAATGTAATTTAAAAAAAACGCTTTCAAAATAAAAACATATGTTTATTTAGCACGTTTGTTTTGTTATTGTGTGCTCGTGCTGTGTTCCCCAAGTGGTAGACCAGGTCTCAGCATGCTGCAATGAGTTTAATTCATGGCTCAAATGTCAAACTCTGCCTATACAACAGTGAATAATGTCCAAATCCCAGCTCCTCCAAGTCCAAGTTGATGTCTTAAAATGTCTTATCTGTAAAGTGTGTTGTTATGATTTGATACTATAAATAAAATCTAAGTTTTAAGTTTAAGTAAGTTTAATCTGATTAATAAACAGAGAAGCTGGCAATCTCCATATTTGAGAGGCTAAAAATAGCATTTTCAGCCATTTTTGCATGATCGATTCATCAATTATCACAATAATTTGTGTGTTTTTTTTTTCCATCAATCAACTAATCGTTTGAGCTCTATGCATTTTCCAGCTGATCCAATAGGCTTTTTTAAGACTTTATTAATTTTAATTTTAGGAGGAGAATTTTCATCACATGAAGGAGATACATGGTTTCCAGTAGACAGTAACTAATAGTGCGTTCCTTTTGTACACGGAAATCGGATTTTCCAAAGTCAAAGCCTCTTCTTATTTGTGTCTCACTAAATCAGTCGTACAGACAGTGCTGTCCATCTTCTATCTGTGGACAAGTTGTTACGCTGTTTATTTATGCACAAAATACAGCGCAATGCTTTGTTGCACACTAACGAAGGCTAACCCGACTTGGAAATTGAACGCACTCAACTCGGGTGTGACGTCATTCCCACTGGACTCAACACTTGACACTTTAATAATAATTTATGGTCTTTTCTTGTTTATTTGACAAATGTTCTTATATTACTATTGTTATTTTTGTTGTCTTTATACTGTCTTTTTTTATCTATTTTTTATTTCTTTTTTCTTGCAAAAACTGCTGCTGGAACTTTCAATTTCCTTGCGGGAGTCATCCCAAAAGGATTAATAATAAAGAGAAGTCTAAGTCTAAGTCTAAGCTTCGGCTTCCGAGTACTTGTTTGTGGAGTTACCTGGTGGTACAGTTGCAGTGGTACAGCGTCCTGTCGTCTGTGTTGTGGAGGCCATATCTCTTCCTCTGGGGAAGGATCTTGTTCCTGCACTCGTCCAGATCCTTATAGACGGCACACGGCATCTGCTTCTCTGTGGACGGGAAACGTCACTTTCTGATGATATTCCGTTACATCATGGTGGTATAGAAATACTGATATACAGGAGAGATGTATTGAATACCTGTGATATCCAGCTCTGACTCAGCTTGTTTTTTGGTGGGTAAAGTGTTCTCCAGGTTGTTCGGAGCTGATCCGGTGAGCCCCTGTGACATGGAGGTGGTAACGTTGGTAACGGGAGTGATGGAGGTAAAGGGGGGACTCGTTGACGCTGTAGGGACGGTGAACGCTGCAGCAGCAGCAGCAGCGATGGAGTCTGACCTGCTGCTCCCCAGCAGCTCCGTGGGTATGGTGGTGTTTGTGAAGGAGTCGTTCATGCTGGCCTCGGTTGGATCGGGGGACTCGTACAGCGTGGGCGGATAAACCTCAGCATATAAAGCCATTTGGGTCTCTTTACACCTGTAGGTCACAACAGAAGATTCAATTATGTAAAGCAACATTTTGGGAAATACACGTATTTCACTTTCTTGCCAAGAATTAGGAAGAGTTCTGTCGATTGTTGGAATAGATGATGCAAGAAAGATTTCTGTGTGACCACAATAAAGTGTGAGCTTTTCTTATCTTACCTCGGATCAATACCACTTCTTATGGCGTTTTTCCACTGCATGGTATCTACTCGCGTCACCTCTATTCTACTCCCCTTTTTTGTTTTTCCATTATGAAAAAAAGTCCCTGGTACCTGCTAACGGGTACTTTTTGTAGTACTACCTCAGTCGAGGTTCCAAGCGAGCTGAGGCAATACCAAAAGGTGACGTGAAAACCTGCAGATTACTGATTGGTTGGAGGCGGGGCCACAGTGACGCTGCAAAATAGCCTCAGGAAGGAACTTGTTTTGGTGGAACATGTTTACATTCGTTTTAGTCGTGCAACAGAAAGTACAGTTAGTGCAGATAGTCTAGCTAGCTGTGTGGATTCACCCTGCAGAGATCTGAGGACCAGGTAACCATAGTCCTCAGAAATGGATATGGTATAAAATGTCAACACAAAGACAGTGTAAGGCAATGGATATCCGGCCTAAATGAGTGAAATTTCCCGGAAGTGGAACATCGAGGATATAGACTATTGATCGAACACCATTGCCAGAGCTGCTAGCGTAGTTTAACCCTTGTGTTGTCTTCCCGCAGACCTGGAATTTTCTTATTTTTTTAGCAACGTTTTGGTCGTGTTTTTCGACCCTTTTGAAATTGTTGTGGATTTTTCCCCATATTTAATTTTTTTAATTAAATTTTTACATTTGTCACTTTTTTTTGACATTTTTGTTACTTTATTTACACTTGTTTTTAAAGTTATTTAATCAATAGTTTTTTCTCCAAATGCTATAAAATTGACAAAAAACACCCAAATTCAATGAAAGAATGAACTGATTATTAATTTAACATTGTTGGGAACCATCCACATTACTTTTTGGGAAAATTTGTTTGAAAGAAACCCAAATTTTTTATATAGATATAGACTTTTTGGAAAGGGAATTTGACCCAAAGACAACAGGAGGGTTAAAATAAAGAAAGGCATTCAAATAATTGATGCATTCACAAAACTTCTTCATTTGTACCCGAAATACAAACCTACATGCACCACTGTGTTAATGAATAAATAAGAACTTTACTTACATGCCAAACCAGTTTCTCTCTTTACACTGGAGTTTGTGGGAGAACTCAAAGCAGTGCATCTTCAGCAGGTTAAAGAAGGTGTAGCCCACCACATTGGATATGCTGTCTTTGGCCTCCGCCAGACAACAGCGAAACCTGCAATCCAAATCATTTTGGGTTACATCATTAAAAAGAAAAAAAAATCAATTACAGATTAGTTGATATGGACATAACGTGTCATTTCGCAACAGTTATAACTGCGTACTTTTTGTCACAATCACAGTGAGACATGGTGAAGATGTTGCTGTTGAAGACACCAAACTCGGAGTGAAAGGACAGGATGGTGTGTTTGCACTGGTCGTGTTCACGGCAGCAGCTGTCGGTCTCTGCAAAAACTCCTGAAAGACATGAGGGGAGAAGGACAGAGTCGGGATCAGTCTGAGTCTCCTCCACCCGGTCATCATACATCCTCCCAGACCAGCCATCAGATGACATCCACATCAATTTATCTATCTGCACATTCATAATGTTCATTAAATCTTTAACTACCACATGGTTGGGGCGTGGTCCATGCTAGTGAAATAGACCTTAGTGGTCCCCTAATACTGTATCTGAAGTCTCTTTTATATAGACCTCAGTGGTCCCCTAATACTGTATCTGAAGTCTCTTTTATATAGACCTCAGTGGTCCCCTAATACTGTATCTGAAGTCTCTTTTATATAGACCTTAGTGGTCCCCTAATACTGTATCTGAAGTCTCTTTTATATAGACCTTAGTGGTCCCCTAATACTGTATCTGAAGTCTCTTTTATATAGACCTTAGTGGTCCCCTAATACTGTATCTGAAGTCTCTTTTATATAGACCTTAGTGGTCCCCTAATACTGTATCTGAAGTCTCTTTTATATAGACCTCAATGGTCCCCTAATACTGTATCTGAAGTATCTTTTATATAGACCTCAGTGGTCCCCTAATACTGTATCTGAAGTATCTTTTACATAGACCTTAGTGGTCCCTAATACTGTATCTGAAGTCTCTTTTATATAGACCTTAGTGGTCCCCTAATACTGTATCTGAAGTCTCTTTTATATAGACCTTAGGGGTCCCCTAATACTGTATCTGAAGTCTGTTTTATATAGACCTTAGTGGTCCCCTAATACTGTATCTGAAGTCTCTTTTATATAGACCTTAGTGGTCCCCTAATACTGTATCTGAAGTCTCTTTTATATAGACCTTAGTGGTCCCCTAATACTGTATCTGAAGTCTCTTTTATATAGACCTTAGTGGTCCCCTAATACTGTATCTGAAGTCTCTATCTGAAGTCTCTTTCCCAAAATTTAGCCTTGGTGCAGAATTACAGCCACTAGAGCCAGTCCCACAATGAGCTTTCCTTAGTAAGTGCCATTTCTGAGTCTGTAGCTTTTGAGGAGGAGGTTGGGGGTGTGACCTTGACCAACTGCCACGTTGCTCGTTTGACAGCCACGATGTCTCTCTCTCTCTCTCTCTCATGGGTGGGCCAAATTCTCTGGGTGGGCAAAGCAGAGAAAGGGGCGGTAACATTGCCCCTTATGACATCATAAGGGGTAAGATTCCAGATCGGCCCATCTGAGCTTTCATTTTCTCAAAGGCAGAACAGGATACCCAGGGCTCGGTTTACACCTATCACCATTTCTAGACACTGGGGGACCATAGGCAGGCTGGGGGGACTTACATTAATGTTGGGATCTTAACACTAAAGACTCATAGCTCAGCCTGTGCTACTTACATTTTGGAAATTCTTTTTCAAATCTGCCTCTTGCAAGCTCCCCATCTTTCTAAAGTGCCTCTTTAAGTTCCCTCTGCTGTTCTGACAGTTTCCCTTCTGTGACTTTTTGTTCATACAGTGTGAACATATATGACATGAACTTTACTGCCTCAGAATATTATGAGGCTTTTGTGTGATTTCATTATACTGTATGTGACCTCTAACACAGGTTGTGCCATCTGATTGAGTTGTGAACCATTCAACAAGAGAGCAAATTTGACTTCTGTGGAGACACGCCAATTTATTTATAGTATAAGTGTTCAGTACTTCTATTTCTACAGTATAAAATATGCGTGAAACAAATGCAGTGATATGTATATGCATTCTCTGTAAACTGCTTTGGCAACGTGTTTAATTTTGTGCATGCCAAATAAAATGGAAAATTGAATTGAAATTGATACTTCACATGAAAGTAAGAAAAATCTGAGAAAAGTACAAAAAAAAAAAAAAAAGTGTGTTATTTATCATCTAGTGACTGTCTTACATAAGTATCAACCTACCCAGATCTGCGTATGACGGCGCCTTGTTGCCGGAGCCGCACCAGAGAGTCCCTGGCACAATGAAACCGCGCTTTACACGATGATGGCTCCTGACCTCTGACCTTTCAGCTGGACCCTGATGATGTCCACCGACGCTCCTCGCCGGCCTCGGGCGCCCACCGTGCTCCAGGGCAGCCACGGACCCGCACAGCTCCTCTGTCTCCAACATGGAGTCCACATCGATCTTTCCATCCGGATGGTCGGAGAACTCGTGCGTGCGCTCTCGGCACAGAGAGAAATAGTTCTGGATCACTGCCGCGTCGTCGGTCCACGTGCAGCTGCGCAGAGCGCGCTCCCCGGACCAGGCGCTGTGGTAGAGCCGCAGAGATGGAGTGGCCTGCCGGGGGTCGCTCCGGAGGAAACTGAAATGCACTTCTTCATTAGACAATACTTTAGTCCAGGTGCAGAGGATCGATGCCTCTGTAGCCGCGCAGCGCAGGAGTGATGATGTCAAAATGACAGTGAGAAGAGGAGCGATGTGCGTCATGGTCGTGCTAAAGGAGAGAGGCTGAACACCTTATATCTGAAACCAATGATTCCTCCAGTCACTCAGGACTTAATGACAGATTGACAGACTCCAGGTCGGTTTTAAACGAGAAGGGGAGGAGGAGGAGGCGCGCGGGGTTTTCCGGTGGATCTAAAAACATATCCAAATCCTCTCTCTCTCTCTCTCTCTCTCTCTCTCTCTCTCTCTCGTCTCTGTGTGTGTCTCGTTCTGTCATTCTCTCTGTCTCCATTCAATTCACTTCAAATTGCTTTATTGGCATGGATGTCAGAAATAACAATATTGCCAAAGCATCAAGGCTAATAATGTGATAATAAATACATACACACAATTCAAAGGAGTAAACTAAAATATATACATTTAAAAACAAAAAACAAAGACATGACAACAACAACAGTATATCAAATCGCAATGTCATATGTAAGAAAGAAAACAAAGACAAAAGCAAAGGAACAAAAAAAACATGAAGAACACATTTAATGTTAGGACTAAATGTCTCTCTCTCTCCCTCTCTCTCCCTCTCTCTCTCTCGCTCTCTCTCTCTCCCTCTCTCGCTCTCTCTCTCTCTCTCTCTCTCTCTTGCTCTCCCTCTCTCTCTCTCCCTCTCTCTCTCTCCCTCTCTGTCCATATTGACACAGTACTGCTAAAGCACATATTACAACAAGAAAACATAAACATTTTTATTCCGTTTTAAGATGTAGACACATCAGTGTGTGTGTTCTTGTTTAACTACATTTGTGGGGTCCAAAAACCGGGAATACAGTATACTTGTGGGGTCCGTATAGCTTTGTGGGGCCAAAATGCTGGACACAACTTTAGTGTGTGTGTGTGTGTGTGTGTGTGTGTGTGTGTGTGTGTGTGTGTGTGTGTGTGTGTGTGCCACGACATAATTAGATTGATTAACATATACACATCCGGTCAGACCACAGCTCAGACACACAAACAAGCCAAACAGGTTAATCAATGTGCAAATGTGACTAATATATTTATAGGAGACAGGCTCGCGTCCGAAACACGTGCTCATAACGCACTACAATAAAATGTGACAAACTAATCCATTTATATTGATTTATGAATGGGAGATAACTATTTTCTTTTTAATTTCTTTTCTTCCGATGAGACCACAAATTAGATGTGCACGTTAGAAGTTATTTGGATTAAACAAGTTTTACTAATTTAACATTGTTAATTAAATATCAAATGGGGGAATAAGTCACACATGTGCAAGTAACAGGCAAGTCTTAACCTTCAAGTCACCTGTGGTGAGAATCTGGCAAGTCACAGGTCAAGTCATGAAAGACTCTGATGCTCTACCCCGGTTTCCAGTTTTAAAAGGCAGTTGTCATGAAAAGATATTTTTTTTTATTCAATATGACAAATAAAAAATAACGAATGCTAAATACCATGAAAACTTACAAATGTAACGTCAGAAAAACCTGAGCCACCAAAAGACAAGATTGCTTCTTCCTTCTGTGAGAACACAGCTTTTTTATTGCCACCTAGTGGAAAGAGGGATGAAGATTAATTCAATTTTATTTATAGTATCAAATCATAAGAGTTATCTTGAGACACTTTACAGATAGAGTAGGTCTAGACCATACTCTATAATTTGTAAAGTCCCAGCAATTCTAGTAATTCCCCCAAGAGCAAGCATAGTGCGACAGCGGCGAGGAAAAGCTCCTTTTAGGGAGAAACCTGGGCAGACCGGCTCTGGGTACGCAATTACCATCCTTTAAAGTGCTTATATTATGCTTTTTGGCTTTTTCTCTTTCCTTTATTGTGTTATATATCTGTTTTGTGCATATAATAGGTTTACAAAGTAAAAAAGCCCAAAGTCCCCCGCCCCAAAGGGACTTACCATCTCCAACAGGAAACACTGCTCACAAACAGCTCTGTTGTAGTCCAGTTTTTACTTCTGTAACAAACAAGCATCACTTTGTAACACGTCAAATGTTCGCCTAGCTGCTAGCACGCCCTCATACACTGCTTCTGACTGGCTAGTAGTCCTTACCTAGGTACTGTCAGGGGACGCTCTCATACTCTGCTTCTGACTGGCTAGTAGTCCTTACCTAGGTACTGTCAGGGGACGCTCTCACTCTGCTTCTGACTGGCTAGTAGTCCTTACCTAGGTACGGTCAGGGGACGCCCTCATACTCTGCTTCTGACTGGCTAGTAGTCCTTACCTAGGTACTGTCAGGGGACGCTCTCATACTCTGCTTCTGACTGGCTAGTAGTCCTTACCTAGGTACTGTCAGGGGACGCTCTCATACTCTGCTTCTGACTGGCTAGTAGTCCTTACCTAGGTACGGTCAGGGGACGCTCTCATACTCTGCTTCTGACTGGCTAGTAGTCCTTACCAAGGTACTGTCAGGGACGCTCTCATACTCTGCTTCTGACTGGCTAGTAGTCCTTACCTAGGTACTGTCAGCGCTCTCATACTCTGCTTCTGACTGGCTAGTAGTCCTTACCTAGGTACTGTCAACGCTCTCATACTCTGCTTCTGACTGGCTAGTAGTCCTTACCTAGGTACTGTCAGGGGACGCTCTCATACTCTGCTTCTGACTGGCTAGTAGTCCTTACCTAGGTACTGTCAGGGGACGCTCTCATACTCTGCTTCTGACTGGCTAGCAGTCCTTACCTAGCTACTGCGCATGTGTGACTTCCTACAAAGATGGAACACAAGTGCGATCACTCTTTAGCTAAAACAGAGAGCTCAACACACAGGATGAAAAGAGGAGCTGCAGCAATGTTAGTACAACTAAAATATGGTGTTTTTTGAAAATGAAACCACATAAACCTATTCTGGTACAAACCTCTAAATACAATTATGAACCTGAAAATTTGTATAATATGAGCACTCTAGGTGGCGTTAAACACATAATCACACATGAGAAAAGTCAACCGCTCCTAAAGATTTCACCTTTTTCCCCTCCTGGCACTTGCCTCATATTACACTGATTAAAAAAGCCCTTCCGAGTAATCTGTCTCAAGTGAAAGACAAAGTCAAGTCAACTCAGTTGTTAGTGTGGGTCAAGCAAATCTCAAGTCTTCACTCCAGTCCCCCACCTCTGTTAAATACATGTAGCATGTATCCAAATGTTATTTGTTAAAGTGAGGTCCGCACAACAGTTCAAAATATTATTTAATAGTGCAGAATCAGGCACACGCAACATTTTGCCCAAATATTATTTGGACTTGTTGTGGGAAAGGTGTGTCAAGAGGTGATTCAAAAGAAACAGAAATACCGCTGGGGAGGGCGAAGTGAAACAAGATTTGACCCCAAACTTTGGTACAATTTATAACATGTAGCTTATATAATAATATATGATACATTTATGAGAAATGATGTCAAAGTGTTGCTGTAAACTATGAAGGGAAAAGGCTTGTAATTTCTCCATAACCCAAGAACTAAAATGATATTAATTGCTTCTGTTTTTATTTCAGTAAATGAATGTTAAGGTCATGATTGTTCAGCGAGATGTTACTCCCCTAAAGGAAGACATCAGCTGGAACTATCCTAATGGTTACTGACACGTTGCCTTCATGACAGGAGGCAGTGACAGTAGACGAGCATGGGAGGACAAGCCATGAAGGTCTTCTATCTAATTTTAAGCCAGGCGGATTTTGCCCTTTCAAAGGAGAACTCCGCCAAGCAAGGGCGTAACTTTGGGTTCAACTGGGGGGGGGGTGGTTTGGGATCTCCACTTTTGAGGTCAAACACTTCATTTTCTGCATTGTGGTGAATTTTTCAACAACAATTTGTGGCTTTTCTGCATCAATTTATGGTGAACTTTATGGGCTGAAGACGGTGTGGAGTTAGAAAGCAGTGAGTTAACCAGATCTCTGTAGTCCGCTGCTCATGTCTGCTGCAGGTCGGAGGCTCCAGGCTACATACTCTGCTACAAGAATAACCCACCTAAAAGGAGTTGCATTCTGGGTAATGTAGGCACCCAGTTAAGTTTTGACAAGAAACCAGAATGCATGGAATAAAAAAAGACAATATCTCTGGTTCTGCTGCTTCAATTTTGAAGCAGTTTCCCCCAGAATTATCCATCAAACAATGTTATACAAGCACAGTGTTAAATTGGTGGAGTACTGTTTTAAGATTAAACGCCTCAGACCAGTGGTTCCCGTCCCTTTTTGGCTAGTGAAGTAATTCTTAAAATTAATAAATCAACAACAGTTTCATTGACATTCTGTTGAGTGCATGATTGATAAAAATGAAGAAAAAATAACTTATTAAAAAAACCCAGGTTGGATGCCCCCAACAAAAACAACTTAACATAATTTTGAGCAAGAGAAATATATACATTTTTTTTTAATCATAGATTTCCTTGGGACCCCTTGAGGCCACCCCCGGTTGGGAACCACTGCCCCAGACCACTGGTCCATCGGGACCGCCACCTGCTTCCTGACACTTTACAACCTGTTACTAGATTTATTTTTAGGTAATTAAGCACTGGTTTGTCAAAATATAACTCCATGCTGAAAGTGAAGTCAGTAAAGTATTGATTTCCATTACAACAAGACAAACTCCACACAGAAAGGCCAGGACAAGCAGGATTTGAACCCGAAACCTTCTTGCTGTGAGGCCACAGTCACAGTGCTATCCACTGGGTCACCATGCTACCGAAGTAGTTAGTTTTAAGATAAGCTTTTCACCAGTCTGTTCTGCTGTCTGGAGGCCTTGATGTTTAAGATGCTATGTAATAATTCTGCATTAAAATGTCTAAAAATCTGTCATTTTAATCAATGACGCAGAGTGTGACGTTTGGTCGCCTGGCGAAGGAATATCCCGCTTTATTCTGCCTCTGATTGGCTAGTCCTCATTGCCTTCGTTGGTTGGGCTGGTTAAGTTTAGGCATGAGGAGTGAGAATGGTAAGTGTAGGGTAAGAATATCAAGGTAAGTCAATGACCAGAACATCCTAGAGACGCAAGCCTCGCCAACCGGTTACCTAAAAAATAATCTAATTACTTACGTGGGAAACACTGCATCATTAGAATGAAATGACATTACAAACGTTAAAAACATGATGTGAATAAAACTGATAGATACGTTTGAATCGCCAATTAAGACGACTCCAAGGACCCCGTTCAACTTCACAATGTCATTAAGTCTGTGTTTGCATGCATGGTTTCGACTGAGAGACCCTGCAGTGGCAGAAAATGACATGTTTTAAGTTACAATCAGATTAGTTGTATTGATTTATTTGAAAAGTTACTTGCGTTCAATTTGTTGTTGTTTGTTTAGGACTCTTGTAATTGTAATTATTGTTTTTTTCTTCTCTTCCTTAGGCGAGAGTCCTTCTGTAAGACCGTATGGGTTTTCTTAATCTCCCCTGCACAATCTTTCTTTTTTTACTTTATTTTCGAATGTTACTGTTGTCTTGATTTTATTGTGCATAAAATAAACAACTTCAGTGATCTTATTTTGTCAGATATACATGTGTGGGTTCCTGTCAGGCCTTGGTTTGGATTTCTCTTACTTATGAGAAAGGTAGATCGTGTCTCAGCTTGAAATTCAAGGACAGACTCTTCAGGTTGTCAAGTCCGTCAACTTTCACCCACTTGGACAGAAGGTAAGTTTTATCAAGAGAAGTCAAAGTTCATAAAATTCTCCGCTGCGTGTCTGTCTGAGCTGATTGGCTCAAACCTCGCCTGATTCAGACAAAGTTTCCTGCCATGTCACAACACATATTGAACAGGCTGAGGAGCAAAGGAAGTGCCATGATGTCTTTATTTATTAGCCACGTGTATGCTACAATATGGCATGCATCAACATGAAAACAGAGAACAAAATGATCACCATGTATCTCAAAACACTGCATCAATCAAATATACAGTATACCTGGAGGTATATTTACTAGCTTTTCTGTAAGCGTGCTTACGTTGGATAATCAAATTTGGTCTTCATAATAAACTATCATGCAGAAGCATTTCGGGACGTCTTCAGAGGGAGCTCACACATGCACAAAGTGAAGGTGCTAATGAAAGCCAACATGTTATCTGTGTCAAAAAAAAAATGGATTTCACATCAACACCAACAAAAAAGTAAGTCTTTTTCACCTAAGGTTTGGAGTCAAACATCTGTTAAGTGTCCTATTTAATATTTAACATATGCACGATGCATTAACGCAAGTGAAATGAGTGTTTTGGTGATGCAAGCACTCGCTGTTATCACATTACATAATCTCATATGATAGGAACAACAAAGCAACATAAACAGGTCAGAAACGTGGGAATCCCCTCTGTATGGTTGGAGGGTGGAGGCACACTTCATTACAACATAATGGTTTAACGGCAATAATGATTATAAGGGTTACATTGTCGCCATAAAATATGATAATCCCTCTGTTCAATCATTACCGCATGTCAGGTAAAGTTTATATATCACAGTTTATGATATGATTGCAGTGAAAAGTTATGTTTAGTGGTAGCCCCTTATTTAAAAAAAAAAAAAAACCAGAGGTCAACATCCATGTTGGTCACCTGAAAACTGTTTGAAACGTAGCCTGCACATTGCACAACAAACTACATAAAAGCAAGAGGGTAATATTCGTCTACCTGTGCTCACTGGAAGACAATATTCACAGAGGGAATGGTAGAGAAAGAAAATACATCTAGATGAGTGGGAAGATGCTTTAATCCTCAAACTGGACAGTGTTGTCATTTAGCAGAACGTGCCAACGCTCAATCTTCTTGTCTTTGTTCTTGAGGCATTCGTACCAGTGCTTCAAACACTCTCCTTTGGCCTGGATGCCTAACTGACATCCTCCTGGAGGTAGAGAGAAAAATGAGCGTTAGTCTATATCCACGACGTTCCACTTCCGGGATTGCTCCTTTGCTTCTAGAAATACCGCTGGATGTCCTTCATTCGGCCAGATGACTGTTACCTTACACTCTCTTTGTGTTGTAATTTTAAACTCCGGTGGATTTCTGAGGACTATGGTTAACTCCGAAACCATAGTCCGAGTAAACTATAGTCTGACTATGGTCCATAGTCTGAGATAATGACTATCTCAGACTATTATCTGAGATAGTCAGACAATAGTTTGACTATCTCAAACTATTATGTCATTGGATAATGCCTTTATCTGATGACATTATCATTATCATCAGATAAAAATATGAATAATCATAATGTATACTTTATTAATCACACACGGGGAAATTACAATTTACACTCTGTTGTTATTACACACATTACACACAGGCCTGAATTACACACACAGCAGCAGTTGGGAGTTTGGTGCCTTGCTCAAGAGCACCTTGGCAGTGCCCAGGAGGTGACCTGGCACTTCTCCAACTACCAGTCCAATGCAACAGAGTACCGGCACCTTTTTTCTCCACTTCAAGCACTGGTCAAAATCACAAATGGCAACCTCATGGTAGCGTTAGAAGAACAATCAAAGTTATTGGAATTTATCCTCTGGTCACCATGAGCATTTGTTCCAAATTGCATAGCAATCCATTCAAAAGTTGTTGAGATATTTCAGTCTGGACTGAAGTAGTGGACCGACAAATGGTGTATTAATGAAGAAATACGATTGCAAGACAGTATCCACACTTACCAATGAAATCATTGGATTTTCCCATGTCATAGTCCCAGACTGAGATGTCGAGGGTTTTCTTGGCCAGCTCGCCATGTTTTATTTCATAACCGAACTCCTGAAACACAGTTATGAAACATAAAAATGTTATTACAAAATCTATGGCTGAGATCTGAGCGAGCAGAAGACTGTAACATTCAGTATGTGCAAATAGAAAGCAACAGTTTAGAAACAACTGACCTCGTTAAATTCTGGATTGAGGGTCTTCTTTTTTATCTGGGTCTTGTTTTTAGCTTTCTTCCCCATATCGGGCTTCAGACATCTACAGCACAAAAGAATTTGTGACTGTTTTATTATTAAACACACATATTTCAGTGCAAACACAGGAGGAAAATCACCACCAATGGTGCTTAAAGCTCTGAGACTTTTTCATTGAAAGAAAACTGTTCAACATTCAGGAAAACATTCATTTCACTTTCTAGCCGAGAGTAAAAAAAGAAGATTGATACCACTTTCATCTGTCCCTCAATATAAAGCTATGCATCTGGTTAGCTTAGCATAGCTTAGCATAAAGACTGGCTACAGGGTGAAACAGTTAGCCAGGCTCTGTCCCCTACTAGCCCCTACTGTCCCCTACTTTAAAGTAACAAATGAACACGTTATATCTTTTATATATTTGTTTAATCCATATAAATAAACAAAGGCTAGCTGTTTGCTTCTCTTTCAAGTCTTTATGCTATGCTAACTAAGTTAAACTAAGCTAAGCTATGCTACACACCTACTGGCTAGCTTCATGTTTAGCACACAGAGTGTAGATGTAGATGGACGGATGTAATTTTGGAGCCAGAGTCTGTGCAGTAGAGATTGGGCGGTGGAGGTCGTGGTATCAAAGTCCCGCCCATACACCCGCCCGACCAATCACAAGGGTGTCACAGCTGTCAATCATGCCGTTTTATCCTATTGTTGTACAATTAAATACCCATAAAACCAAACTGATCAGAAGAATGAACAAAAAATGACAGAAACCCTCTTTAGGAAAAACGTGACTCATGTCTCATTTGTTAACATAGGAGGGGGGGGGGAGATCTGGCCAAAAGTCCCAAAGGTTGGCTAATCTAACCATCTCCTGGCTGTAACTTCATATTAACCGTACAGACATGAGTGCCAGAGACTCACTGCAAGAAAGCAAACAACCATGATTCCTATAAGTGTCACACTATTGCTTTGACCATAATCTAGAGCAGGGGTCTTCAACGTTTTTTAAGCTCATAGCTTGAAAGAGAGACAAAGCAGGGACCCCCTATTATATATATATATATATATATATATATATATATATATATATATATATATATATATGGTATCAAAGTGTGTTGCATATTAAACTGGGCCTACAATAACACGTATAGCGTCCTAAAGCCTTTATACGCAGCTTTTTATGCGGCATTAGCTTTTAAAATAAAATTATTTTGCATATTTACAGGAGTGTCAGAAAGGGGGGTGGAAATGGGACTGAGCAGGGACTTTATGTGAAAAGGGTCCAAAAAGTTGTAGAATACAACTATAGATAATGCCTTTCTGCAGGGCCCAGAATTTTGTGCTATGCCCCTACATAGTCATATATGTATACATTATGTTTTAATGTTAAAATGTGGCACAGTAAATCTTTAAGCTTAACTGTATCTGTGGACGGCTACCTTAAGGTTAGTCTAGCTGTAGGCCAGTAAGCCTATGATCATTGTTGTGTACATTGAAAAAAATCATTACTAATAATAATAATAATAAATAATAATACATTATATTTAACAGCGCCTTTCATGACACTCAAGGTCGCTTTACAGTATATAAAAGACAGATAAGTATAAACAACAACAAAAAACAAAAACAACAACAAAAAAACAAAAGACAGGATCTGTGTATTTACAAGTAGGCAAGCTGGAACAGGTGGGTTTTGAGTCTGGTTTTGAACAGGGGGAGAGAGTCGATACTGCGGAGGTCAGGTGGGAGTGAGTTCCAGAGCTGGGGAGCAGAGCGGCTGAAGGCTCTGTTCCCCATGGTTACAAGTCGAGCTGGGGGTACAGTGAGGTGGAGGGAGGAGGAGGATCTGAGGGAGCGGGAGGGGGCAGCGATATGAAGGAGGTCAGACAGATATGGAGGAGCAAGGTAATGGATGGCTTTGAAAGTATGCAGAAGGATTTTAAATTGTATTCTGAATTGAACAGGAAGCCAATGGAGCTGCTGAAGGACAGGGGTTATATGATGGAAAGAGGGGTTCTGGTGATGACACGAGCTGCTGAGTTCTGAAGAAGTTGAAGTTTACGGAGGGATTTTGAGGGAGGCCAAAAGAAGGGAGTTACAGTAGTCAAGGCGGGAGGTGATGAGGCTGTGGATAAGAATGGAGGCAGTATGAGTGGTAAGGAGGGACGGAGGCGGTTAATGTTGCGTAGGTGGAAGTATGCAGACCGGCAGATATTATTTATATGTGACTGAAAGGAGAGGGGGGAGTCGAGAATTACGCCCAGACTCTTGACCTGAGGGGAAGGGGAGACCAAGGAGTTGTCAATGGGAAGAGTGAAGCTATTGATTTTGGATAGGGTGGATTTGGTGGCTACGAGGAGGAGTTCGGTTTTATCACTGTTCAGTTTTAGGAAGTTTGAGGTGAACCAGTCTTTAATTTCAAGCAAGCAGCTAGTAAGAGACAAGGGGGGGAGCGAGGAGGTGGGTTTACTATCATAGATTTAATATCATAGATTCATCTTAATGTATATTTCCAGACATGACTTTTTTTTTTTTTTTTTTTGAATGGAGCACATACACTTTGACGAATGGGTCGGAGTAGCCGTTGGAGTCCATGGCAGCCAGATGAGCACAGCGGACCACGCCCACCAACAGACGGCCCTGCTGGCTGTTGTACGTCAGTGACACCAGGATGCGACCCCTCTCCTCTGAATCCTCACCTTCATTCAGCTGCGCACACACACACACACAAACAGATACTATACATGCACACCAAGTAATAGTATCTCATGTCACTGATCTGAATGCTCCTTTACCCTCTGAACATATCCGGAGGGATTACACACATAATATCTTCTAATGGAGGATAATGTACGTGCTACAAAATGGTATATGTATATCATTATGCAATAGGTTTTACTCCATTTACATTAACATGCTATACATTAGATTAGCAAATAGATACTTTAAATAGATACTCTAAATACTAATAATTGTTGTTAAATGATTCATGAATATATAATAGTTTTATTTCAAGTCTCAGTAATTAAATAAAACAGCTGGTTATTGTAATTGTCATCAAACCCACAGGAGGACATTTGTTTGGGACTATATTTCAACTTAGTTTAATCCACATTTGGTGCTCTAATGAGTATTTGTAGCAGTTAGACGGTGTGTGGGGGGGGATTGAGTCAAAATAAATCCTGATGAAGGAACACATCAACCAGTGCAATAGCATGGCTCATTGATGTGTTTTTAACAGGGGTTGGACAACAATGTAGGGATGCACCAAAATGACACAAACTAAGCTAGCGTCTCTTTGAATTTAGCAGAGAAGTCCAACAACATGCAATGCACAGTGGTACGAGATCCACGTGAAGGTCTTACGTCATCCTCGTAGACAGCCATGCCACGGGCTGGTCCTCCCACAGCTTTCTTCACCTGTAAACCCAGTTATCATCACTTTCTGTAGTACAACATATTTATTTAATAAATTATACTGTTTATTGAATCCCCAGTGGGGAAATTACAATAATCACTACACACAGGCCTGAAATACACACACACACACACACACTCAGGATCTATTCATGCACAAATAGAGAGTTGTCAGAGTGAGTGGGCTATCCGGGGTGCCTCGATCAAGAGCACCTGCCACCTCTCCAGCTACCAATCCATACTCTCGTCCATAGGGGGACTTGAACCGGCGACCCTCAAGTTCCCAACCCAACTCCCAGTGGACTGAGCTACTGCCACCCCCAATTGGTCACTTTCAAAGCAAAAGAAAAGACAATGTAGAACATAGGGATGTAATGATGAATCAATATAAATGTGTAAAATATCTAGGGTGTAATAAACTGTTGATTTCACTTGTGTCACTATTTTTTTTATATAATTGTTGTTATTTAAGATCAAATACAATTTCAAGGTGAACTGACCCTTTAATTGATGCTGTACCTTTTCTATTATATAGTACATTCTTTAACAATATGAGATGTCAGTAGTGGGGTTTCCATTAAACAACGTATTTTTTTGCGCATTTTGTAGTATCGCATTAATAAATGTCGATGGAAACGGCAAAATAATGAAAATAAAAAAACGTCCTCAAATTCGTAAAAGAGTAATACGCTCGCTTGAGGTGGTTTTTGCCTTTTTCAAAAAATAATTAATGCGCAAAATGTGACATGGAAACAGCTTTTCCAAAATAAGTTGTGACGCAGCGAACATGTAACTCACATGACTTTAGTCCCGGTATCCATCGGATGGGGGAAGGATCGGGACTCGGGTCCCATCCCATCACATTTTCTTTTTCTTTTTTGCGACTTTTTAAAAGTTTGCTTAAAATTCGCTCAACAATTAGATGGAAACACGACTAGTGTTGGTCTCAGACTCACCGGGACCACTCGCTCTAGGCAAACATTGAAGTTCTTCTTCTGATTAAACTTCAGTTTCTTCAGAGCGATGCGGGTCTCTCCGATGAATTCATTGTGTCCGAACTTGTCCTCGTCACTCACCGAAAGCCTGAAGACAGACAGTGTGTCTCATGAAACTCTTATGTAATTAGTCCAATATGCAGTAGGAGGCAGTGGCACATAAGCATTTGAGGTACTTCACTTGAGTATTTGAATTTTTCAGCTTTAAATTAGATACTAGAGATACGTGGTTCTCACAGGACAGCGACGCTACAACTGTGTGATGATCTTATAGACCATGATGCATTTCTGTAGATTAAACTACCCAACTGTATATACAGAGGAGTTAGACATCTACAGCCGTAAGATGCAACATAAACATTAATGCAGCGGGAATATTCATCCAGAAACATCCGATAGAAGAGGAAAACACATATTTTATATATTTTACTGCAACAATGAGTACTTTTGTGGCCGGTAAGCTCAGTTGGTAGAGCAGGCACACACATATGTAGACGTTTATTCCACAACGCAGAAGGTCGAGGGTTTGAGTCCGAACTGTGACGCTGTCCTATCACTAAAGGTGGAAATGCCCATAAAAATTATCTTTAAAAAAACAATGAGTACTTTAAGTACATGTTGCAGATACATACTTTTACTTAACCCTCATGTTGTCCTGGGGACAAATTTGACCCATTTCCAAGTTTGTTTTTTTATAACAGAAATATGGGAGGTTGAAAATGTCGAACAGGCGACAAAACGCTGGGGAGACAAGCGCAATAAACATGGGAAAAAGTGACAAAAGCAACACAAAAATCTTCAAAACTTCAAAAACACTGGAAGTAAGCGTCAAAAACTTTGGGAAAAGACAACAAGACATTGAGAAAGGGACGTCAAACGTGTTTTTTTTCATGGTCGAGGGAAAGACAACACAGGGGTTAAGTAAGGTTTTGAATGCAGGACTTTTACTTCTGATCTGATCTGAATCCTTCTCCCACCACTGGAGAGAGGTTGGTTGTTCTTACCGGAGAGTTTTGCGTGCCATTTCATCATCAGTGATACCGTGGTAGACCAGAGTCTCATTCCACACAGGATTCAGAGTGGTTTTCAGTGTCTTGGTGCGAAGCTTGTTAGACTGAGAACAAAATCATAAAAAAGTACTGATTATGACAACAGTCGCACGGTTTTCAAATCAACAGCTTGAAGTTATTATCTAATACTGTGTCTGTACCTTACTGGCTCCAGGTAGGAGGTGCAGCTTCACATACGGGTCAGCGAGGCCGTTTGAGTCCATCGGCTTTAAACCCTGAGAGACACAAAGACAGATAATGGTGACAAACAGTGTGAGTTGCACACGTTAAATGTTGTTCTAATATCTTCCACATAGTTTATTGTTGAGTCATTGAATCCAAACATTTCTACAAATCTAGTTCACACTTTTTGGATAAGCCTCATTTTGTCTGGTCTTGTCTCATCTTTTCTTGTCTCGTCTTGTGTTGTCGCGTCTTGTCCCATCTCGTCTGCTCTGTCTCATATTGTCTAGTCGGGCCCCATCTTAGTTTGTCTTTTCTTGTGTTATCCCACTTGGTCTTGTCTCATTTTGTCTGTAATTGTCTCATCTCATCTTTTCTTGTCTCGTCTTGTGTTGTGCTGTCCCATCTTTTCTTTTCTTGTCTTTTTGCTTCTTGTCCCATCTTGTCTGCTCTGTCTCATCTTGTCTAGTCGGGCCCCATCTTAGTTTGTCTTTTCTTGTGTTATTCCACTTGATCTGTCTCGTCTCATCCCCTATTGTCTGGTCCCGTTCCGTCTTGTCTTGTTTTGTCTCATCTTGTCTCATTTTGTCCAGTGTTGTCTTGTCTGGTCTCGTCCTGTCTTGTCTCATATTGTGTTTTCTCATTGCGCGTGTGTGTGTGTGTGTGTGTGTGTGTGTGTGTGTGTGCGTGTATTTACCTTGGCTTTAACGATACAGCAGTGGAGGGCGTGGTTCTCCTGTTCGTAGAGCAGACTGAACTCCAGAGATCCCAGAGTGGCTGCAAGAATAAAAACACAGGAACACATCAGACACCTAAGAGAAAAAGCCAGTCTGAGCTGCTAGAAAAACAATTTCCCTGTAAAGCAGATAACCATTGATTTGTTACTCTTGATTTGTTAACCACTGGGAACTTTTTTCACAGCTGTGGGCACAGGGACCAAAAAAATTAAATAGAATGTGAAGACACTACATCCTATAAAGCTGTAAATGTAAAATGACATGATCGTGGCTTTCAGTTGTGTTTTTTTCTCTTTTACTTTGTCTATTTATTCCCCGTGTGTTACTGTTTCCCTGTCGTGTGTTCACCGTGTTCGTTGCTGTATCTGTTTCTCCGGTGTCATGTCTTGTTTCACTTCCTTCCGTCTTGTGTTTCCCTGCCTCTGTGATTGTCGCCCTGACGTGTCTCACCTGTTCATCAGCCCTCTGGTCACCTGTCCCTCGTTTCCACCCTCGTTACCCTTCTTTGTCTGATGTCTGATTGTTGTGGTTACGCGAGTCTTTACGCAAGTCTTTTCCTGCGTCTCTCCCTGTGTATTTTGGATTGCACCGTTGGAACTGTTTTTATTTAATAAACTAACACAACCTTATGTTGCCTCCTTGTCAGCATTTTTGGGTCCAAGCCTGCAAAAATCCTGACATAAAATCAGTCTTACTGGCTTCGTCTGAGTCGTAGTCATTGTCCTCGTCCTCTGTTTGATTGGGTGGGGGTTGTTTTGGGGCGGTGTTGTTGACGGGTGGATTAATCCTGGCTGCAGGAAGATGTGCTGAAATGGAGCTGGAGACAACAGGTTGTCTTTTTTCCTCCACAGCTGGAGGGGACACGGTCTCTTTCACATCTGCAGCAGGAGCTATCGACATTACAACCAGCAATTAAAAGAGTCTGAAACATCTTTTTATATGTTGTTATCAATGTCAAAGTGTTGAAAGCAGCCCTGTTGAATGGGGCTTATTCTTAGAAGGAGCAGCTCTGCTTTACCTGAGGTGGGGGTGACCTGCTGTGCATTTGCTCGAGGAGGTTTGGAGGCTAACACATGTCTCTCAGTCTTCGTTACAGCTGCTGGACAGGAATGACTCTCATTATAGCTGGCAGCTGTTGTTGTTGTGGTTGCTGTCTGCTCCCATTGTCCTGATCCACAGGACTGCTGCTGCTCTGTGAAAAGGACAACCAATAATGTTGGTGCTGCTGTAGTCTCACATTCAAGATGTGAATCTTAAAGTCTGGCTACACCACAGATGCATTCTGGGATAGGAGGAAAAAAAACGCTCTGGGTTGTTTGCATTTCTTCACAACCATACATATATTGTATTTGTATTATTCTACACTATATAGGCCTAATGCATACACACTGTTTGTATAAAATACCATTTTCCTGATGATGCGTTGTAGTTTCCTGTGATCTTCCTGGACCAGATCTGTTTACGGTGCTGGACTGTTGAGATCTGGACAGAGGGAGGGGGGCAGGCAGACCCTGCTGGACTCTTCCCTTGAAGAACCAAGCTCCTGAACGCTTCTGCACCTGCAAAAACAATTCAGATAAATGTAGTCCTAGTCCTACAAAGACAGAGGATTGGCCTCTACACAATAACAAATATGGACAGTTATGAAGTCCCATCACATCCACAGGTTTTAAAGTGTGTGTTTTGGTTTTACAGGTTGCAAATTGGCAAATACTTCTACTGGAGTGACAAATTTTGACTTGTGTGTTGCCATGAATTTAAATAGTAAAAGGTTAGATGTTGATATTGGGTGTACGACAAACAATGGACAAAGCCTTAAAGGTTTAAAGAAAGTGCAGCCAATGCTGAAACTCCTTAAATCTGCACTTTATCTAATTTCCATGAGCGGGCGACTCCACTGGCTCCAAATTGAAATCTGTTTCTGTAAAAGTCAATGACAAAATGAATCTACTTCTCACTTGATTTATTACCTCAGTAAAGATTTTCATAATTAGGTTACAGTCTAATTCGCTAAGTTCAAGTCTTCCTCAATAGAGCATGATGTTAATTTAGTAAATTATGTTCCCATTTGTGGCTACATGGCGACCTGTCAATCAGGACAGAGGCTACCAAGGGAGACAACGCCATGCCAACCATCGAAGACAATATAAAGCTTTTGTTCAGAGGTACTCAACGACATCCGCTAGTTTCAGCCATGGATGTTGTTTGTCTCGCTCAGAGCCCGACCAATAAAAGATTTTTAAGGCCCATACGATATAAATATTTGGTTATTTAAAAATGCGATATTCCGATATATCAGCCGATACGTATATATATTTTTAAATCCAGAAATGTGTAACAAAACATAAACAGATTTTCCTAACACTAAAATAATATGATAATAATTTGTTTTATTGTCACAACAGAACATCAAAATATATTAAAGTTCTGATAAATAAAATGTATAAAAATACAAACTTGAGATGTGAAACTTAAAGTCCTTTGAACAAAAACACAATAGAAAAACTAATAATCAGAGTGTTGCCAACAGGGACATTGTAGACCGCCCTCTGGTGGACAAACTATGCAACGCCAACACTTACAACATGGTTGACCGTCGGTTTTTATTTTATTTTTTAATTGTCATTTATCAGAATCATTTATTTGTCATTATAAATGATTCTGATGAATGAATATATAATAAAAACAAATTTCGGCCATTATAAATACTGACACCAATTGTTCGGGAATTGCCTAGTATCAGCCAATAATATCGGTCCGCCTCTATATTCATTGGGCTCCAGTCTCACTCACTGAAGTGGTTAAACTGAATTTTTACCATCTACATTAGCGACTTCATTAGACTGTCAACTTGGGACTGTGCAAGGACAGCAACATACAATATTGGAAGTCTGCCTGCCGGATTGATGGTGTCCATATTAGCTTTTCCTCCTTGTTGTGCTGTTTTGTTGTTTTTTAAGAAATTGCACTCTCCACACTCAACTGTTCTGCTGGCTCTGTGCAGGAACCGTATGCTGTGCAACAACATTAGTTGTCCACTGAATATGATGTGAAGCCACCACGCCCATTTTCAGCACATCAGGTAATTGGCATGCGTCGCTCCCGGGTTGTGACCCAGGTCATAGCTGAATTGCGATGACCAGGGATATACCCATGTTAACTGGCTTGGTTTGAATTTCCAAAAGAAGATTTGAACACAGGTCAGACAACCCTAGCCCAACCCTGGTCAGTGGTGTGAAAGAGTTATTAGCAATGCTAATCATGACACTGAGTAAATAGCACTCGCTTCAGAAGGGTCAAAAAACTATTTTCCCTCCTTAGCATTTAGCTTAGCGCTATTGTGACCATAAGCAACACTGGCTTAGACACGTCATCCTCCCATGCTCTCTGTCTCCTCAAAAACTGTTGAGAAACTCGGAGAATACAAGTCCAGAAACCACTGGGTGACGTCACGGATATTACGTTCACTATTTCTACAGGCTATGATTTCTTTGCTATACGGAACAAACATCACATCACGTTCTGCGTCATGTGCGTGGAAGCAAAGTAGCGTCTGATTTTAACCTAAACCATGATCTTTTTCTAAGCTTAAGTATTGTTGGTTTCTGAGCCTAACAAAACTGCAACCGTATCACAACGTTAATGACGTGTTTAAACCCCCAACCGTTACATTTCCTGCTTTAGATATGAGGTTGTATCTCCTGCCACCGCTAGAGGCGTTACTTTATGAACCCCTCCTGTGGGTCGTAGACTCGTAGTATTAGAGAGTAGGAATAAAATGTTATTTTGCAGCAATAAGGCCCGTCAACACCAAGAAAAATAACTATAACCATAACTATAACCATAACTATAACGATGTGAGCATCCACACTGCTGAACAATGTCGTTCTGCAAACAGCGACGTAATGCATGCGCTGCACTAGCCTGGCTCCGCCCTCCTACGTACTTTTGTTCAATTTTAATTTTCCTTCAGTGCTACGTCTGGGTTTGCGGTATATTCTGGAGTTTTCTACCGGTCCAGTCAGCGAACAGAGGGAGTGGCTGAGAACGATGACGTTGAGGATGAGTTGTAGTTCTGAAATGGCGGCAGAGAAAGATGCAGGCCAAGTCATTTGGTCCGTTGTGGCAATGCTGCCAAATATCCGGAAGTTAAAGCCCGAACAAGAACAATCTTTGCTGAGTTGCGTCGGTGGCCATGATGGTGTGGCCCTCCTCCCCACGGGATTTGGGAAAAGTTTGATTTTCCAGTTCGCTCCGTTAGTGGTGAAGGAGTTAGCTAAGGCTAACGCTAGCGATGCCAAGCCAACGTCACGACCAAACGTTAGCGATTGGTTTAGCAGATCCAGAGTGGCTCTGGGCAGATCCAATAGTTTTATACTTCAACAAAAGACCCGCCTTCAAGGAAGTTAACACTTGTCAATGGAGAGTGGCCGGACTCTCTGGACTAATTAAATGTACGAGTCTAGTAGGACCAGGCTGATAATAATTCATCACACACTGATACAGCAGATGTTGCAAAACGCAAAAAAAAGTCCGACTGGTGGTCCCTGGGACGCCGACATCGCTGCCTTCTCCAGGAAACAAAGGGCGCATGGAGCTCCAGACAGCCGGGAGGATCAGAGCGGGCAGGTGGGGTCGAGTCTGTGCAGAGCACCGGGACAGTATATATAGATAATCACATCTAAAACACAAGATTTACTCTTAGTGGATTCTGTGACATGACAAATATTTTCTGATGTTTAACACTTGTGTTGTCTTCCCGTTAACCATGAACTTGTCCTTCCAGGTCAAAATGAAAAAAAATTGATATTTTTTTTGGTGCTTTTCCAATGTTTTTGTTGCTTTTTTTGATTTATTTGTCACTTTTCCATGCTCTTGGCGCTTTTTAAAAATCCTGAGTTGGTTTAATAATAAGTTTTACACTTATTCTTGGAATTCATCGTCAACAAACCTCATTTATATCAAATTATATATATGTTTTTAGATAAAAAAGGCCAGAATCATTAATTATTTTGACTAATAGTTAAGCTCAGAGGATGTTGAGTGGATCACAGATGGGTTTATGTCCAAGTTTAGTCCGGATATTGTTTTGAAACCATTAAAAATATAATAATTCAAATGCTATCAGATTAAATAAAACACCCAAAAAATTCAATGAAAGTAATCATTAATTTTACCTGGTGAATGTTATGTTATCTTTGGTTAATTTGGTTGAAAGAAATCCATATTTCTGATATAAAACACTTTGAAACGGGTCGGTTTGACCCGAGGACAACACAAGGGTTAAAATACAGAGATCTTAGCCCAGCCGAGGGTCAAAGTCACACCACTTACCATGTCAAGTTTTAAACTCTGATGGATTCTGATTGCCTGTCAGTGTTTTATCCTTAGATCAAAACGCTCTGAAAGTGATCCCAACGGTATCGTTCTCCACTGTCGTCGTTATAGTTGTGGTGTGGACTCCGCCATCCACTGTAATTAAAACGATTTTTAAAACTATATATTTGTAGTCATCTTATAGTTATCGTTCTTGGTGTGGACGTTCCTTTAGAGAGTAGCTTTTCTGCATGTGACTGACAAGAGGGAGCATTTATTTAAAGAGTCTGGGCTCCCTGAGGCAGAGACCTCAACAAACTGCAGCGCCATCATCAAAACAACATTGTATAACTTCAACAGTGAGAAAAACAGAAAGCAGACCTTATTCTTTGTGTTTCACATTGATCAAAATGCTAACAATTAAAAAAGTCATTGCACATCTTGGGATATTGAGGGGGTATCAATGGATGGTAATTTTCCACATCACTGGACAGTGAAATGCAATTCTGTGCTAAAAGACAAGTCTAAAAGCTAGAAAATGGTTCATATTATGAGAAAAGCTTCTGTTCTGGTGACGGATGAACAACATAATGACATAATTTGGCCCCATGATTTTATCAAACCCACTCTGTTCTTCATCTATTCTCATCCTCTCACCTCTTGCTGTTCATTGCAGATTCTGCACAGCCACACAGGACTCGTCCTGCTGTTGCTCGAAATCCCACATTTGCTGCACATGTGCTGCAAAAAGGCATACACATATGGATGGAAGTATTCAGATCCTTTAAGTAAAAGTAATAAAAAGGTGCTTTATTAAATAAACTTATAAGACGCATACACAGAGGAACAATCCTACACAGTTGTTGATGGCAGGTGCACAGAGCACATATATTTTCACAGTTCAGATAGCATTGACCTCTACATAATTATTGAGAGCAACAAGAAGCAGAATGTGCAGGAGATATAGAGTGTATGTCAGGAGCCGTTGGCACACGGCCCACTGGCTGCTTATCGCCATAGGAAACCTCTCAGGATCTACACAGTAAGTAAGAAGGGTACATAAACAGAAGTACTGAGACACCCTAAAATCCTCCAGTGTCTCTTTTTTCTTTTTTTGTTCCAGCACAAAGAATTCGAGACTGTCCTTCCCCCAAAAACGCCAATATAAGTCGTTTGTTCAAGCATCAATTGGGACTTATATTTCGCCCTCTAGTGGCTGGAGTGGTTATGACGGGAGCACAGCAGGAAGGAAGGTGACAAAGCGTAAGAGCGCCAAATTTCCACATAAAGGAGGTAGGTGGTTGTGGCTAGAAGGGATACAGCTACGGCCAGACGTTCAGCCAAATTACACAAGCTGCTGCTCTTTCGCGTCGAAAGGAGGGAGGTGTTCCAGGCACGTCCAGCTGGGAGGAGGCCTCAGGGAAGACCCAGGATTAGATTAGATGGAGGGATTATTTCTCCAACCTGGTCTGGAAATGCCTCAGGATCCCCAAGTCAGAGCTGGTTAATGTGGCTTGGGAAAGTTTGGGGTCCCCTGCTGGAGCTGCTCCCCCCGCAACCCAATACCGGATAAGTGGACGAAGATGGATGGATGGATGGATGGATGGATGGATGGATGGATGGAACAAATGGAGCCACACTCTACATCACATGGCTGACTGGAATTGTGTCAGAATTTTTAACCCAAATCATCTTTTTTTCCAAACTTAACCAATAAGTGTTGGTGCCTAAACATAACCAAGTAGTTGTTGTGCTTAAGCCTAAACAAACTGCAACATTTCACAACGTGTTTGCCACCAGAACCGATACATTCTCTGGTTTAGACATGAGTTGGTATTCCCTGTCACCGCTAGAGTAACTTACTTAGGAATCACTCATGGGGGTCGTATAGGGTAGGCATTTGGAAGAATAAAAATATCCACCTACTTTATTACACTGCACACAGAGGACAGCTGTGACCCCCTGCGGTCCAAAAGACGCGCCACACAGCAGACAGTGTGACTGTCCGTCGCCACATGCCGTCTTCTTGATGTTATGCAGGCGACTGGAGAGACGCCTGACAAAACATGTAAATAAATGTGAGCACAAAACACAATCTTGGCACAGGTTTTACACCAACAGTCATTCGGCACAGTAAACATCTCTGCACGGTCCGCTGATGGGATTCTGTGCAACAGAGACAATAGTTTTCCATCTCACTCAATCCTCTCATGCTCCATGGCCTCCATCATGGCCGCCCGAGCCAGGACACTGTTGATGATCTCCTTTTCCTCATCCGTGAGCTCCTCCCCTGGGGGGCCGCCAGACATGTTCATCATCCACCTAATCCTGAACCCAAAACACACACACACACACACACACAGCAGAGTATAAGTGGCATGAATGTAAAAACGCAGCTCGGACACAAAGGCCAAAAAAAGTGCATCACTAAGGGGAGCGAGACACTGATGCCTGAGGACAGGAGCACAGCTGGAAACACGTTGGACTGAAAGCAACGCTGAGCAACTGCAAAGATTGTCACAAACAGTAGCTCACAGGTAGGTTACATGATGACTTATCCTAATAATGAAACGTGAAAGCAAATGATCACCTGAAAGCATGTGTTAAGCATTTTGTTCATTGTCTTAAACTAGCAGCCAGAACAAGAGAAACCGTTTGAAGCAACAAACTTGAATAAAATGTTTAATTACTGTAGGCAATTGATCAATTTCTCAAATTCAGGCCTTAAAGGGAACTGTTGGGTTTCTGTAAATAACATCACAGAGTACGGTCTAGACCTGCTCTTGTATGAAAAGCGCAATGAGATAACTGTTGTTGTGATTTGGCGCTATATAAATAAAATTGAATTAAATTAAAGCTGGGATAGGCTACCCTGGAAATCCAGAGTTCTCGTGAGATCACAATTTGAATGTGCTCAGCGAGTTACTCTGGCATCAAGTAATGCTGCTCATTAAGATTAGATTAGATTAGATAATACTTTATTCATCCCACAGCAGGGAAATTTACTTGTTTAAGTATACCCTTGTAGCCGCGCTGCACCAATCACATCCGTGTATCTGATGTAGGCGGGGCCAGAGGCAAGCTGCACCAATCACATCGGTGTATTTGATATGGGCGGGCCATCGGCAAGCTCAACAAATCTACAGTCTAATCTACCAGTTAGCTCCGCTGGTAGCTAAGCGTACGGGGATCCGGCTACGTCACCCCGTGTGTTGTTGTGATTGGTCCTTGTGTTATCCAATTGCGTGCAGTGAGATTTTCAAATGCACGCTTGGTGCCGCCCTTCGAGATGGCCGACTTTCATTACTCAATGTCCGACCCTTAATCTTTCTGATTTGGGTGTTGATATCCATGCTGGGGGCAGGCAGAGTTATTATTGCTTATGATTACATTGTTTGTAAGCCATTGGAGGTTCATATAAGAATATAAATCAATGAATGAACATGTGATTCATACAAGTTAAAATATGTAATAACTTACATTTGAGGTTGAATATACAATAGGGTAACAGTAAAAAGGCTACAGGATTTAATTCATGCAAACGATTTTCATGTAAATGTTGATGGGATGGCAGTAGCTCAGTCCGTAGGGAGTTGGGTTGGAGGGTCGCTGGTTCAAGTCCCCATTTGGACAAAAAATACGGAGTGGCTGGAGAGATGCCCCTTCATCTCCTGGGCACTGCCAGGTGCTCTTGAGCAAGGCAGCGTAGGGCGCTGGTTCAGCTGGCAGCACACTCACTCTGACATCTCTCCATTAGTGGATGTATAGGTCCTGAGCATGTGTGTGTATTTTTTAGGGTTGTGTGTGATTTACTAACAAAGTGCGTATGCAGAGTGTAAATTGTAATTTCCCCACTAGGGATTAATAAACAAATTTAATCTTAAATTTACATTGTGTATATCTGTACATGTTAAAAGCAAGCGTAGTATTGATTATGCTTTTTGTATGTTTTTATCAGTTTTTGTCAGTTTTACGCTTTCCTTCCAATGTCAATAAACGTGTAGACAAGGGATCAACTTCAGAGTCTTGATCATAGGAACGCGTTTATCTGGCTGTCAGGTTATATTCAGCTCACATACCGAGGGCAGCGCAGCAAGTTTTTTGTTTAATTGGGCAAAAATTCGATAATAATCTTTTTGCATTTGAAATTCAAGCAATTCAAACTCTCCTGGCTCTCTTTTCACGCTTTAGAAACTCAGCCTGTGACGGGAGAGCGTGCTCAATAACAGTACATCGCATATAAAAATA
This sequence comes from Percina caprodes, assembly GCA_013375575.1. Taxonomy (NCBI): domain Eukaryota; kingdom Metazoa; phylum Chordata; class Actinopteri; order Perciformes; family Percidae; genus Percina; species Percina caprodes. Next base: position 1,779,184 of record JABXJD010000098.1, read on the forward strand.
TGAAATATACGTAATATCTCGGAGTTGGTTGGTTCCATACAAAGGTTTAGATCACATGATTGATTTGTTTCATGCCATGTTTAATTGTTGTTTTGAAAAAAAAAACATCTGAAGCTGTGCATTATTTAATATGGCTGGAAATTGAACAAAATTAACCATAATAAATAACATTTCAGCACATTACCTTCAGATGGTGAAACCCAGCAGATAAAGTTCCTGTTCCAGCACTAGGAACAGAAGGTTTTCAAAGTGCGTGCTAAGAATTCAGCGTCATGAAGTGTTTTGATTTTCCCAATTGTATTTTAAAAAGCTGCAAAAGCTTTTCCTTTTTATTTCACATTTTAAAAAGCAGTCGACTCTTAACCTCCAAGTGTAAAATCCCCCAACGGACAGAGGGCAGAGGCCAAATGTCCTGTCAGCGATAATCAAATGCTGTCAACTTGTGAAGTGGATGCAACAGTTTCTTTCCTCAAATGTGTCTGTTTGATCATTTCATGGCTTGCCATGATGGGCAGGAACGTGCACGAGCAAATTGTGGCTTCAGGGATGAGCTTGTGGTTTCACCTGAGGATGCAGACGATCTGTTCTGTAATCATGGCTTTATTTGGGTAAGACATACATATTACAACAAATATGTTAAACATAACAACATTGTTAAGTGTGTTTTGCCTTATTTCTCTAGAGCTATGTGGGCTCCGCCACGGCCACGCATCTTTAGGAGACTAGCAGCAGGTCCTGAATGTATCGATTCCAACGGGAGAAGTGAACGTGAACACAGATTATGACCAATTATTTTTACCCGTAGTCACCAAAGTACATATTGGACCCATTTCTCACATGCCACATATCTCCGGAACATGCTGACACCAAAACGGCACTTTTCAGACGTACACATCAGGAGAAAATGATGAAATGATGAAATGCTGCCCCTTGTAAAATATGAAATACGTATCATTCTGTTACAGATTACACTTGATATATTTTGTGTAAAATCTTGTGTTGGAAATGTACATTGAAAGCAAATAAAAAAATGGCCGTATGGAATGTACAAACTGGCGTCAATTCATGTGAACCCAATTGTAGGCCACAGATTAAAATCAGGGACCGGGTCAGACTCCCAACATAAAACTGTACAATCACTGCGCCTTATTCTGCCTGTAAGAGAGAAGAAGTACAGAGATTTCACCATCCACTCAACTGCCCAACAGTGTGCCACAGCCGAAGAGGCACTCCTTTTAAAAGCTCTGTGAGAAGCTAATTTGTTTATCCATGATTTATTTCAGCTCTAACGCACCTACTGCTGTACCCGCATCTCTATTAAACATCTGCCGGTCATGTCTGAGTGCACGGGCACCATCTACATGTGCAGCTGCTTGAAAACAGGGTGTTAATTGAGCCTGACTGCTGACTGCTGACGAGCTGTGATGTGTAATGTAAGTGTGGTCTGCTCTGCAACGTGCATGCCTGAAGACATTTTCACTGCGTAGAAGCACACTCATTATCTTTTGACAAGAACATTGTTAAGAGGAAAACTTGACCTCAACTTCTCGCCTCTGGTCCAAACCAGGCTGCTGAGACAGACGCTACCTCCCCTGTTGACTGATGACTCTTTTTGCTGACAGTATGGATTATATATGCATAATTTCCATATTTGTAAGGGTCTTAAAGGTGGCCAAATCAAAATGATCTGTATAATCTACATGACAGGTCACTTTTAACTTGCCCTTAAGAGTCTGAAGAATCATCTAGTGTAGGTATGAGCTGTTATATGGCCGTGTCAGAGCATTAAACATCATGAGATCAGGCAGTAGCTGCTGAGTGCGAATATTTTAATGCCTCACTTAGTCAACGGCTCAGCGCTCTTCTTCTTTCTCGTTCGTTGCCCTCTTTTCCCTCCCTGTCCTTTCTCCGTTGTAAATGTCAGGGTGGTATCATTGTGGACAACGTGGCAACCTGACAGATTGTGTGTGTGTGTGTGTGTGTGTGTGTGTGTGTGTGTGTGTGTGTGTGTATCTTGGAGGGTTCGGAGAGAGAAAGGTGGAGTCAGTAAGAAAGGAAATGTGTTCTGAAATGGCAGGCACTTTCAGCCTGTGAGTCACCACTCAATGTAACACACACATGCACACACACACCCTTCGTATCTCCATATTTCATCATTATATTTTTATATTTCACAGATTATTTTTTGGGGGGTTTTGTTTATTTTTATCATTTAATTTGACAGATAGTGATAGTGACAGAGAGGAAGGGAGGAGAGCGAGAACGCCATGCAGCAAAGGGCTGCAAGACGGATTCAAACCCAGGCCGTTGCCAAGGACTCAGCCTACAATGGGGCGCACGCAAAGGCGGACTTACCATTAGGCAAAGGTTGGCAATTGCCTTAGGCCCCAAGCTACCAAGGGCCCCGTAAAACACCTCATAAACTTATGGTTACAATTTGTTGTCTTACTTTTCACCAATTAATTATATCTCTAAACAGTGATACGCTAAAGTGCTATCCGATTGTTTAATTCATGAGAAACCCCCAGTCCCCACTACATTGGACTATTCCATTATCCTACTGAGCATCTGCGTGTGTGTTATAAACAAACGGCTGTAAGCTGGTTGGAAAATGAAGAACCGAAGTGGTTCTGAAAAAAGGAAGAAGAGGGAAGAAAGCAGAACGTCTTTAGCAAAACTTCCAAAGACAACACTAACATTAACGTTACTAAAGAGCAGCAAGAAGCCGGTGCTTGCTCTAGCGATGCTAACACTGATGAAGAGGAGCTACCCACCGGCAGCGTCCGCCCAGGTTGCTCTAGCGATGCTAACACTGAGGAAGAGGAGCTACCCACCGGCAGCGTCAGCCCAGGTTGCTCTAGCGATGCTAACACTGATGAAGAGTAGTGTCAGCCCAGGTTGCTCTAGCGATGCTAACACTGATGAAGAGTAGTGTCAGCCCAGGTTGCTCTAGCAATGCTAACACTGATGAAGAGTAGTGTCAGCCCAGGTTGCTCTAGCGATGCTAACACTGATGAAGAGTAGTGTCAGCCCAGGTTGCTCTAGCGATGCTAACAATGATGAAGAGTAGTGTCAGCCCAGGTTGCTCTAGCAATGCTAACACTGATGAAGAGTAGTGTCAGCCCAGGTTGCTCTAGCGATGCTAACACTGATGAAGAGTAGTGTCAGCCCAGGTTGCTCTAGCAATGCTAACACTGATGAAGAGTCAGCCCAGGTTGCTCTAGCGATGCTAACACTGATGAAGAGTAGTGTCAGCCCAGGTTGCTCTAGCGATGCTAACACTGATGAAGAGTAGTGTCAGCCCAGGTTGCTCTAGCGATGCTAACACTGATGAAGAGGAGTGTCAGCCCAGGTTGCTCTAGCAGCGATCAGCCCAGGTTTCTCTAGCGATGCTAACACTGAGGAAGAGTAGTGTCAGCCCAGGTTGCTCTAGCAATGCTAACACTGATGTTGAGTAGTGTCAGCCCAGGTTGCTCTAGCAATGCTAACAATGATGAAGAGTAGTGTCAGCCCAGGTTGCTCTAGCGATGCTAACACTGATGAAGAGTAGTGTCAGCCCAGGTTGCTCTAGCAATGCTAACACTGATGAAGAGTAGTGTCAGCCCAGGTTGCTCTAGCAATGCTAACAATGATGAAGAGTAGTGTCAGCCCAGGTTGCTCTAGCGATGCTAACACTGATGAAGAGTAGTGTCAGCCCAGGTTGCTCTAGCGATGCTAACACTGATGAAGAGGAGCTACCCACCGGCAGTGTCAGCCCAGGTTGCTCTAGCGATGCTAACACTGATGAAGAGTAGTGTCAGCCCAGGTTGCTCTAGCGATGCTAACACTGATGAAGAGGAGCTACCCACCGGCAGCGTCAGCCCAGGTTGCTCTAGCGATGCTAACACTGATGAAGAGTAGTGTCAGCCCAGGTTGCTCTAGCAATGCTAACAATGATGAAGAGTAGTGTCAGCCCAGGTTGCTCTAGCAATGCGGGGATACATACAAGACAACCTTACAGGATCCTTCGAATGGAGATGGTTACAGAACTGCTGCTTTCACTGTCCATGATGATAACTATGGCAATGACGAAGATGGTGACACACATAATACTCAGCAACTTGACCCCGTGAGTAGCAGTCACCCTAATCAATGTGTTATGATGGAAGATGATCCAGCACTCTGGCCAAAACAGCTGTCAGACAGAGAGCACGTCTTTCTCAGATAAATAAGGACTGAAAAGGGGGAGAACTAGGGTTGTGGAGGGCCCCATGCCTGTGTTTGCCATAGGCCTCAAAATGAATAAATCCGCCCCTGGGCGCACGCACCCTCTATTGGGTGAGCTAAAGATCGCCCTATCATTTGATTTTTTTTCCCAGAAATCATGCTATTGGTCACCCTTTCCGTCTGTCTGTAGGATTTACAAAAATGTAAACAGTGGTGAGGTGATTTTAAAGTGACTGCGTCTGAGAAACATTATTTTTACTGAAAACATTATTTTTGGACATACAAGGTATTTGCCTGACAGTGATAATATGAAGCTACAGCCAGGAGACAGTTAAGCCGCATTCACATGATAAGCGATTTGCTCTCTGCACACCGCTAGGAATGGTCGCAGAGCAAAGCTCAGAGCATGGCGCAGCGTTGCTAGGCCACTGTTATCTCATTGGTTGCGCTTTTAAAAGGTCAGGGGAGACTAGGTCAAAGTTGAAATAATTTGAGCGCAGCGGTGCGCGACGCAGATCAACAGAACGTCTATCATGTGGATTTAGCTTAGCATAAGGGCTAGAAACTGAAAAATTGAAACACTCAAAGTTAAGTAAATTACAAATACCTGAACATTTCACTTACATTTTAAAGTAAATAACAAATATGACTCGGCTATAAAAGATTCTAATTCATAGGCCTATATAATGTTAGCCAAGAATTGGAATCAGGGTAATTTTTTTCTCTGCCTCACCATCACACACTGTCTCACACACTGTCTCACACTCAGACACACACACACACACACACACACGCACACACACAGTTGACTATTGACCTGAGCCATTGCTGCCATTACAGTAGATCAATGGGCTCTGCAGCAGGACATCACTCTGATTCTCAAAGTCAGAGGACACAAACATGACAGCGTATCAATATCAGCCTCTGTTCACCCCCCAACCCTCAATCAATCTCATGTGCAGCAGATCAATGCCATTTACTCAAGTACTGTACCTGAGCACAAAGTTGAGGTACTTATGGAGTAATATTCCTGCTTCATTAATATTTATGTGGCATTTTACTGCTGTAGATGTTTAAGGTGTTGCTCATTTTAACTCCTTTTTATATACTGTTGGCTAGTTTAATCTACAGCAATGCGTCATGGTCTATAACATCATCACACGGTTGTAGCGTCGCTGTCCTGTGAGAACCACGTATCTCTAAAGTTTTAAAACTTTTCATGTTGTCAGAAAAACAGCCCTGTTTTCAGCTTTGTGATGATGCACTTTCCAGCTGATTTAAGTGGCGTTTTTAAGACTTTATTTAGCTTAAAAAGGAGACATTTCTCAACACAAAGGAACACTTCATCCTTCAGTTCATCACATTCAACAGCAACACATCTGGAGATACAAGGTTGTCACTGAACAGGTGGGAGATGGAAAGTCATCTGAAAAGTAACGAAAGCTGTCAGATAAATGTAGAGGAGTACAAGTATAAAGTTGCATGAAATAGAAATACTCAAGTGAAGTACAAGCATACTTGAGTAAATCTACTTGGTAACATTCCACCTCTGGAACCATGTTGCATTTGCACATGTTTTTCAGCAATAAACCTATTTGTATGGTGTATTGCTGTAGTGTGGTTCTTCCAGTGCCTTCCACCACCAAAAACAACAAGTCCAGTTTTTCCTTTTTTGTATCCAGTGTTCACTTCAGGCCTATACAGTATGACTGTCAAATACTGATCTAGCGCGGGGGATGATGTGGCTTCCTGCGAGCAATTCTTGAGAAGGCCCCGCCAAGGACGCATGTCATCACAAGAAGCCTGGTTTGATTTACACCTGTTTTAAAGCGCCAGTTGACTGAGAGGCAGAACAAACTGAAGGGAGCAGGGCTACATGCGTGTGTGCGCGTGCACGAGTACGTGCATAAGTACTGTAACACATTATTCAGATAGCACTTTTAAAAACAAGCAGTTCCAAAGTGCTTCACACACACGTGCACGATACATATGAATGAATAAATAAAAAGAAACATGCAACAAGTAAAGTGTAAAGGTGGGTTTTTAAAAGACGTTTAAACCAATCAAGACATTCAGGAAATTGACTTAGGGTTGGCGTTAAAACGGCAAAAGCACAATCACCTTTGGTTTTGTAGTTGGAGCGAGCAACAGATAAAAGACCAAGACACAGGAATGTAATAGGGGGAAAGGTCATGTAATGCTTTGAAGGTAACCAACAGGATCTTATACGGTATCATGACTTTTACCGGAATCCAATGAAGGGATGCAAGGACGTGTGTGTGTGTGTGTGTGTGTGTGTGTGTGTGTGTGTGTGTGTGTGTGTGTGTGTGTGTGTGTGTGTGTGTGCAATTTTCATCTACCCAATCAGTGTTTTTTAATGTAAATTGGAGAGGGATTTAAATCATTGTAACCTTAAAATAAATCACTGCAGGGAAGGGAGATAAATAATGTGAGATAAATCATTTTTAAACGTGCCATTCAAGATGTAGCTTTTAGGAAAGGTTATAGGTTTTGATTTTCTGTCTGTCAGTTGGTCGGTTAACCCCTTTGGTGAGCTTATCTGAACCTATCTGACTTACAAAAAGCATTCAATCTACCACGTTGCTCTTTTTTTCCTTTTACCTTCAATTAAGATCAGCACTCAAGGCGGCATGGTATGGCATGGTATGGTATGGCATGGTATGGTATGGAGGCTTTATCAGTTCTTGGTGATATCTGACCGCTCTGGCCTTCCTGTTGAGAGGATCTGGGCACACGATTGGCCAGACCTGAGTATCAATCTTGACTGGCATGATGTATCACGCAATCCACACCATCAGCAGATTCAAGACATACCTCACCCCCGTGAAAATGCATCACATGAAGGTAATTAACAGTCCTTTATCCACTTTCTGCCCACTCTCAAGGTACATATCTTCATATGATCTGGGATTGCTGTCCTGTTGGTCAGTTCTGGAACAATATTGCATCTAAAATATCTGCCCTGATTAATGTTACTGTACCAGTTACTGCCAGTGTTTCAGTTGATTCTGAATGAGCTGTCAGCCCTTCAGTCTCTAAAACTCAAAAAGTGCTGTTTTTGCTGGGCTTACAGCAGCCAAGAGGATGAATGCAACCCATTGGAGACCACCTCATGACTTGTCTATTGGTACTTGGACCCTTTCCTGGAGCTCTCCATGGCTTGCGTGGGCGGAGCCCCGGGAAGGACTTTGGACACTTGGCTAAGCATTGCTGGATCCTTGAAGTCCATGCTATAGGTTTGTGCTACGGTCTTTTCACTTCTGTATGTGTATGTGTTTTATTCCTTTTTGTCCCATGCTGGTCTCCGTGTCAACGCCTTTTTGTGTGTTTGTCTGTGTCTGTTTCTGGGTCTTGTGAGCTTACAAGGAAGGATTGATCTCAAGGAAGGATTGTGGAAAAAGGTGCACTGTGCCTTCTTTGGTGTGTGTAGTGTACATTTCAGTATTTTGTTATCTGGACCAATGTTTAGCATTTTTATTTGGCTCTTTAAATAAATAAAAAAAATTGATCACAAAAAAAATTGTGTACATACTTTCATGGTTCCCAGAGGATGAATCCTAGACTGGATCAACAGAAGTACATTTCCAGGATAAAGCCGACAGAGGCGCTCTCTGTGTGTTGCCGTTGTCCAACTTCTCTTCAGGAAACAACCAACTTCAAGCTACCAAGCACACAAGAAAGTGGGAAGTTTTGAAGAAAATGTGGATTGTGCAAAAAGCTCGACTTCAGGGAATAATTTTTACAAAGAATATGTTTAGGGCATTTCCTCTCTCATTGGGACGTTTGGGGAATGATTGCTGTATCTACACTGAGCTAATGAGGTTTCACCATGTATCTGGCTGATTTAAATAGCTCACGTTACTGTATTGTGTTGTAACAGTTAACTTCATTTAATATTGGATGTGGCGTTTCCTTTGCGGGGGTGCAAATGTTCCACCAAAACAACTTCCTTAATGAGACTATTTAGCAGAGCCAAGACCCAAGACAATAGTGATTGGTTTAAAGCAATGCAAACAGCCCAACAGAGGGTTTTTTTCTACTATCCCAGAATGCATCTGTGGTGTAGCCAGGCCTTACTGCACAATGCTGTGGAGGTAGGTCTGGCGCTGCGAGTCTAGATTAATCCTCATGACTTTGGGTCTTACTTTTCCTCTAGCGCCATCATCAGGTCAAAATCTTAATGACTAACTTCCTGCTAAACCCAACCTAAAGCATTTTCAACAGCCTCAGTTTACATTTTAAGCTAATTGGCAAATGTAAAGTCAAGTCAATTTATATAGCTCAATACCACTAATGACAAATTTGCCTCAAGGGGCTTTAGAACATTGTACAGCACTGTACACTTTCTCTCCTTTGACCCTCAATATCAGGAAAACTTCCCCAAAAAAACCTTTAACAGGTTTAAAATAGTGGAAACCTTTGGAGCCGAAGCAGGATCCCTCTTCTAAGACATGCAATACGTGTGTGTACAGAATAGCCAGACAAACCACGTTTACGTAGAAAGCAAACCAATATGAAATATATGATCCCGGGAGGATGTCAAGTAGTTTCCAGATCTCCAGATGCTGACATTGTCATGGTGAGCATGTCAGCGTATAGCTTAAAGCCCGTCTGTGCATTCAAACAGCCACAGAGAGCTGCGACAATGGCTGCAATCTTCTTCTGTTCCACCCAACACAAAAACGTGTCTTCCTCTCGCTCGCTGAGGTCACATAAGGAGAACTGGAACTGCGAGAAGCTCTTTTATCTTTCAGTTAATCACACGTCCGTCCGTCCATCTGTCAGTCAGTCTCTGTCTCTCTCCCTCTCTCTCTGTGTCTCTCTCTCTCTCTCTCTCTCTCTCTCTGTGTGCCGGTTTCTCAGCTGCTGCCTTAGTAAAAGTAGGTCTTCTGTAATTAAGACCTTTACCGACCTGGCTTTAACATTAACACAAATTGACATGCAAAAAATTTCACTGACAGACAGAGACACACACACACACACACACACACACACACACACACACACACACACACACACACACACACACACACACACACACACTTTGTGTGCAGAGAGAGGACCTGTCACACATGGTCAGTGGCTCAGAGAAAAGCACTGCAAATTGACATGAAGTGAAAGGAAACCAAGGCATTTTAGCTCCATGAGACTATGTGGGCTGACTTAGAGCTGCAGGGCCACACACACACACACACGCACGCACACACACACACACACACGCACACACACACACACGCACGCACACACAGAGTGGGAGAGATTGTGTGAGCGCTGCAGGGATGAAAACTCTGACAGATTGCGTCATCTTCCTATGTGTCCTGTAATGCCGAGAGGCCACCCTACGTCAGACTGGTTTCACGTTTTTTCTTTTTTTTAATATTTCACATTCATGTTTTAGGAGCAAAAGAAAAATGTGCACTTAAATACATAGTATACGCTCCATTAAATACTTTATCTAAGTCTAACTCAAGAAGGAATTATTAAAAAGCTTTTTTTATGTCATCTTAGGTTGAAAAGAAATTCAGTTTTCTCTTACAATTTGGGTCTTATTTTGATAGTTTTGTGCAAGATTTCCATCAGTAATAACTGTGCTGTTGAAACATGATGCATCATGCCAACAAAGTCTGATAAGGCCAATAATCAAACAGGTTGTAAACATCTTAGTCAGATTATCTTAATTTCTATATTAGGAGGTAAAAAAAATCCAAATTGTGCACACAAAATCCATTGTGAACCCAGAGTATGGTTTTACTTTGATTGGTGTTTAAAGTGCTTTTTCTGGGATTTGGGGTGTTATTTTGTGTCTCTGGTGCTTCCACACGCATACAAACTTGGAAAAAAAAATAACCATCCATGCTGTTTTGAGTGAGATCCGGTTTCTGACTGTCCTCTGTCTTCAGTCTCCGGGTGAGCTGGTCAACATCTGCACGGCTTTCTACGTCACTAGCCGAGACGAGGTGGCTAACCGTAGCATGCTAGCTCGTTCTCAATGACAACGCAAAGCAACAACACACACTAGTTCACCATCATCTCCAAAAGAACTACTTCCTGTCCCTGTTCTGCAGGTATTCCAAAGGTAGAATACGTCTCCCAGCTAATCCTGCCTTGGACTGACCAAAGCTGGAGAAAGAGTTATCTAGCTGATGGGATCTTACCGAGCTACTGAGCATGTGACTCCCAACAAAGATAGGATAGAAGGGAGATGTCTCACTCTGTAGCTAAAACAGAGACCCAAACACACAGGGTGAAAACAGGATCTGCAGCAATGTGCAGTACAACAAAAATATGGTGTTTTTTGAAAATGAAACCATCTAAACCTATTCTGGTGTAACCTCTAAATACAATTATGAACCTGAAAATGACCATCATATGGGCTCTTTAAGACACACAGTTTTCCAAAAAAATTATTTTTACTTTTCTTTTCTCCAACAATTACAAATAAAAAACAAAACTTGTAAAACCACAGACCAGGTAGATGTGAATTTGCCAGGTGTACCGGATAACAAGTGAGCCAAAGTCTGCACAGATCAGAGGCTGTGTGGCTGTGATCAAACAATACAGCTGTTGTCAGGCTTCATGTTTGTGTGGTCAGCATAAAGTCACTTGGGCAAACAGGTAGCATTTATGAGCCAGAACAGGACAGGACTGGGGTTTGAACAGCTGAAGCTCAGCAGAGTCAGACTGTCTGTCCCGATAATCAGCAGATGTGGGCTCTGATGCTCACTATTGTCAAAGGTTCAGTTGTTTTCTGTTGATGAGATGTTTTAGTGTGAACTGACATCTTGACCTGAAAAAAATTGGCTCGACCAGAACCTGAGACTTTTGTGTTGAAACTGCACGGATCACGTGAGCGTTCACACTGAACATAAATGTAGAAAGCCCAGTCAGTTTTGTCCAGTGATCAAATCAATACAATGTATTTCAACCAGACAAACGCATGCTGAAAAAATTCTGTGTAATTGTACCAAGGGCGTGACTATGGGTTCAACATATGGGGTGGGGGGTTAAGAAATCCACCTTTCTTGTGTGGTTGAGTGGTTTCACACAAAACTAAATGGTACTACGACAAACCTACACGTCATCAACATCATGTGTAATTCATGGCTCAATTTAAATGGGATAAAATAATGAATTGTCTCTCCCCGTTCACTATTTTTCCGATCCAACAGAAGGTGGAGGGGCTTCGCCTCTCTACCGGATCAGTCAGTTTGACCTTAAAAATTAAAGCTAGTCCTCTCAGTAAACTATGTTCATGCTGCCTCATCCACCACAACGGTTATTTACGGTACACAGAACATTCCCCAAGGAGTCCAAACACTGACTCCCATCTGAATTAGACTGGAACATTTGAACACACTCATCCAACTCATCCCACTCCTTTCCTCACACTGTCCCTACAGCTGTCGCTGCTCTCGTCAATCCACCATCATGCCTTCATCGTCATCCGTCCATTCATGCGCTCTGCATTCTCTGCCCCCCCTACGACTCTCCACTCCTCAGCTGAGGCTTGTCAGACTCGTGAGGAAGCAGCTTATGGAGCTTAAGAGGCAAAGAGGCATCACCACCTACTTTATCCGCTGTCTGATGATGACTCTGTGGGGACGGTTAACCCTTGCATTGACACACACACACACACACACACACTACATACACGATAACTCCTGGGTAAAGCCAAGTCTAGATGTAAGAGTAATCTCTTCTTCAATCCCAACATGTGTGGCTGAAAGCTTTGACGTCACAGAGTTTTCTAGAAATGGCTATCCAAAACATATGAGAGGGAAACTACATCGTACACAAGTAGGTCAAGGGATGAAAGCAGGAAAGATAGTGTTTGTGCATTTGTTCAGCGATGCTAAGGGTAAGCAGTGTTGTAGTCAAGACCACCTAAACCGAGACCAAGTCATCACCAGAACCAGAGTGTATGGAGATTGAGACAAGACCAAGACTTTGAGGGGTTAAGACCAAGACAAGACCAGACCGGTGCGAGTCCCACACTGCATGACACCACAAAATGGGGAAAAGATGCTAATCATAGGCACTCCTCAAATTGAGCTTGATAAAACAAATATATAAGGTGGTCCCAGCTGTCTCATTCAGAACATTGCAGAATTGGCACCCTGCTGTGTGCTTTCTTTTAGATGCTGGTTTGCAAATAAACTCTTAATGAAGCTCGGCATAAATTCTTTCAGGGAGACTTCAATAACTTCATCACTTCTCCACTAAACTGATCAGCTGTTTTCCAGGGAGTCACTGTTCAGTTAAACCAATCAGAATCGGCCATGTATTTCACAAGCCAATCACAGCATGACATCCCTGTTCTAAATCTGTTCCTCTCCTCTGCGGGATGGAAACATCAGTTGCTCCGTCCACCATTTTGACTTAAATATGTCAACAACTAGTAGATGGACTGCCGTGAAGTTTGGTACAAATATTCATGACCTCCTCAGAATGAATTGAAACAATTTACTATTGGAATAACTTGGTCGCTTCATGACCAAATACCAAAACTAATTCCCATCAGCCTCAACTCTACTATGTGTTTACTGCTAATTAACGACCATTAGCATGCTAACACGCTAAAACAAGAAAATGAACACGTTAGTCTCTCTCTCTCTAACTATAAAAAATAATTAAAAAAATGATAATTAACAGTTTGTGGCCATCTGTGTGTGTGTATGACAGGAGAGCAAACACCCATATGGCGAGTGGAAATCAGATTCTGTGCGTCTCCTCGTGTGTTTAAACACCAGAGGCAGCACTGAAGCCACTAAACAAATGCAAACCTCAGGATAACTGTGTCTGTGTGTGTGTGTGTGTGTGTGTGTGTGTGTGTGTGTGTGTGTGTGTGTGTGTGTGTGTGTGTGTGTGTGTGTGTGTGTGTGTGTGTGTGTGTGTGTGTGTGTGCGTGCGTGCGTGTGTGAGACGGCTGGCTGAGGGCGTTTGTCTCTGAATTTAGGATGAGGACGACAGCTTCAGGAGGAAAGACTAAGATAGAATAATGAGGTGCAAGGAGGTCAGAGACGGACCACCCCCGTGTCCCGTGAGAGGACTCATCACATAGGACACGCTCACCTGTCAACACTCAATCTTGAATCTAAAATGAACGTGTGAACATCATCATTGTCCATGTGTTTGACTTTCACTGAACCATGAAAACAATATAAAGTGTTCCAGAAATTCTTGCTGTGAACCGGCCAAGAGACATACACGCTGGTCCCACAACCAATCATAGCTTGAGTGATGTCATCAAGAAGGAGGTGGTGTCTTGTGTTTGGAAAATCATTTTAAAAACATTAAGAGGTGGCGGTAGCTCAGTCCGTCGGTTCTGACTCGGGTATCATTGCATCAGGGTTCTTGTCTTGTTGTCTTCGGGTCAAATTTGAACCGTTTTCAAAACTTTCAATAGCAGAAATTTGGGTTTCTTTCAACCAAACTGGCCCAAAAGTAACAAGGATGGTTTCATTAAATACTCTTCACAAGTCAAATTAATTTGGGTGTTTTATTTATTCGTATTTCATAGCATTATTCTGACTAAACTTGGCCTCTGATCTTAAATAATCAATACTTTCTGCTTTTAATGCAAAAATTAGATATAATTTTATGAAGGCTAAATGAGGTTTATTGACCATAAATTCCCAAAATAAGTGTAAAAATAGCGGTAATAAGTTGCTGTGAGTGTATACTGGTGGTAGTTGAAAAAAGCGCAGAAAACAGAAAAAAAAAAAAAAACGTAAAAAAGCGACAAACGTTTAAAACAAATTTGGAAAAAAAAAAGTGCCAAAAAAAATAAAATAAAAAAAGAAGTGTTCATTTTAAATTTTGACTCAGAAGAACACCACAAGGGTTAAATCGGTTCAAATCAGGCCATGTAAGACAAACACTGGTGGTGTGTGTTGGACATTTATTGCCCTGAGTCGCCTGACAAAATATCAGGGTCATGCAGGTGGAGACATCCACACATACCAGCATTTCCCAACATGCCATAGTGGTTTTCTGTCTACAGCTGTGTTTCTGTGACGCATAAATACACATCTGCCTCTGCCCATTCTTTCTGGCTGTAAACAATGAAAGTGTGCCCGTGATACTCAGCTAATCAAACACTTTGGGCCACAGTGGGTTTGTACGGCACATCTGCTGTTCCTGCTGTGCTGAGAGAATTCCCGAGCGTTGGAAACAATCATGCCTCAGCTGCAGATCTGAGGACGAGGAGAGTCAATTACTGTACATTTCAACCGTCCAAATTGCTAAAAGCGCTCAACTGAATGAGCTCATGTGGAACAGTCCCCACTGGAAGTAATAGGAAAATGGGAAATCCATACATTTCAATTGATTGCTTTGATGGATTCTGTCAGAATAGACCTGACCCCAAACCTGACACCTGTATGAATAAAGAGGCAATTTAACCCACTTAAACTGGACATGTGCCCTCATAAAATCTACTGATGTAAAACCGCTTTCTGGTGGTGGAAGAAGATCCTTCACTTGAGTATTATTAGAAGAACTAAATAAAAGTATATATGTTGCAGTGACATGTTCCCTGTCAGTGTTTTCCTCTTCCATCTGATGTTTCTGGAGTATTATTCCTGCTGCATTAATACTTATGTTGCATTTTACTGCTGTAGATGTTTAAGGTTGTGCTTATTTTAACTCCTTTTATATACACTGTTGGCTAGTTTAATCTAAAGCAATGCATCATGGTCTATAAGATCATCACGTTTGTAGCGTCGCTGTCCTGTGACAACCATGTATCTCTAAAACGTTTTAAAACTAGAAAAACAGCCCTGTTTTTAGTTTTGTGATGATGCACTTTCGAGTTGATCATTCAACATCATCAACACATCTGGAGATACATGGTTTTCACTGGACAGCTTCACAAATCATGACACATGGGCCTATAAATTAGCTGCTTATATAATATTTTAAAAAAGTATCTGTATTGGGATCAATATCTGTGATTCTGAACCTAGTATATCACTTGGTGTCACATTGTTTAAATGGTTAAAGTATGTTCAGAAATAGGCAACTGAAACACTTTTAAGAACATAAAGTTAACAATAATTGAAATGTTTTTGACAGGACATGAACTCTGATCGCCTACATGAACATCAGATGTGCTGCTACTCATCCATTCACCGTCCTGACCTCCCTGACCCCCTTGCTTTAATGAATGAGGGCTGTCACTGGACATAAATCATTCCTATCCCAATTCCTATGATGCTTTTTGCAATTTGGGTAAACTGACCCTTTAACAGACTGGGTTACATTTCATTTACTTCAACTTAGAGCCTAATGTCTAATTAACCTCATGCTGACAGCAGTTATTTTGCCACTGAGATGTTTTCTACTAAAAGCAGCACTTAAGACAATTAAGTCTTGAATGCCAATATCTGAAAAAGCTTAGACACAAGGAGAAGAAAACAGTACAGGCGGACATATTTCCCCTGAGTTCAGCAGGCAGGGGGGTGTTGAGTCGGCGTGAACCGTTTCTGCTCAAGCACATTAACCACATCAGTCAGCACCTGAGTGCTCAGCAGCCCGTATAATCCACGGCCACCCACTTCACACACACACACACACACACACACACACTACAGTCAATACATCTGATTGGGGGCAAAAGGAGCATTCAACAGGGATTATAGGGAGCATGGGAAAGAAGAGGGGGCTCAATAGTTGGCTCTGGCTGAGGATGATAGAGCAAATAAAAAGTGAGAATGAGTATTGCAAATCAATTACACACACACACACACACTTCATCCTCTTCTCTTTCCATCAGCAGCTTTGACTCCACTGCTGCCATTAGCCTACATGTTAGCCAGTGAGCTCCGTCGCTGTATTGGCGCTTTTTCTGGAGCTGACCTGTGACTTTAACATGGAGATAAAGCCTCCTTATCTCTGCTGCACACACCCACCCCTGATTTCCACCAACTGCGGAACGGCTGATCAATAGGTTTCCATTAAAGTCAATGTGTGTGTGTGTGTTTTCACTCGCTGCGGAACGGCTGCGTCCGAGCTCCGGCAGGCCTGAAGTCAGCCGGTCAGAGGTTTTGTGGTTCTGTTTATAGAAACTACATCCTGTTATATCACACGGTAATAAGTGAATTTGTGAGATATCGTGGGTCCTCGTGCCGTCAGTCACGGCCGCAGCCGTTCCACAATAAATCCGGACGTGGTGGGTGTTGAAGGAAGTGGAGCGCATGGAGAAATCCAGGGTCACACCTTTACTGCCCACGATGCAAAAGATTTCCTCCTTTTTTTTAAGAAATACTTCAATATTTTGGGAAATATGTTTATTTACGTTCTGGCCAAAATGTTGATGCAAGATGCAAAAATCGCTACCACTCTCATATCTGCCTGTTAAAAAGATGAAGCCTCAGCAAGGTGGCTCTCTCCAAAAATCCACCAAACATCACCTCCAAACCCTCAATTTCCACCTGTTGCAGAACGGCTGCGGATCGGCTCCGTGCTCCGCCGTGCGTCAACACCCACCAGGTCCGGATTTGTTGCAGAATGGCAGCGGCCATGACTGACAGCTGAAGTCACGAGGACCCACGAGATCTCGCGAATTTGTGTAGAGTCCCAAAACCAACAACGAAAACCAACAACAGCTTGTTTCCATCCAGAAGAGTAGAGGGGGAACAACTCTGTGCTGTGTTTTCAAGGTGTAGTGCAGGGAGATATAATCCGCCATGAGCACGGTCTATTTTATTTTCAAAATTAACAGGATGTTTTATTTTGTTTCTGTGCTCGACTTCCTGTCCCGCTATCTGCTGTGTGCTGAATTGCAGCTCAGCTCTCCGGCATCCGGCAAAAATAGAAGCTCTGAGTATCTGCCCCGGAGGGCTGCGGACTGCCGGAGCTGTGACGCAGCTGGGACGTGTAGCTGTTCCGCAGTCAGTGGAAATTCACACATTGACTTTAATGGAAATCTAATGACTCCGCCGCCGTTTCAGAGCGGATCCGCAGCCATTCTGCAACCGGTGGAAATTAGGAGTAAAGCTCACTGATTCAAATCTCTGCTTAGTTGCAGTTTTAGGGTGCATTACGTATGGGACTACCCTACATGGAATTACATTATTTGCTTTTTTTTGTAGGAAGCTAACTAAGAAGGAAAATACCGCTCTGTACCAGAGCACGGGAGCGCAGCGGGAGCAAGCGTGAAGCCAAGGATGTTGGATGGAGCACAGAGCGGATCATTAAAATGTCGGAGCGTCGCCTTGTCTCCGGCTCCATCCCGCTCTAACAGCCCGTCTCTGGGATACATCAGCGGGGACGGGAAGAAGATGAGCGGCGCCCGCCCTCCTCCGATGCTGACAGTGCCTGCACCTGGCGGGCTTTTTTCTGCCGGATCTCCGGGCATGGCGAGGCTTAATATTTTATTAATAGAATAATATTTGTAATATTTTATTTTATTAATGATAAACTAATAATAAGCTAGCTCTAAAGCTAGTTTATTAACATCTTTGTTAAACACATACATAAACCGAGGTGTAATATTGACAAGTTTTAGCGGACAAAGCTACAGATATTGAATATTTGATATGGTTTTATATTCTGTTGTCATACGAGTCATGTTATGTATGAAAATCTAATCTAAGACAATCTTTGAAAACCAGAGAAATATATACTGTAAAAAGAACAAATATTGGCCGATATAATGTTGTCAGATGTTTCTAATATCTCAAATACTCATGTCACTTTTAAAATCCCGTATCAGTTGTGCACTATTCAATTAATATTCATCTTTCTTAAATTGTAGATGTGAATCATAGTCTGTAACTTAAACAATGTCAGCTATCTGTGGATAATATTTTCAAAAAGATGTAAACCTCAAAGAAACATAAGAACAGTGACAAAATATAATAACTTTAATAGTTAATCTTTTTTTATAATTTAAAGGAATAAAAAAAAGGTATTTTGGGAAATATCAGACATGTTCATTTAAATTAGGTAGTTTTTTTTCTTGACAATCAATGGATGAGCATTGGTGTTTGAGACACTTTAGTGTTACTGAACCACAGGCTGCGAACCTACGTGGAATTTAAAAAAAAGTTCAAACTAAAAGGCCAATTATCCTCATAAAAACAATATCAATGAAACTTGAACATTTATCCTTTTTAAAAAAAAATAAAATAGATGTCTGGTCTTACCTTTGTTGTTCACCCAGATGTGTTGTTGTTCTTTTCTATGGTCGAGCTGCTTCAGTGTGATAGAAAGTGAGACGCCAGCAGCTCCGTGTCAGCTACCAGCATCCTCTCTGGTCCTCTCCTCCTCACTGCCAGCCTCCTCAGCCCACACGGAGGGAAAGCCTCCCTCTCTCTCTCTCTCTCTCTCTCTCTCTCTCTCTCTCTCTCTCTCTCTCTCTCTCATCCGTCCACTCTCATCTCATCAGCAGAAGACAAAATGGTGACGCCACTACTGCTGGAAAAGTGAACGATAAGAAACAACAAACAGGTTGCAGCTTAAATATTCTCCAACATGTATTTGTTCTAATGGTTTTAGAGGTATAACGTATACGTTGTTTGAGTATGCCCTTCACTACTTTTACTTTCAGATTGAGATAATACATAAAGAAAATATGTAACTGTTACAATTAAAGTGGTTCCCAACAGGGTTCAAAACTAACAATTTTGTCAACTAGCCAAATGGCTAGCTGATGTTCAAATTTTATCAGCCACTCAATAGATCAGAGATATTAAACAGGGGGTCTGGGACCCCCTTGAGGGTCCTCAAGAGTTAGTGTAGGGGGGCCTGTAACAACAAATTATGTAATAACACCTGCATTGTGTAATTATCTGATGCATTTTGTAATAAAAACCTGAACGCAATATATAATAAAGGGGTCCTACAAAATGCGGGGTGTTGCACTTCAAAGTAAATACAACATGGTGCATTATGCAATAACCAAACAAAATGGTCTTCATTTATTTTTTATAACATTGTCATGTATTTTATGAATTCTAGCGTGAATCATGGTGACTCAAAATTAATTTCAAAAATGTACTATTTCTTCAGTAGATTAGCAGTATAACCATTTCATTGGTCAACAGCCATCACTACATTTATTACATATTGCGTTCAGGGTTTTATAACAATGCAGCAGATTATTACATAACGTGGGTGTTATGTCTTCAACACATTTTGACGTTTTATTACATAATGCCTATATTAGAATAAGACTAGACCATTACCTAGGCAGATGCTGACTTGTGACTCTATTGGGTGGAAGCACAGCCGAAGCACTGGTACATGGGCGCAGAGATCATATTTCACACAAAATGATTTGAGGCATGTTAAAAAAAAAAAAGGAATATAAAGTTGTGTATTAACTTAGTTTCTTCTCCTTCTCTACCCCCATTAATCATCTGGGGACCCTTTGGAGGGGCCGAACTTCTAAATGCATTTAAAACAGTCTTTTCATCCTTTGTTTTCAGAAATTACATTTTAAAAAATTGTGTATGTTACAAAAACATTGTTACAGATTAAACTATTGGTTCCCAATTATTTTACTTTGACCTCTTAAAATAAGTCTTTAGTCGCATCCCTTGTCACGTATTTTAGATTTCTGTGAAAGAGACATTTTCCCTCTAAACCTCCAATATAAATTACTAAACTATTCTAGACCCAAAGATGTATAAAAGCAAACGATTGTATGAAAAAAAAAATACATATTTGAAGTTAGTTAGCTTTTCTCCTCTCCCATTAAGCATCTCAGGACCCCTCAGATTTATCTGGTGACCCTTCGAAGGGGCCCGGCCCCTAGGTTGGGGTCCTCTGGACTGAATTAACTGTATATTAGTTAACGGAGCTCCACTTGGAGAAGCTACAACAGTAACATGCTGCTCTAACATTGATGCTTCAGTGTTAATATCTAATAATGTCACATAGGGTCAGATATCAGTCACAGGAGACATTTTACTGCACAAGTACTTTTACTTCAATAGTATATTTGCTGATAATACTTCACAGTAAAGGATCTGAATACTTCCCCAATTAAAAATCTATTTAATTTCCTTCTTTGTCTGAGATTGAATCAGCTGCCTCTCTGGCTGTATACATCATGTGCTACAAAAGAGCTTGTATTCATGCACCATATGGGAATACTTTCTAATAGATCTATTTTTAGTCCTTTATTTTCCCTGAAGCTAAACAGCTGCACTTATTATGTGCAATACAATACAAATCCAATAGACCCGCATACATTGTGCAATTAGAGAACATAATGATTATGTAATTCTATTATTCAGCAAATGTAGCCAAGAGTTAATCTTTAGCCCTTTTAAAGAGTGGTCACTGGAGCAACAGAGTTGTCATGGTCACACATGTTTCAGATGCTACGCTGACATGCACTTGCATAAAAAGGTCCCATTATTGTAAGAAGTGAAATTTCTGTGTCTTGTATGATAATAAAAAAGCAGGTTCAGGGGCTTTATAAATGCTGTGAAGGTATCAAAACACTCAATCCACCGAGAAATGCACACGGCCCGTATTCAGAAACGAGCCGTCAGGACTTCTGTACGGTTGTGATGTCACAACCACACTCTGCCGACTGCTGTGACGGTGCAGAAGATGGATGACAAGTCTTATTGGATAGCTCCTTGCTCAAACTGGAAGTTGTTCTGTTGTCATTTGTGAAGATGTCTCAAAGCGCTTACTCCTACCCCGAGGAGCGAGGATGGGGGAGCGAGCTCTGAGGAGCTACAACCGAGGACATACGAGAGAGAGACCTTTCTGGAAGCCGTGCAGCTGAAAGCCGTTGCTAACTCCACCCATGTTATTATGAACCATTTGTACAAAAAGCTGGGTAAAAGTAAAGCACTATAATTCCTATTTCATACATTCTTTGCTGTATGCATCAGCATGACTGCTGCTGTGTTTCTTGACCTTAACTAGTCGTTTGGTGCCTAAACTAAACTGGTTACCGCATCACGCATGCTTTTTGTTGCCTAAACTTAACTGTAACAGCACCACCAGCTCAAGGTGCCTTGTACCTGGCTCACTTTTCATCGTGTAAATCCAACTCCCATTTTGGGATTTGGCGACATTTCACAGAACTCTGTAGCTAGCATCACGTAACCAACCTGCTGGGCTGTCGCCGATTTTTGTAAGATTTCCATTTTGGTGTGCATACATTTTCATACAATATCGTTCAAACATGTTCATGCAAATGCGTTGCCCACACAGCTGACAAATTCCTGTGACGCTACAGAGAAAAGCACGTCCATCCCTCTAAAAGTCATCGCTTCATGTCTCCTTGCATGATTTATTTGTGTCTTTCCCATGTGAAAGACAGCGAAGGAGGCGTGGATGCAATTCATGGATCTGGGACGTACTCAGAGACTCCAAGAGTTCAGGTGCAGAAGACCCGGAAACGCTGACCAATCAGAGCAGACTGTGCTTTTCAGAATGGGCTTAAAGAGACAGGCGCTAAATCAGAACGTTTCCCACAGATACGTACAGGTATATTCAGACAAACAGTATGAGAATTGGAAAATAAAGTATTTCTTGAACATTAAAGCATGTAAACATGTTCTAGTAGAACGCCCAAATACAAGTATGAACCTAAGAAGGAGCATGATACGGGACCTTTAAAATGAGCAAAGTTGAAGCCAGTTTGATTAATCTTAATTGTGGATAGTTTGTCCTAGAGGATCACGTTCTGTTGGCCAAATGCCAAATGTTCAACTGAAATCCAACCAGCCAGTTTTGCATGTGCAGCAGTTTCCGGCCTGACGTTGCCCTCTTGTGGCTCTTTGTAATGTTTAATAATTTGCCTCTAGCCTCCCATCCCTGTGCCTGCTCTGTAATTACACGTCATTGAATACTTAATTGGCCACACATTTTGCCGGCGAGCAGGACATTTGCACAGAATTTAATGTTAACTCGACCGTGAAATTGTGCCTAAACAGGCCATGGTAAGGCAAGATGTGATGAGAGTGTTACTTCATGCAGCAGAACATGAGTTTGAGTTAATTAAAAAAATAACAAAAATGAAAAAAATTCCAATCAGGCTTTAGTATTCACTCGTGAGTTGATGGATGCAGGTGTAAACACTAGATTGAGCCTCTCTGCTTCTTCAGTCCCAACAAACAGGTGATGCAGGACAACAAAACACAAATGTTTATTTACAGATTGCCAGCTTTATATTGTAAACCAGATGTAAAAAAACAACATATTTGCTTGTTTGTTTTCACGTTCTTAAAAAGTATTTTTATCATTAATAAGCAGTATAGAAGCACTTAAATAGTTTATAACAAACTAATGTTAGCACAAAAGTGTTCATGTAGGCTATTCAACTACTATAATGCCCCATACATTTATAGACATTGGCATGTCCATATAGCTGCTTATTAATGCCTTATAGTGTGTGTAGTATCATGAATAGTGTGTATAGTATCATGAATGATAAATTAAATTGTTGTTATCATAGAGGGTTTATACACACACACACACACACACACACACACACACACACACGTGTAACACTTTACCATAAGGTACACACAAAAAAAAGTAGTTACTGTTTTTCAGAAGGGTAACGAATGATTGGTTACTCTTTTTCCGAAAAGGGTTACTACCCTTCTGAAGGGTGGTTACTCTTTTTCAGAAGGGTAGTTACTAACTACCCTTCTATCATGTTCAAAAACAGTAATTACCCTTTTATTGTGTACCTTATTGTAAAGTGTTACCAAAA
Source organism: Percina caprodes (assembly GCA_013375575.1). Classification (NCBI taxonomy): domain Eukaryota; kingdom Metazoa; phylum Chordata; class Actinopteri; order Perciformes; family Percidae; genus Percina; species Percina caprodes. Next base: position 1,802,105 of record JABXJD010000098.1, read on the forward strand.
CAAATGATGACATGAAATGAAACATCTCCGTGTGTACTGTCGAGGTTTCCACAACAGTTGAACCAGTTTGTTAATTAAAACATCAACTATTAACCCGAGGTGTTTAATGTCTGATTCTTTCCACATATTTACACAATTAAGCAGCAGTTATGCAAACACATCCTTAATTACATAAACCAAAGAAGAGACCTGCGTATCAGCTGAGGAGTCCCTCAGCCCGGCCTGTCTGGAATAACTCGAGCATGATAAACAGTGACGAGAGGATGTATTCTCTGATGTGATGGAATCACATTTGCAAATGATGCAGAAATGTTTCAGGGGTAAAACTGGAGTTGTGTTTGTACAGCGGTTAGTGGAGAGGACGGCTAAAGGCCTGCCCAGGATACAGCAATCCCAGTAAACATGCTCGTGAGGGCATGTTATTACGACTTACTATTCGATATGGAAGATTTAAAGTCCACCATACAATTGTTTTCCCAGAATGAGCTGCAGGCAAATGACCTGAAAACACATTCATTTATATAAACTGTGCAAAACAGATGTGTCCTCTTATTAAGAGTCACACTGAAATGTTATCTTAATATCAAAAAAATAACACTTCCATTTATAATCATAAATATCTTCAACTAAATAAGCTAAGACGACGTAGTGACGTCTGGAGTAGATCACGCCCTAGGCCGTTTAAAAATTGAATCGCGATTCATTTGTTTATCTCCACCCGTTGTGATCTTCACAATTATGTCAACTTTTAATGATTTACAATGCATCGTTACGTGCCTATAAGTTATAACAAGCTGGGAGCCCAGACATAACAAATGCTTAAACAAGAGAAAATGTCGGGAAGGCTATAGGCTTTATAAATCACTCTCATCTTAGAAGTCAATCTCTGTGCTTTTAGCTCTTGTGTTGTCCTCGGGTCAAATTAGACCCATTTTGGAAAAAAAAATTAAAAAAATTCTTTATCAGAAAAGTGTCTATCAACCAAATTTTCAGAAAAATAACGCAGATTGTTCCACACATCGGCCCAATGCTTTTAAATTTTGATGTTTTATTCAATTTTATAGCATTAAAAAAGAGACATACAAAACGTTCAAGAAAAAAAAAAAGGTTTCAATTTTGACCGAGGAAAACAAAAAGTTGCACGGTCGACGGAAAGACAACACAAGGGTTAAGAGTCTACAGCCATGACTTATTGCTTTGAGCTTACTGAGCTAGCTGAGCTAACGTCAACATGCTGTCACGTTTTCAGGAAGTTACTGTCCAGGTTTGGACCAAAATGCAGAGGGGGGTGAGGGGGAGATAAAAGGGACCAAAAATTAACTTACAATCCAAGAAAGCAGGCGAATATCTAAAAATCATAGAAAAACCAGCAACACGAGAAAACAGGTAGGCCTACAGCGAGAACCTGAAACAAAGTAAGATGACAAACTGACACCTGCACAGGCAACACACAGACTAAATACACAAGGCAACGAGGGATGTAATGAGAAACAGGTGACATAAGGGCAGATGAACAGGTGAACCACATCGGGACTAATCAGTCCACCACCATACTTTGGTCCATATGGGGACTTGAACCAGCGACCCTCCAGTTCCCAACCCAACTCAACTTCCTACTTTCTAAGCTACTGCCCTAAATCCAATTGGTTCTTTAATTGTTTATTCCTGTTAAGAGGTAGGAACCCACATAAATCTAAATCAACCAGATTTGAAGATTGAAGACTTTCACTGGACAATGTGGTAATGACTGCAGGCAAGATACAAATTAGGGAAGGACAAGAAGAAACCAGAGGAATAAAGAGCAGAGGGAGAGGAAACCAGAGAAAAACAGGGAGGCATAGTAAATGACAAATGCTGGGAGCTTTAGGTCAATGCTGTGGTGTGTGTGTGTGTGTGTGTGTGTGTGTGTGTGTGTGTGTGTGTGTGTGTGTGTGTGTGTGTATTTTGCAGGGATGTCATAATCCATCAGCTTCTATGCCTGATGGTGGCATGACACAACTTATGTCTCGTGAGTGAGTGGTCGCCGTCTGAAAGGGCGCTGTGCAGCAAACCTCAAAGTCTCCCTGAGGACTATGTCAGTCTGACAGAAAGACACTGGAAAAAGAAAAAGAAGAGCTAAGGGAGATGGGAGAGAACACATGATGGGAGGAATTCATAAAAGAGAGAGACAAAATGTGAATAGGAGTATGAAGAACTAACACTGGATTTTTTTATATATATCTCAGACATAAGCTTGGAAGGAGATGCTTTGTGTGTGTGTGTGTGTGTGTGTGTGTTTATAGGCGTGCATGCTTGTGTATCTGTCTTCAGCTAAACTCATAATACTGGACCCTGGTTGAAACAGACAGGATTTGGCTGTTTTTAAAAGAAAGAAAAGTGGCAGCAGTGTAGCAGGAAGTGATTTTCAATAACCATCAATGCACTCATTGCACTATTTCCTCTATATTGTTTCTGTTTAGAGTGTGTATATATTAGTGTGTATCTATTGTTTGTTTTGTTTTGTGGTTTTGTTTAGTATGTGTAAGCGCATTGTAAGCAATGAAAAATTCCTTGTATGTGTCCTCATACCTGGAAAATAAAGCTGATTCTGATTCTGATCAAACAGCACAAATACTTTACATGAAATCTCTAATTGAATGAACAATATTAACTCAAATACTCATCAAAATTGGGAGATTAGCCTACTGAGCTATATAAACTGACTCTCCCCCCTCCTCCTCCTGCTCTCAAACACAGCAAGCTCTGCTGTGTCCACACATTTCCATATTCCCTCCCCTTTAGATCTACAGTTTGCAGATGGGTGTAACCAACATGGTGGTGAAGTGCCAGAGCTGACAGCCACAAAAACATGATGTTTTTAGATCAGAGCTCAAACTAGTTTCACTTCTCAGGAAGTGAGAGTCAGACAGTCGTTGTCACTGAGAGGAGAAATGGCGCAGAAAGGAGTTCAGCTGGACCTGGACCGAGAAACTTTCTCTTGTTCCATCTGTCTGGATCTACTGAAGGATCCGGTGACTACTCCCTGTGGACACAGCTACTGCACCAACTGTATTAAAAGCCACTGGGATGATGAGGATGGTAAGAAAACCCACAGCTGTCCTCAGTGCAGGCAGAGCTTCACACCGAGGCCTGTCCTGCTGAAAAACACCATGTTGGCAGTTTTAGTGGAGGAGCTGAAGAAGACGGGACTCCAGGCTGCTGCTGCTGGTCACTGCTATGCTGGAGCTGAAGATGTGGCCTGTGATATCTGCTCTGGGAGAAAACTCAAAGCACACAAGTCCTGTCTGATCTGCCTGGTCTCTTACTGTGAGAAACACCTTCAGCCTCATTACGATGTAGCTCAGTTGAAGAAACACAAGCTGGTGGAGCCGTCCAAAAATCTGCAGGTGAACGTCTGCTCTCGTCATGATGAGGTGATGAAGATGTTCTGCCGTACTGATCAGCAGCTTATCTGTTATCTCTGCTCTGTGGATAAACATAAAGGCCACGACACAGTCTCAGCTGCAGCAGAGAGAGCTGAGAGGCAGAGAGAGCTCGAGGGGAGTCGACTCAACATCCAGCAGAGAATCCAGGACAGAGAGAAAGATGTGAAGCTGCTTCAACAGCAGGCGGAGGACATCAATCTCTCTGCTGATAAAGCAGTGGAGGACAGCGAGAAGATCTTCACTGAGCTGATCCGTCTCCTGGAGAAAAGAAGCTCTGATGTGAAGCAAGAGGTCAGAGCCAGGCAGGAAAGGGAAGTGAGTCGAGTCCGAGAGCTTCAGGAGAAGCTGGAGCAGGAGATCACTGAGCTGAAGAGGAAAGACGCTGAGCTGAAGAAGCTCTCACACACAGAGGATCACAACCAGTTTCTACACAACTACCCCTCACTGGCACCACTCAGCCAATCAGCATCCAGCATCCAGATCCGTCCTCCGAGCGGCTTTGAGGACGTGACAGCGGCCGTGTCAGAGTCAGAGATAAACTACAGGACGTCCTGAGAGAGAAGAGGACAAATGTCTCGCTGACAGAGACTAAAGTGGACGTTTCACTGCCAGAACCAGAGCCCAAAAACCGAGCTGGGTTCTTAAAATATTCACGTAAAATCACACTGGATCCAAACACAGCAAATGCACAGATATTATTATCTGAGGGGAACAGGAAGGCAACATTCATGTTTCAACATCAGCCTTATCCTAGTCACCCAGACAGATTCGCTGACTGGTGTCAGGTCCTGAGTAGAGAGAGTCTGACTGGACGTCGTTACTGGGAGGTGAAGAGGCGAGGGGGGGGAGTTTCTGTAGCAGTCGCATACAAGAATATCAGCAGAGCAGGGTGTTCAAATGAATCTGTATTTGGACGAAATGACCAATCTTGGGCGTTGGATTGTTTCCAAAACAGTTCTACATTTTGGTGCAACAGTGTCCACACTCCCATCTCAACTCCTCTGTCCTCCAGAGTAGGAGTGTACCTGGATCACAGTGCAGGTATCATGTCCTTCTACAGTGTCTCTGACACCATGACTCTCCTTTACAGAGTCCGGACCACATTCACTCAGCCGCTCTATGTTGGACTTCGGTTTTATGACTGCTTTCCTTTCTCTTCTCCTGGAGCCACTGCTGAGCTGTGTAAACTGAAATAGTCATTTAAGGGATTCAATTTATTTAATCTCCATGCTTGTTGCAGATTGTTGTGGCCTTTCTTTGCTGCACTGAGATTCGCGACCCATCAAACAGTATGGGCTGTACTATGGTTGTGTCTGTTCCGTGCATCCACGTTATCTTCACCTGCTTCCCTTCCTAGCGTCTTAGCCTGCCCCACCAAGGAAGCAAGAGAGGGACAAGGAGAAAGGAAACGAGGTGATGTGTTTTTAGAGGGATGAGTTTTCCTCTGAAGCGTCACGTGAATGCGTCAGCTGTGTGTGTGTATGCTTGTATTTCCTCACTCATAGCTCCTTAGAGGACCCTCCTCGGCAGTAGAGCTTTGAGATGGAGGACCAGAAGGAATCACGGTTCGAAGAGATATCAAATGAGACTTGGGAAGCAGACGGATGGGAAATGACAAGTCTAAAGAGTTCCTATGGGAATGCATGTTGTACTGACTGTACCGACTGCAACTGAAGTAAAAGATCTGAGTACTTCTTCCACCACTGCCAGGAATAACTTTGCCCTGCGAAGCAGCTTGATTGGTTGGGGTTAGGCATTTTACCTTGAGTGATTTAAGGTTAGGATAGTGGATTGATCAGGGGATAGCATGAAGCAGTTATACATGAAAGATTGAGGGCTTTTAAGAAAACGTTGGGGCCTGGCCTTCCTAAACCAAACCGCTTCAGAAGGATTATAGGCAGACACATCGGGGAATATGGACCAATGACCAGTTTACACAAATGTCAAGTTCATGAATTAAACTGAATAAGCAGATTTTCAGTCTGAGTTGATTATTTAAAGGTCTTACAAATGATTGATAAGCAGAAATAGCTGTTTTCATGTTATTGAATACTGCATGTGGGAAGTACCCAGATTAAACCCAACATATCCCTGATGTGGCCCTGACAGCTGGAAGGTCAGAGGTCAGTGGAGGAGATGGTAGCTCGGATGAGAAGCAGGTCTGGAGCTCTACTGAAAGTTTTTTTTTTTTTTAAATCAGCATTTAACATCGCTGTGGAAGAAACACTCTGTAAACCCTTACACAATAGACACACACCTAGCTGTATTTGTAGTTCCACAGATATCATTGGAGATGGTTTTGCCAACATAAGAACCGGCGGATGGAGGTACGCATTCTCGGTGGTTTAAGGTTTTGAGTTATTCGTCTGAATTCTTCTCACCTCCACAATTCCAGACTTTATTCATCACTTATGCACAAAAACGTAGTTAAACTTGTCTCACACAATGTCAAATTTGAATCCATGTGACCCTGTTTTTGCCTTTGAAGTAGCCTCGCTTTACCGATCCTCCAACAGAAAGAAAGCGGAAGGAAACTGAAAATACACGCATCCGGTGGTATTTCTTGCAGCACTGGAGCAATCCTGGAAGAGAACGTGAGAGATAGACTATTTTTGAAGCAACAAGAGACATTTAACTCATATACATACACACACACACAAAGACACTGTCTTAATGAGGCATGAGCCGCCATTTATTATTGAGAAAGTTAACATGGTTAACTGCATTTAAAGTCATACAATGAACCTCTTCATCATTGTGAGAGGTCATTTCCTGTATCACAGAGAGAAAGCTGTAGGAATATACATACAGTATATCTTATTGGCAAGTAGATATGCTTTAGTAAGTACATTCTCCTCTACCAGGTACTCATGTACAATATACATGTTAAAAAATATAGTTTGTGTGCGATCACCGTTTTTTTCCCTTCCTTTGTTCAGGATGAAAGGAATCACATTTAAGTGTTAAAGGTTCTTGAATGGCGGTGGAACTGATGAGCACAGTTGTTTTTTTATAGCTATCACATACACTTAGGCATATGCATAGAAGGCACGTCTATGCATCTAAAATTGCTTACATGATAATAAATGGAGAGCAGTTTTATCATCAGGGAAGAAAAACAAAGTATCCAAGAACATGGCTGATAGGCAGCCGCACGCTCACAACACACACTCGCACATACACACAACATCATTGCATACACACACCACAAAGAAAGCACTCCATGAAACAGTAGAAGAGTACAAACTCATGTTTTGACAATAAAACTGCATACAGTACACCACACTGCAGAATATCTCAGTCAGGGGATGTAAAGAGAGACAAAGTGAAAGAGAGAGAGTGAGTGTGGGAGGAAGCAGCCCCCGAAAAACAAACAAATGCTGATTTCATGATTTTTAAATTGTTAGAGAAAGAAGCTGATCATTCCTGGACCATTGGTTCTTGAGAACTGTCCCTCAAGGCAAAGAGGAGAGCCACATATCTCCTTTTTTCCTTTTGTCAAATGAAGAGATTCTGAGTCTGTGCAGTTACAGTTCAGTCGCAAGACTGCAGTTCCTCAAGGCGTAGTGATGGGAAGGCGGAGACAAAAAGAAAACACTTAGGCCACGCGTTTGAAATGAGCACTGTGGATTCTCACAAAATATTGCAGAAACAAAACATTGAACTTCCCTAAATACTGCCGCTGATTGTGACCGTAAAGTTAAAGGAGTAGTTGACTTTTTGAGAAATACGCTTGCTTTTTATATGAAAAAGATCAATACCCGTCTCTTGTATCTGTAAGCCAAAAATTAAGCTAGGGCTAGCGGGTAATAGCTTAGCTTAGCATAAAGACTGGCAGGTAATGGGAAACTGCTAGCCTGGCTCTGTCTGAAGGTAACAAATCCTTTGGACCTTAACTTGTGATTGACTTGTCATGTTAATACTTCTGTTACTTTTATATAGATTAAACTGTGACCATTTTTAGCTTTAGAGATGCTGGTATGTGTTTTTGGTAGCTTTAGAGAAAGCTAGGCTAGCTGTTTTCACCTGTTAGCTGTCTATGTGCTAAACTAAGCTAACTGTAGTTTCCTATTTAGCGTACGGACATCAGAGTAATCAATCTTCTACATGTTACTAGGATTAACGTAAAAAGACAAGATAGAAAGAAAAGTGTAAGCATGCGTGTGTGCGTGCATGAACTACTAAATCCAGTTGACTGTCACAGAGCCAACAATCTACAACCACAACGATAAATACTGTATCTATAGTGCCAAAGCGGAAAGATGTGTGAATGCTTCTTTAAGTCAGTCAGTGACTGTTAAAATTAAGTACATGTGGTGCTCAACATAGGCAATGGTACACAAAAGGCATTTCTCTTAAAAAAAAAAAAATGAAGCAAGAATGAAAATAAGTAAATATGCACTTTAAAAATTACAAAAACAAGCCGTGCGTCTGTGGCGATGCCTGCAACAGATACTTAACAGACTGCCCTGAAATCTCATTATATGTCCTCGCACTGACTTTAACACAGAAATGCAGGCGTGAAGAAAGTCCTCTTTAAAGCCCGCATTACATTATTTATAAATCCACCAGGTTAATCAAGGCTTGACTGTAACGGTTATGCTGCTAAATAAGAGTGCAGCAATAAGGGCTTTCGGCTTGAGCTCAGGAATGGTTAACTAACAGACACTGTGTATCCCAAAAACAAAAAGCACATTTAACCCATGTGGACGACAACAGTTAATTCGTGCTCCGAACGGCCTGAATTAAAGTCTCTCTTCGAGGCAGTTCTGGCGCAAAAAGAAATAAAAGGAATTCATGTTTTGAAGTCAGTGGATTAAAGATCAACAGTAAATATGGTAATACACTACAATGCCAATAGTTCTTCATTCAGAAACATTACTCTATATAACAGTGAAAACTAGACACTAGAAACTATCACCGGAAAATTTGCCCCACTTTCCACATATAAGGCCTCGTCTCCCAACGCGTTAAAAGGCTAAACAGGCCGAATAGAGACTTCTAATTGGCTGAGAAATGTGGAGAAAACCTTTTGTGGTTTTGGCACAGGCCTTTTCAGGACACTTCTCATTTCAGTCTCCAAACAAATAATCTACATGACCTTCCTTTGGTTATTAAATTAAAAAAAGGTAAAACAGAAAAATAAAGATGAGCAAAGGTTAGCTAGGTTTTTCCCCCTCTGAGGAGAGTGCTCGCTGTTTGCAGCCCTTGTTGGGGTGAGATTTACGAAGGCTTAACCCAAGCGGCTGTTTAGTAAGATTTAGCATGTTAGGCTTCTCAAAGGCTCTTCTGATGATCATCACAGTGGTTCAGAAATCAACTAGAGGGCAAATGTTCATGTAAGATGAGCGAGAACAGGAGGACCCTGGTGTCAGGGCCTCTCTCACGTTTTGGGGTTTTTCCATTGTTCCATGTCATTACGGTCAAATCTCAGGCGTCACGGTGTGGCTGGCGAAAAAACTGTCAGGTATCAAGATCCTGAAGGAGACAGAAAGAAAAAGAATAAAAAGAGGTGTCAATCACACGTTTAACCGCGATACTATGTTATATCGATTATTTGGTCAACGATGCAATGATTGCTGATATCACAAAGTAGAGGACTGCATTGGCATCCTGGGGGTCCACAACAGAAATACTGCGGGAGCGGGCGGTTTTTAAATAAATAAATAAATAAATACAAAAATATATATATATATATATATATATCTATATCTATATCTATATCTATATCTATATCTATATATATATATCTATCTATCAGTCCTGTATCTGACTGATAGGTTTGCCTAGCTCGGTTTCATAAGACAATCAACAACGCACACAGAGCATCCAGTTAAACACCTACCAAACGCTTTATTAAACACTCCTCTACTCCCTCTCTCGCTCTCTCTCTCACTTCTTTCTCAGGGCACTGTGCCCCGCCCCTTTCTCCTACGGCAACTTAAGGGATCCAATCAACAGGGACTTTAACAAGAGGAAATCTAACAACCTTAACACATTATAAAATAAGTGAAATAAATAAATGAATATAATGTCACTTTACCCTTATATTGCACTAGAATTACCTATTGCACTTGAATGTAATTAACATAATTCTGCTACTTATTACTAACAGATATGCATTATTATTAATACTACAAAGTAAAATAACTAGTTTCGCTGCAGGAGGGGAGAAGATACAAAGTCAAAGGTCTGTCCAATGACTATCACGCTGAGGTTTGCCTTGTGAGCGGGACCCAATGCACATGCTGCAGGAACGGCGACAATGTTCAGAAATCCCCCCCCTCCCCCCGGGAGTGGGATTAAAAAAACAAACAGTCAGGGCTCCATCACAAAGTCAGCCACGATTCGATTCAGGGGCCTGCGACCGTTACGAGATGATACATGAACCCATTTAACACAATCACTTACGTTTATGTATATTTACACACACAACTCCAATATGATTAGTCAATTTAAATACTAAGCTCTTAAACTTTCAAAATAAAGCCGCGTCTTAAAGATGACGATATGTATGGATATTTTCACTTTGTATGACTAATAGCCGATCGTTGAGTATTTCTTCAATACATCGTTACACCCCTAAAAAGAAAATTTGGAAACGTGATATTGGAAGAAAGTGTTGAGTTTACACTGTCGTCTTGAGAAACTAAAAAAATGCAGAATAATACACATTACTTCAACAACACAGTCACACCAGACTTCAATCTATTGCTTTGAGTTTCACCTTTTAAGAGAAATACAGTTTTTGACATTAAGGTCATTCATTTTAAATCGCTTCACTTTGCCATTTCATTCAGTTGGCGTTAAGCTGCATAGATGTTTAAACATTGAAAGTCCTCTTGTGGTTCAACGGGCATAATTCCACTTTTTTATGGCAGGCTTTTAATGTGAAACATCTGCAGGAAGTCTTCAGCGTTGGTATGACACTGGACACAAAAATAAAAAAACTGTTTTTCTAAGTTGAAACCGAATTTAAGGGCTGCGGTAAAAGCTGAAAACACAAAATCTAACATAGAATCAATCAAGTTAAAAGTTACGGTGAACCAGTTAGCAAACTGGTATAATACGAGTGTGGTATATATAGAGCTGCGTGATTATGGCCAAAATGATAATCACGATTATATTGATCAATGTGATCATGATTAATTATCACGATTATTTGTTGATTTTAACCAAAACTAAATTTTATTGTCACAAAGGCTAATTATAACTGCTTTCACATCCATATTGTGCTACATTCCTCCTTTGTTGAAGGATACTATGAAGGAGTATGCCATTTCAGCTGCCAGGTTTCTACCAGATGAGATGGCAACGCGGACTTCGGTGCCTCATTACGAAGCCACTTAAATGTCTGCGTTGCGCTGTGACGCTCTAACCCACGTTAGAGGCAACATAAACGCCGCTGCATTCCCGTCTGAAATTCTGGTGTTTTTTCGACTGAAGAACCTTGTGAACTTGCATAGTTTCCACCTCTGGAATCCAAGTGTAAATATGACTGATGGCATTATTTAATATGGCACAAGCTTTGGAAAATGCCCTTATATTATGGAAATACTAAAATATCAGGTAACGTTAGCCTACCGTTAGCTACAGTAGTAACTGGATAGTACTGGAAGGCTAAAATGCTGACAGCTCAACGGTGTAGTGTGACTGTATTTCACTGTAGAGACTAGAAACTAAGCTGCGCAGTGCAGGGAACACCTGATTGGCTCATGGAGGCACGTGACCAGACAGTGGTTTACGGAGCGCTAGATTGGCTTTGCAAAAAAAATAAAACTTTTATACGCAGCGTTCCATGAATGGAATGATGCATTTTAAATATCGATTGATCGCGCGAATTTGATCGCAGGAAGACAAAATCGTGATTAAAATTCGATTAATTGTGCAGGCCTAGGTAGATATGTACATTATCCAACACGTGGACTATTAGAATTCAGCTAATTTAAACTCCCTAAATGCTTTTTGTCAATGTCCAGCCTTTGTTTTTCCCCAGCCAGCTGAATTCTTCCTTGAGAATTTACATTCTCATATGGTTTTTCTGTTTGAGCAACACGTTATATTTCATTTACCCGGAACTGAAAGAGCGCTAGGGTCAAAGGTCAATCTCATCTGTAGCTCTTCTGCTGCTGCATCAGGCCCACGTTCTCATACACTCTGGAGCTGTCCTCCCTCATCCTGCCAACACATACATACATACACTTGCATGAGAAACTACCGGCGAGGCTTTCAATGCAACATGAAACTACTGCAGCAATTTACTCACTCTGTGCAGGTGGGAGTAGGAATAGGAGTGCAAGGAGGAAGAGGGCTCTGCTCTCCTCCAGTCAGGTCAGACAAAGAGTACTTGATGTTGGTGTACTCGCGCCCTTTAATCTTACTTTTCTGCAGAGTGGGAAAAAAGAAATGTTAAAAACACAAGCAGAAAAAAAAACAAAATTAAAAAAATTAAAAAAAAAAAGTGAGTTGTTATCTGCTGCACACCTGTTCCTCCTCTATGCGTCTCTGCAACGTTTCTATGTAGTGCTGTACAGCCATGTAGATGAATCTGTACTGCGCCTCGGTCTGCACCATCCCAGAGCGTTGGGAACGGACCATCTGGATGGTCTTTGGCACGTCGATGTCGCAGTCCACCCCTGCAGCATGAAAACAATATCTTACACTGAGAACTTGAGGCTTTTTGCTGCCGGTGGCCCGCTGCTGATTTGGGTAACGCCGTTTTGTTGTATGGTGTCATAGTAACGACTGTCTCAAAGCATGCTGATGGAGTACAGGGACAGGGTGCAGGGCCCGGTGTAGGTAGGAGAGACAGCGGGACACAATGGCCCTACGCAAGCCAGCCTTCTTTGAGAATTCTTTATTGAGCTTTTCCCCTCCCTTTGAAGAATTTCTTGTTTAACTTCATAAATAGGCTACCCAAGTAATAATTATAAAAGGTAAAATAAATTCCTGTTTTGAATTTGTGACAATTTGGCTAAAAGATTTCTATTTCTTTCTATTTACCTTGCTGACACAACCACTAAGCTTTATGCAAATTATTGCGTAATGATGTCACAAATATGAACGTATGATGTGACCCCCCCCAATCTGTGGGAAACACTGTCTTGTGTTACATTGTCTAAAAATAATACACACATTTTTTTAAACTGGACTGAAAGAGACATTTATTTTGTTAAACGCAATCATTTCTGAGACAATTACTTGTACTGTAAGATTTGGAATTGTTACAGCTCTAACAGGACTCACCTTTTTCTCTGATAACATCAATCAGGATGTCAATCACTATAAATGTTCCTGTCCGCCCGATCCCTGCACTGAAAACCATGAGAGAACGTCTTTGGGTTAACATGTTTCCTCCATGCGCATTTATGGTGTGTGTTGCCAAGGATTTATGGCTCATTAATTGAAGTGATTTCAGCGCATGTGTGTACCTGCAGTGTACCGCTATCGGTCCAGCGTCCAGTATGCTCTCCTGCTTCAGGTTGACCTCCTCTAGGAAGTCGAGTACGCCTCCTGGGTCTGTGGGGACTCCGTGGTCCGGCCACGCTCTGAAGTGGTACTGCCAAACTGTACGTTCTGTGTTGCCCTAAAAAAAACATGCAAGCAAAGAGGTACTTTTAACAGACAAGATAGATTCAAAATGGATTAGTTCATTATAAATCCATTAGACGTTTGAGATTAAAACGTTAACAATATTTATATTATAAAACAATATGTCTCGACGAGATGAAAAAGTCGTGATATCAGTACACAAGTGCAGAATTACGTCGGTACTACTGAGGACCAATTCACATTAAATCAAACCGTCACTCTCTCACTCGCTCTACCACACCCCCACAAAGCTGTGGAGACCCCACAAGTATATTGGACTCCTGGTTTGTGGACCCCACGAATATAGTTAAACTATATAGTTAAAGACGCATTTCCTAAAAAAGATATTTCAAAGAGCACATGCAATGTTGGACTTAGACTGCTCCATATGAATGTTTAATGTGTAAAAAAATCTATACTATATTTATATTAACATTAAAGTGAAATCTATGAGCTTCTACTTTGTTTCTATGCACAAACAACTTACCTGTCCGACTTTGGACAGTTTGAGTTCTCTTAAGATGTAGTCGTGTGCAGATGTCTCTCTGACGTTGCGAACACGCATCGCACCGTACTCCTTCAGAGACGACATGTCCGGCCAGTACTTCACACATTTACTCTGTGGAGACACAATAATTCACTTTGACGTGTTTTCTCTGTGTGCTCTGATGAGCAGTGGTGGAAGAAGTACTCCAATCTTAGGGGTATTGCTACATTATACCAAAGTAAAAGATCTGAGTACTTCTTCTACCACTGGTGACTGACACAAAAACCTGATATTGATAAACTGTAGTTGCATTGGAAATATATAATGTATTTGCTTAGGTTTTTAGAGTGGACTCACATGAAGTCAAGGTTCAGTATGTCATCCATTTGCTCACCTTTCCTCTCTCCACCTCTTTGGTGGTCATGACGATGACTCGCGAGTTCACCTGAAACACCATCCTCCAGAAGTCACTGATGGTGGTCTGCAGACAGCCCTGAGTGGCGATGTAGCTCTTCTTTGCCTTTGTACTGTTACACTTCGGGTCCAGCTCCGGCTATATATACACACACACACACAGAGACAGAGAGAGAGAGACACAGAGAGAGAGAGAGAGAGAGAGAGAGAGAGAGAGAGAGAGAGAGAGAGAGACAGAGAGAGAGAGAGAGAGAGAGACACAGAGAGAGAGCGAGAGAGAGCGAGACAGACACAGACAGACAGACAGACAGACAGACAGAGAGAAAAATTAACACAAATACAGTACGTGCCCTCCAAACATGAGCACAAACTGACTGAAACACAAGCTGGCCAAGTGCACAGCAAATGTTATATGTGTATGTGTGTGTGTGTGTTTGTGTGTGTGTGTGTATGTCCCTGAGAATGAAGTGAGTTTACCACGACAGCAGATGCTACCTCGATGAGATTGGCGTTGATGTAATCAGAGCCTGGCTCATTTGGGTCCCTGTCATTCAGCACCACACGCGTGTGGTCGACTGGAAACAGAAACAAAGAAGGTTGTTTAAAAAAAAAAAGAAAAAAAAAATGTATATACACCTTGGGTGAAAGGTTGTTATAAATGAAAGAGCAGCCAGTTTTCTTACAAGGCAGAATGTTCTTGTATCTGTTCTTGTTTTTGTTCTCTGCTCTCTGGCCCTCTTTGCGACTATAGAGCAGCTTGCACTCTTGTTGCTGCAACGTCTGGATGAAAAAAAGAGAGAAAGGATGGGTTATTTTTTATATATATACTACTTACCTGTATTGATGCAATAGGATTGCTGGCTTAGGTTAAACCTTTTGCAACACATAGCACACTTCTCTAGTTTGACAGTAATAACTGAAAAAGAACAGAATATTACTACTTTTGAGCAATTACCCAATATCGGTGCATAGACTTGCTGATACCGATATCAGCATTTTAGGTTGTATCTGGTATCGGAACAATTCTAAAGATAAGTTGCTAAATGGTTTGTGTATGCTGTCAATTATAGATTACAGTCAGAATCGTTCAAGAAATTTGCAATCGGTGCATTTCTACATATAATGAACAAAACTAGGGCAGGTGAGCTGCAGCATGAAACAACAATAGGGCTGCACAATATGTCGGTCTTTTCTAATCGTCATGGCAGTATCAACTTGCACAACATATACATCAGCTGCAACACACAATAGACAATCAGATTTTTGTTTTTTTAACACAAGTGGCCTAAAGTTTATACTTTCTCTTTAAGAGAATAGCAGGGCCGGCGATGCAATGCTACCAAGACACAGCCGAGCGACATGCGTTGTCGCGACATGTCAGGCTATGGCGTAGAGTCGACGTGTCTCCACGAATCTACTTTACGTACATAGCCATGGCGTAGATTTAACGCCAGAAGCATTAGTCAACCAGTCAACTTAAGCTAACGTTAGCTTTATAGAGATTGTTTGAGGATTTCTCAAACTGAATAACTGCTCTGCTAACCTAACCTTGTTATTAACTAAGATATCTGGTGAAAAAAGTAATTTTTCCATCAACAGATCACGTGTAGCAGCTATTTTCAAGAGATAGCGCCGTCACCAGCACAGCTGATCCAAAACATTTCCAATGAGATGAATCACTTTATATACTCGTTGGAGAGCTTGTGTGTGTTCCACTGTGGTTCCTGAATTACTCTCACGTTACATGAATACAAATGTTTGTTTTTTTATTTTCAACTCCATATGTTGACACAAAACTTTAAGTGATGCGCTAGGTGTGCTCATATGGCTCTGGGTGTGCTGTCATTTGAGCACGTTCTTAATGTCTAGTAGACCAATCGGATTGTCTGGTTGGATCTACTTCTCTCATAATATCTGTTTATTTATTGCAAGTAATATTGTTATTGCGATATTCAACAACGTTTTCCTCATATCGTGCAGCAACAGAACCACTCACCTCAAATTCTTCCCAGAAGCCCTGCTTGACCTTGTCTGTGGCCTCCGCTAGTTTGCTCAGCTCCCTAACTCGACTTTCAATCTCTGCCGCGTTGATACGGGTAGTGTTCAGGGGCTGGGGAGGAGAACAGGGGTCAGCACCAGAAATTACAATCAGGAAGGTGCGGCCTTAGCTTACAGGAAACACATTTGAAACAGACATTAGAGGTACCTGTTTGAGCTGAAGCACAGTCCCCAGAGTTTCCACCATCGGGTTCTTTTTGTAGTGCTCTACCAAGTCAGTGAGGGAGTCAAACTTCTCCCCTCCGCCCACGTCGTACTTCAGGTCTTGCTAAAGAAGAAGCCACATCAGTCAGTCAATCAATCACAGTTTATTTCAAGTGCTCAGATCATGCTCATGTTTAGGTTCATAATGTATTTCGAGATTGTACCAGAATAGGTTTATGCGGTTTAATAAAACACAATATTTAAATTGTACTTCACATTGCTGCAGCTCCTCTTTTCACCCTGTGTGTTGAGCTTTCTGTTTTAGCTCCAGAGTGAGGCATCCCACTTCTGTTCCATCTTTGTTGGGAGTCGCACATGCGCAGTAAGGACTACTAGCCAGTCAGAAGCAGAGTATGAGGGCATACCCTGACAGTACCTAGGTAAGGGCTACTAGCCAGTCAGAAGCAGAGTATGAGGGCATACCCTGACAGTACCTAGGTAAGGGCTACTAGCCAGTCAGAAGCAGAGTATGAGGGCATACCCTGACAGTACCTAGGTAAGGGCTACTAGCCAGTCAGAAGCAGAGTATGAGGGCATACCCTGACAGTACCTAGGTAAGGGCTACTAGCCAGTCAGAAGCAGAGTATGAGGGCGTGACAGTAGCTGGGTAAGGCCATCCCACAGATGAGGGCATGACAGAAGAATGCTCTATAACCATCAGATTTTGTGTTAACTAGGGGAATGACCAGGAGACCAGCAGTGCCAGTGGATATGGTGGAATAAGCTCAGATAAATAAGGTGGTGCGCGTCCATGATCTCCCCTCTCATCCTCCCCCTCTGCTGTCACAGCAACACTTCCCCTGACTTGTCATGTATATGCTCCCCAAGAAAACAAATCTTTAAATCCTGGATTAAACCTGATTTCTTCGTGCAATCGCTCATTAATAATCTAATAAACAGAGTCAAGTATGTACGACTGAGCAACGCTCAACCTGCTTCAGACGAGGCCCGGCATTCTTTATCAAGGAACATTTTAAACTTCATATCGCAGAGGAACTGAAAAACACGGACAGCCTTTAAATTAATGTTATCCGTTGCCCTTCTGCTTGCATAATACATTTTCTTTTGGTTTAATGTAGGAAGGCAGGGAAACCCGGAGGTACTGAGGAGTGCGTTTACCTGGCAGCGGATCATGACATGAGTGACTTTGGGTTTGCTGTCACTGCTGTCCGTCTTGTCATCTCCGGTCCGGACAGACAGAACAAAATCCCCGGGGTGGCTCTGGCTCTCTCTCACCAGGAAGCTGCCATTCTTCCCTTTCTCCGTCAGCAGCTTCTCGGCCTCCCGGCCCGACAAGTGACCGTGGAACCACCTGGTAAAAAGACACACACAGGGGTAAAACGTGTTTCCACCAGACTGATCTTGCTGTCAATCCCCAATAAGACAAGTGCAGATGTGAATTGCGCATGCGTCACTTTACGACAAGTAGCCTACAAGATGCTAACGAGAGACCTCTGTAATTTAATAATGTAATGTATTCTTTATTAGTCCCACAAGGGGAAATTACAATACAATACAGCAAAACTGGACCTACTTAATCAAGTTGGCTCACTGCTAGCTTAGCTACAAGTTAGCATCAAACACAACAAAGGCTGTCAGTTGAATGGTGTTTTGAGCTAACGTTAGCAACCAAACAATTAGATAGCTACAACGTTTTTGAAATGACTGCTAGCTTAGCTACAAGCTAGCAATCAAACAACAAAGGCTGTCAGTTGAATGGCGTTTTGAGCTAACGTTAGCAATCAAACTATCATAGATAGCTACAACTCACATCTGCACTCGACTTACATCGGGGGTGACACTTGCTGACAAAAAAAAACTCACAATCTTTAAACTTTTAGTTTTTTTGTTTGTTTTTCTTTGATTTATAGATTTCAACTCAAGTCAAACTTGTTTGTCCCCAGAGGGGCAGTTGGTTTTGCTCTGTACACTCTGGAGAAAAGAGCCATGTAAAATTTCCTCTCTTAAGTATGGAGAACAGTAAATATGAAATCTGCACATCAATACCTCAGAGAATGTGTACTGAATGGAGTTGGTTTTAATGTCAAAATGTAGCTACAAAGATGTTTTGCTGTGAGTTGCATCCACCAGTTCCTCACTGCTGCAACTAAATGTTGCCGAGGCAGACTCTTACAATAAGTCTTTGTCTATATATTAACATAAGATTACAAAAATGTGTTGTTTTCAGGCCCCAAACAGTTCATCTTGAGGTAATAACATCTAAATTTCAACCCTGTCTGCTTGACACAATCTATTTTTATTATGACCATCACACACATCTGTAATTAATAAATCAAATCAATCCAAACTCATTTCTACAACAGCAAACCTCCCATCTAGCGCCATCACTCACCTCTCGGACGTGGGGTCCGCACAGTTGAGTGGATACTTGAGCTCAATAACATCTCCATTTTTCTCCTTCAGTTGGCCGTGATGCTCCATGTAATACTGCACCAGCTCAGCCAGAGTGGCAAACTTCTCCCCTCCATAAAGGTCATAGTAGTCTCCTGTGTTCTGGATCTTAATGTGGGTGACCGCTCCATTTCGCCTGCAGAAAAAAAAGAGACGATCATTCAGAGAAAAGCTGCCATAAGGGGGGCAACAACATTATCGTCATCACCAGGGACACAAACCTAGGGCGGTGCAAACAATCGATTTTGATCCCAATTTTTGATTTCAGACCACAAAAAAAAAAGTAATCCAGAAAAATTTTGCACAACATTTTGCAAGTAAACTCTTATTTTCTCTTCTGAATTTGATATTAAAAGAAGTTAAAACAGAAAAAGTATGAAGGGAAAAGTCACAGTTCAAGGTGTTTTCACTGTTGATTCCTTTTACCGATTCCCCCGTTTAGTAACCCTCATGTTGTCCTATATCAATGTTCTTTTTAAATTACCTAAAATAACATAATTGATTCCACACAACGCTCTTTGGCAAGTACAAATCTCTACTTTGATTAATTTTGGGGCGTCTTATTCAATTTTATAGCATTTGAAAAGTGTTTTTGAAATAGTATTGAGTAAAAGTTGACATATTCCAGTCTGTGATTATCCATCAACATCCATTCCTTTAATTTTAGTCTAAATAATTCATATTTTCTGCTTTTCTAACTCCAACATTAGGTATAATTTCCTATAAATGAGGTTTATTGACCATAAATCCCTAAAATAACTGTAAAACTAAAGTTAATAAGTGTTACGTAGTGGTGAAAATGTCAAAAAGTTGAAAAAAACATTGAAAAAAGTGTCAAGTGTTGAAAAAGGGGACAAAAAACGTAAGAAACCCTTAAAAATATTGATTAAAAGCCTCAACAAAAGTGTTGATTTTCAATTTTGACGGGAAGACAACACAGGGGTTAACTTTAATAAATGCAACATCCAAAAGTCAATGTGTCATTGTGTTAAATAATCGTGACTCCAATATTGACCAAAATAACTGGGATTAGGATACTTTCCATAATTGAGCAGCCCTAAAACAGACTCCAACAGGACGCTAAATAAACAAGCCACTACGTAACGTATCTTCCCATAGAGGTCCTGGCCTGTGTTTGGGATGTTTCTGGGTGTCAGCCTTACAGCACTGGGTGAGTAGACCCCACACATGCACACATCCAAGAGGAAGCTACAAAAATGACAGACAGCCCTGGAAAAAATGCAAATCCAGCGAGGGCAAACTGCCAAAGATATCTCATTCAGTTAAATGTGGAAGACTCTAAATATAGCAGTACTGAAGTCATAATGACCTCATATTGACATGAAATGACTAAAAACATCACGCTGGGCTTGTTCAACATAAAACTTTATAAGTGCATCTTGTAATGAATTTGTTGAGATGATCTGCAACTTCTTCATAATAGATTCTCATTTTTCAAGCACACATGCCAAACATAACAAAGCTCCTCAAATATGAGGATTTGCTTCTTTTCTTTGTTTGTCCAATGGTGAGAGTTTAAACTGAAAACATTTGTCAGCCATTTGTCACATTCACATCACTTCATGACAGAATACAGAACAATTAAATCAAGAGAATAATCCATGGCTGCATCATTATGCATGGTTTGTATGCTGCAGCCCCCCGATGCAGAGTGCATGTATTATGATTAAAGTGAGCAAAGTTATAAATTGTTTAACACAGTTACAGGCACCAGATAGCTGCCGTCTGTTATTTTCAGAAGATAAGAGACATTAAAAAAAAGGCACCCAGGGTTTGTAAGACACAAACCAGATACAGACGGGATGAACTACGTTGAGTCATTGGAGGTGACCACCAGTATCTCAGAAAAAAGAAAAAGGAGAACTTGTGGCAGGTCTGAAGCTCAGCAGCATGTAACCCTGAATGACTTCTGGCTGAATGAGGCCAAAAAGACACAGATGTGTGCTGGTTTGAACTCGCAGCGACGGGTCTCCCTCTGGAAATGTCTGCCTTTCCTTCAGAGGAGCGTGACTTTCATTTCCATATGAAGTAAATATGGCAAGATGAGACACTGTGCAGCTAACAAATGAGACTTGAGACAAAAATAGCAGCGGCTACATCAGCTAAAGAGCATTAATGACACGTCATCTTAAAAATGTATGACTCGACAGGTCCTGAGATAAAACCACTAACTTTTTTTGTATTAATCTGGTCTTCCGTCTTTGGATAAAGCTGGTTTTACAGTTTCAGGATTTGTGGAAGTGCACATGTTTGAGAGGGGTTTAGGGGTCCTGCCTCAAGAAAATGTTTTTAAATAAAAAAATTTAAAAAAATGCAATTTTACATCATTTAGGACCATTATTTATACTACCATCTGCTTATTACATGTTGAAAAAAAATATCAGAAATTCGCAAAAAGTCCACAGATTTTCATTCTGGGTCCCTTCTGAAACCTGCAAATTCCATATGTGTCTGCTTTTAAGGCTTGGTTTAAAAAATACTATTAAAATAAACTCAAAACGGTGGTACAATAAAAACATGAAATAACAGCCTCGTTTATTCAAAGCCTTTCTACATGTACACAAGCAGAGGCAACAAGAATCCTTCAAAAATGAGAAAACCCAACATTAAAACATGAGACTACCATACTAATATCTGTGGTGCTGAGCTTTGATTTTAACTGGCATATTCTGACTAGAATCTGAGTATGACGACATCAGGCTAGACGCACATAGTAACATGTCGTACCCTGTAATGTACGTTAAGCTGTTACAATTATTACATTTTTTTTTACATAATCACCGTTTCGTTGTTTAACTGCAATTAATTTGCTAACATTAGCTACAAAGAAAACTTTCATTTAAGAAAAGAAATACAATGTTGTATGATAATAAAGACGCACCCCTTATTTCAAAAGGCTGTGTATTTGTGTTATTACATTATCTGGGTCCTATGACAGTGATATAACCAACAGATCTATCCTGTGATTTATTCAAATGTTTGATTGAAAAAGCAAAACATAAAACAATTAGGTTGTTAATCAGTTATTTCTGTGACAATTAATTCTACAGCAAAATGTGGAATTGTTACAGCTCTAGTGTATGCTCATGAATGCCATTACTCACCGTACTGAGAGGGTAAAGTCTCCCGGATTACTCTTACTGGGTCTGGCTAAAAAGCTCCCATCCACTCCACGAGTGAGCAGGAGGTTTTCAGCCTCCACACCTGTGATGTTGGGGTGAAACCACCTGAAAGAGGAGTAAAGCAACGATCAGCCTCAGTGTGGAGTGCAAGGCTGTGTCCACAATCTAATGTATTATTCACTCTTCTTAAAATACTGACTAAGAAAGCATCGTGCATGGCATGTACACTACTTTCTCTAAAAAACAATTGATAGATGCAAAAACTGAAGTTGCACTATAACTACACGTTTCAAATGTTTGAAAACATGCTCTAAGCGATGTCACATTTTTTAGTCATATACATTATACATTTTTTGTCACATACAGCAGACATCTTACTATCTGCCTGTCCCCTGAACACACTGTAAAAAACGTGGTCTCCGTAGAAACCGCAGGCTCCACAGATGGCAACAAGTACAAACTGTGCCAACCTGCACCACAAAACATAACAGTGTTCAAGCCAGGATTTGAGGAGTTGGTGCACTTGGACAGGAAGGGGGGGGTGAGTGGAGGAGAGACAAGCATGAAGAGGGAAGTTAAGACCAATTTACAGTCTACGCATCAGAGTTTGCGCGTGTCAAAATGACGTAGACCTCGCTGGTGCGCCAGGATTTTGAGTGCGCGTCCATTCTATTTTATTCAGCGACGTGACAAAGCGGAAACAGGAAGCCTGAGCGAGCTCGAGGGTAACCGGATGCCACAACTCTCAGAGTGACTGCAGGTCTCTCTTGTAAACTTACTGGGTTAAGATGAGTTCTTTTATGGCGAATGAAAGGCTCGATCCGACCAAGTAGGTCATCGGATCAAATCAAAGCATTGACGTCAATGCTGCTGCTAGTTATGCCGTTATTTACGTGTTTCTTCTTCTTCTACTCAGTAGAAATAGCAAAGTCGGTAGCCTGTCCTCATTAGCGCCACCTCTGTTCAGGAGAAGACTGCAACTAGTGTCGCGACCACCACACGGGAGTACAAACAGTTACAGCGTTCCCATGACGTCACACTGGCGCTCAACAGGTGGACTGCGGCGAGTATAAGGCACGTTTCAGAAGGTGGCAAGAACTCCGCCAGCAGAAGGGCTTCCAATCCGACGTTCAGGCGGCTCCGTTTTTGCTGGACAGGTGGGTAAATCCAGTTTGGTTTTTCTAAATGAATGTTCATGTTCGCCTTACTACCAACACAAGGATATAATTAGCAAGACTCAGCGCCATCATTGGGGAATACAACATATAGGTTTCTAGCAGCTAGATCTTTAGAGGAGGGAGGGGCGAGCTAGGCTCCGTTTTGTTTGACAATACTTCGAACATCAACAAGTGACGTCACCCAACATCACTTAGAGCACCTTTAATGTAAAGACTCTATCATAAACCATAATAAAACACAAAAAACATATTTAACATAAAACATGTGTGCCAACTCTGTCTCACTTTGTTGTTCTGCCTTTTTCGGTACTGAGGCCCCTTTGCATCTTTTTTCACTCCAATTAATCCCCCCCCCCCAAGACTGTCCATTAACTTCTTTGCTCAGCCAAACAGACAGTCAGTCAGTCTTTGTTCATAACGGTCCTTACACTGCATGGTGTCTCCCTCCCTCTTAGTGAATACAGTAGCTACCCTTTAGTGTGTGTACAAGCAGTGTGTCTGCTCTCCATGTCTTCAGTACTTCTTGTAAATCTTTATTTTCTCTATGTTCACTCTCCAAAACACAAAAGTGCATCTAAATATACTTAAAGTACTAAAATTGAAAGTACTCAGTATGCTAAAATGGTTTATTTCAGAGTTTTGGTCCTCAGGATATTTTGTTGTCTTTCACTTAAAATTACTGTTTATTTAAATCATATGTCTGTGCTTCATTTAGCTAATATTGTCATTATGTGCCTCCACATTGTAGCTCTACTACAATATCTACTTATTACGGCGTATACATGACAGATAGTAACCTAGCTAAACATCCTCTGACTGGGCTCTGACGTTAAGTTGCCGGTGTATGCTAAATGAAGCGGTCTTTAGCCAACTAGCTATTCAGTTTTTCTCCAGAAACGTCGACACACCGCTTGTTTACGCATACACAGACATCCAAACAGCTGAGTTTAGTTCAAAGTTAGCTCACTTAGCTAACACAATCAGCAGACACTGTTTTCCAGAGTTAACGTTACCTCCGAGATGTCATTTTTCTCTTTCTCACTTCCTCGCTGGCAGTTAGCAGTAGCTACGATTAGCTGGCTAACGTTTCGGACCGTTTCCGCTTCAATCACAGAATAAAGGGCTTCATCGGTTCACACCCGATCAAAGCGGGCACCGAAATATAGGCATCGAAACAAAAATTGTACGCGTTACAAAAACCAAGTCTCTAGGCCTCGGCCCCGGAGACCTCAAAGCAAATCGATTATTGGACGTCACCAAACATGCGACAAAATAGAGTGTGCGCGGATTATGCTGCATTAAGTGGTGTCTGAATAATCGGAAAAGTGACTTCCAAATGGGAAGATTCGCGTGAAAAGCGGTGAACGAGAGGTGTATCGAAACAAAAAATCGTCTCAATTGCCGTCTCATTTTTAAGGTCTCCTATAGTGACCGTATCAATTTAGTTATTGATGAAAATTTCAATATTTTGATTTAGAGTCCGCCTATTGGAAGTTGGAAGAATGCCTTTCCAACTCGGGATTGGGAATATCCGAGGAGATCATAAATACAGCATTTTTTCACACTGGGAAGCCGTTCTTCGCTGCCGCTTTTATATAAAGAGAAATATAATATATAATATAATATATAGAGAGTTTTGCCTGTTCAACAGACATAAATTAAAGAGTCCTGTTAATTTCTCTTCGCGCATGCTCATTGATAGCAGATGTTATATTTACACGGGTATAACCGGTAAACGGAGCGTACAAACACAAAAAGTAGCCTAACGTTATATCTTTCGTACTTTTAATGTAAAACTTTCCATTTTATATTTATAGTTATGGTATTGTCTCATCTTGTTTCATTTCTCTTACTATGTTTATTGATCATAGCATCAAAATAACAACACATTTTATTTGAAACCTACTTAGTATAAACCTGGTTCTGATGCTGATTTTCCAAGAAGACGCCACAATTTTCTGTTGTCTAATAATTAATGTACTGATTTATATTCTTATTTAGTTTAAAACGTATTTAGGCTATAATTGAAACATTTCATTTTGTTTTTCAGCATTTTTTGGCAAACAGCTCAGTTACCTATATTTTCAATTGATGAATTCATAATCCAAAAACATAATTAATAGTTAAACACTGACAGGGAATATTAAATTACACAATCAATAATTTTTTTTGCGGATACAGACTTAACTTCAGTGAGAATTTGAAACTTTTCCATGTAGTTAAGTATTTTAACAGTGTGGTATAAGTACTTTTACTACAGTAAAGGGTCTGAATACTTACTCCACCACTGACAGAGGTGGATGTGATTCTCTGCTCAGGTTGAAGAGTCACTTTTGGCTTCATTTTGACAGCATTGTGCCTCGCATTCCAGTAGATTTGGCCCTCGCCGGCTGCCGTTTAAGCCTGTACGTGGCATTCAGAGCAATAACGTTACTCACAGCAGCCGAGGCTGGTGCGGCTCCGCTCCTGCAACAACTCACTCCTACAGGATATACTGAAGCAAGGACGCTCTTAATATCACCAGACTTGTTGTGACTCCCGCAATAAAGCATTTAGAAACATGTTTACCGTGTCGGAGCTGGTTGTCTTGCTGGCCGTCCTGTCCGCCACTGCATCCGGCTACTTCGTTAGCATAGACGCCCATGCCGAGGAGTGCTTCTACGAGCGGGTCAACTCCGGCACAAAGATGGGCCTCATGTTTGAGGTTGCCGAAGGAGGCTTCCTAGACATCGATGTCGAGGTGAGATAATAAACAAGACACCTAATATGGAGAAATACGTTTGTTTTTTCTCCTAATCTGCGAGTGTGGTACATAAGGCCTGTGCTAGCTAGCTAACGTTAGCAACCGACGTCTCTGCGTAACGTCAACTGAAACTAGGAAACTAACGTTCGTTGATGGTCATCCACTGATTTTAATTGAAACATTTTAATGTCTGCATCAAATTATTACTCGACCAGCGTTCTGTTATTAAGTGCGTGAACACGTTAATTTAAATATTTATAAGGATACAGGAAGTGCAGTGTTAGCATTATGTCCGGGCTAAATTGTGCCATTAAAACTGTACGTTAACGTTAGCCAACATGGTGTTTTAGCATCACCTAAAAGGAAAAATGACCACCTCCTGCCTTGTTTTCTGTGGAAACGTTGCTGCATTTTAACGCGCAACTGAGTATTTTGTGTACACAGATGTTGGTGCCATATGTTACAACAGTGTCATCAATTAACCATGCCAGATGTTGCCATACAATTTAGTCATGCAAATATGTAATATGCTGGATATAGTGTCATAACCACCAACCTCATATTTATTCGAGTAACAGTTGTAGTTTTGGATTGCCCTGTTGCCTTACCGTTTACAAGCATTATAGAGCAGTTAGTCTACATTGGTGATAGATAGATAGATAGATAGATAGATAGATAGATAGATAGATAGATAGATAGAGATCTGTACGTTTTAGTCAAATGTGTTCAGCTTCTTGTTTGTTTTTAGCCACACGTCTATGACTCTGTGGATGTACTCTGAGAGCAACAAAAGGCCTGAGTCAAACACTTGGCCATTATAGTGGATTCTGATACATGCTTTTGTCGTGCCCTCATGCAGGAGTGATCTTTACTCATATTTTTGTTTTCTTTTGTCCTTCCCAGATAACAGGGCCCGATGGTAAGCAGATTTACAAAGGTGACAGAGAGTCCAGCGGGAAATACTCGGTGGCAGCACACATGGACGGAACCTACAAGTTCTGCTTCAGCAACAAGATGTCAACCATGACACCCAAGATCGTCATGTTCACGATTGATATTGGAGAGGCCCCCAAAGGCCAGGACATGGAGACAGAAGGTACATAAATGTGTGGGTTTATGCATACCGTATGTCTGTGTACAGAGAGAGAAATCAAATTTCATATCAATATGTCAGCCTGCCTTTACAGATAGATCATGCAGATAACAAACCGGTTGCTCTGTCTGTTTTCTGCTGATCTTGTTAATTGTTTGTCATAGTTTATTTCTATATTTGACTTTGTTTTGGGCACTCTGTTCCTCTTTGTAGGTGGTGACAGCTGGGATGGTAGGGCACAGGGAAAAGCTGCTGTTAAATAGTTTTGGGTTTGCGATGCACTGCTAGTTTTCTCTAACCAGTGTTTCCTTAGTATAAACTAATATTGTGCATCTCTACAATACATAGGAAGTTGTTTTGTTTGTGAATGGCTTGACTATTGGCACAGTGAGAACATGATAATCTATAAATGTCGCTGGTGATGAAGTGGCATCACCTGCGACATATGCCACAATTACAAAATTGTTATGCATGTATTGCATATCTCCATGCATGTTTTATTATTTTTTGCACATCACCTGTCTTGTGGCTTATTACTGATGGTTACTTTTACCCATTTCAGCCCACCAAAACAAGCTGGAGGAGATGATCAACGAGTTGGCAGTTGCTATGACAGCTGTAAAGCATGAACAGGAGTACATGGAGGTTCGCGAGAGGATACACAGAGCAAGTGAGTCCAGAGCCAATCAGAAGCAGATTCTTTTGGAAATTGTTTGAGTGGAAATTAAAAATGTCTCTCTTTCTCCTTCTAGTCAACGACAACACAAACAGCAGAGTGGTGCTGTGGTCGTTCTTTGAAGCTCTGGTTCTGGTGGCAATGACACTTGGACAGATTTACTACTTGAAGAGATTTTTTGAAGTCCGGAGAGTGGTTTAGTGCGATTAAATGATCCCTCTGTGTCCTCCACTGATTTTCTCCAACACCAAGACAGTTATTTACACTCTGGAAATGAGACTGGCAGATTTAAGTAAAGCCTGATTGGATTTCAGATGTTCTGTTCTCCTGTTAACCCATTTGGTTATTTCTTTATAAATGTAATTAATTAGTGTTTGTCTGGAACAAATGGCCAAAAGATTCTGGTATAGATGCCAGTTGAGTTTATTAGTTCCTTTGTTTAATAATTGATTTTTTTTGTCCAATATTGTTAATTGCAGTTAGTACAAATAACTTGCCAGTACAGTTTTACCTGTGTGAATTACTGTAAGGCTCGTAATTTTAAGTAAAGGTCAGAAGACATAAACACACACACACAATGGATCAGCATGTGTGGAGTTCCCACAGGAGAGAAGATTTAAAATGGGACCCTATTCAAATGGTAGAAAAGACAAACATGAAAACAGTGCATTTGATTTAATTTGTCTGAGATGCAGGGCGTTTTGTTTCTTGGTCTAAGCCGGACAATGTACTCCCAGATATGTCATATCTGTACATTGTGTTTATGCTCTCAAACAACAAATTGCACTCCTGATAAATGCATCTAAATACCTGAAGGATTTACACTGCAGCTGATCTTCAAGGGAAAATGTACGGCTTCTAGCTATGTGTTGATTCTTAGCGATCTGTGCGGACGGGGGGGCTTCAGTGACATCTTTGGCAGGGAAACTAGGTAGTTCAGAAAATGGCAACAGGAAAGTGGTTCCTTGGCCTAAGAGTTCACAACTTAATTTCATTTTTACACTTATTTGAAAATGTCCAACTTAACTTAGCAGTAAGACCTTGACGAGCTGAGGCAGCGTTGGATTTTAAACTGAACTACTTGGAGTGGAAGTGTCAAAATACTGAAATACATGTTACATGTTGATTAAGGCTGGGGGGGGGTGACACCTAATGACTGCTGTGTGCTTTAGTTGCTTCTACTATAGCTCTTTTGTTGGGGTTAGGGATTTTAAATTATGATTGTATACAAATTTGAACCTTTTTTTCTCCATGGAGCATATCCTGTGACATGCAAGTGTTTGGATGATGCTTTTCAAATTAATCTTTTACCCGTTTCTTTCCACATCAAGTTACAAAAAAAAATAAAGTCCAAGGTAGTAGCTTCACATCTCGCACACAGCTGCAACATCCTAAGTGTTGCGTGTCAGTGAATATGCTCCCGTTTTGTATTAAAAACAATCTTTGGTGAGCTCTGGCAGGTGCTCTGTACACAGTCTCTCCTTTTTGTGATTACAAAACGACTAAATCTGATAAATAGATCTGTACAAATGTAGAATGGTTGTCTGTGGAAAAAGCCCCAGGTTTCATAATAAAGCCAATATTCTGTACAATTACTTGGATGTCTTTTTAAAAATGGGTGATGTCTTATTGACAAGTTTGATTTAAAATTGTCTAACTTAATGGTTTTCAAACTGAGTTCATGACCAGGAGGAAAACATGAAATCAAAGTTGACAGTTTTCACAGCTGGCAGCCGTGTAAACAAAATAAATTGCTGGATTGCCTGTAATATTGCAGTCATAGCTGGACCTGAGCCAGCAATTAATTTAAATGCTTTCATCTGCTTTTTCTGCTACAAAGAGTCAATATTTGATAAATGAGCAGAGTATCTGACAACTTGTTGAGTACTGCGATGATATGTGTTGAGGTAATATAGCAAGGTAAAAAATTAAATACAATAAAAAAAAAAATTAAGATTATGACTGCAGCATTTGTAATAGCATTTTACAGCGCCATGTGGCCACTTTACCAAAAATCAGAATCAGCTTTATTGGCCAGGTATGAAGACACATACGAGGAATTTTTCTTGGGAGCTAGTTGCTCACACTGTGCTTACACATACAAAACTACACACACTAATATATACATACTAATATATACATACTCTAAACAGAAACATAAACAATATAGAGGAATGAGTGCAATGAGAAGTTCAATAAAAATTATTTAAATGTGGAACATAGTGCAAAGGATACTGGGAGGAGTTTTTTTGGCAGAAACGGATATAATACACAAATGAAACTGCTCACAGCTATCTGTGGATTAACTCAAGTAACTCATGATTTCTGCAAAGAGACATTGTTGAGTTTTATTTGTGGTGCTTTTTTTTCGCCTTATGGCCATCGTGTTTCATTATAGACATCTCTACAGCCGATGTCTCCAACACTGGCCAACTCGCACCAACTATATTGATTGATAAACAGCACTACAGGTTAGAGGGAAAATATGAATTTAAGGATTAACTGTCGTTTAAAGTAATCTTTTTATTTATTTTTTAAGGCAGGATTTACACTTGTAACGCTATTTTTACAGCGTGGTATTCGTACTTTTACTTGAACACAACTTCCACTGCAATTACAGCAACAAATAATACACCCAAAAGTAAAAAAAGCAGTAACTTTCACTTTAGTAAAATAGAATGAATGTTTCTCCCATATTTGTTGTATCTAGCAGGGTAAAAAAAAAAAATAATTTTAAAAACAAAAACCATTGGACGCGGAACGATGCTTATGACGACAGCGCTTCAGTTCCGACCGGCTCGTAAACATCAGCGCACCCGGAAACAAGAGCAGCGTGGCTAGTCAGCCCTCAGACCAGCGGTAGCTAACAGCTTTAGCATAGAAGTGTGTTTATTGTCACACTTCCAACATGGATACCACGACGGAAGGGAGGTGGGACAGCTTACCTGTCAAACTCAACGACGGAATTCTACAAACGCTCGACGAATTGAAGTTCACGCACATGACACCTGTACAGGTAACGTAAGCACGTAACCTGGCTCTCTGCAGTAAACACATCAAGTTAAGGGGGGGCAGTAAGTCAATCAGTAGGGGGGGGTTGGGTACCGGAGGGTCGCTGGTTCAAGTCCCCATACGGACCAAAGTATGGTGGTGGACTGGTAGCTGGAGAGGTGCCAGTTCACATCCTGGGCACTGCCAATGTGCTTTTGAGCAAGGCACCGAACCCCCAACTGCTTGGGGCGCCTTTCCATGGGCAGCTCCCCTACACACACACACACACACACACACACACACACTGACATCTCTCCATTTAGTGCATGTATAGGTACTGAGCGTGTGTGTGTGTAATAACAGAGTGAAAACATTGTAATTTCCCCTTGCAGGATTAATAAAGTATAAATTAATATTATTAATTATTATTAACTGTGGTTGTTTCTTTCTAGGCTGCTTGTATTCCTCTGTTCATGAGTAACAAAGATGTGGCTGCTGAGGCGGTAAGTGTAACTAAGTACATCTACTCAAGTAACATTACTGTATTTAAGTACAATTTTTAAGCACTTGTACTTAAATTGAGTAGTTTTATTTTATGCTACTTTAAAATTTGGAAGTCAGTATTGTACTTTTCACTCAATGGGGCACCATTGACCATTAACTCAAAATATAAATCAATAAATATTGATGTATATATTATTACAGATTAAACTGTCCAGCAGTATAGAAAATAATGAGTTTGCTTCACATTTAAAAGCGGACACATTAAAGTGATGAACACAATGCATCAATTATAATAAACGGTTCAATCTGGTACCACTTTACTTTCTAATAAATATGAAAGGTTTACGAGCTGGATAATAAATAATGTAGTAATGATCTATAGGGTCAAGACCTGGGCTGTAGTCAAGAACCACCTAAATCAAGTCCAAGACTAGATCCAGTCAAGACAGCACGCAGAGCAAATGGAGTCCTGTTTAAAACAGTTTCCAATGCTAATATAGTGATTAAGGAGTTAGAAGATAGATCAATTGTGTATATAGATCATTCTGATCCCAAATCAGCAGGCAGGAGAAAAAACTCAGTAGGCGAGTCTAATAAGAGACCGAGACCAGGGCAAGACTTAAAAAAAAGAAAAAAGTGGACTGGAGTCCGGACTTAAGTTCTACAGCCCTGTACAAAACAATAAGTAGTTTTGAGTTGCCAGGTTGTGGGAAATCCTCCTCCAGCATGACTGGTATTTTAGCCAGCACTACAACTAATCATTTTCATTATCATTTAATCCAACAATTATTTTCTTGATGCATGATTTTGACTATAAAATAACAAAAAGCACAAAAATGGTTAAGATTTCCCACAGCCCAATGTGAGCTTGTCTTATTCAACCAACAGTGCAAAACCCAAATATACCCAAAACCAGCAAATGTTTTTATCTTTTGGCTACCTTATGCAAAATGTTTCCAAGACATCTGGAGCCTTTTTCTTTAGTATTTTCCCGTGCCGCTCAGAGTGTGTCGTGTCATTGTAGGTGACTGGGAGCGGAAAGACGCTTGCTTTTGTTATTCCTATTGTAGAGCTGCTCCTGAAGAGAGAAGAAAAGCTAAAGAAGATGCAGGTGAGAAGCCAAGCTGTACATTTAGCTTCTACCTGGAGTCACTGCAGAGCTTTCAAGTCTTTTGGATGCTGAGGGTTGCTGTCAAACAAGTGGTGGATGTTGTAGAGCTGGGCAATATGGAGGAAAAATCAAATATCCTGATATTTTTGCCCAAATACCTCTATTGATATAATGGCAATATTGTAGTGTTGACTATTCGTGCTTTCCCAAAATAGGCATTGACTTTTTTGATGAATAAACATCAGTTATGTTGAAATAATAACTATGTGGGTAAGGCAAAGACAGTCTGGTATGTTTGGAAAATTACATCACTTCACTGTAATGCAGCCTTTAAAACCAGGAAAAGACAACACTTGTGTCATCAGGAAATAAGATATCCTAAATTTAAGACAATATCTAGCCTCATATCAATAGATATATTGCCCAGCCCTAGGATGTTGATACTTTGGTGAAGCTTTAGATCTGGTCTTCCTGCAGGTTGGTGCCCTGGTGGTCACGCCCACGAGAGAACTGGCTCTCCAGATCAGTGAAGTGATGGAGCACTTCCTTCACAAATTTCCACAGTTTACGTAAGTCACTCAAAAAGACTTGAATATAGATCCAAAACAACAAAAGTTCATCCTTGACCTTTTGAATAGTTAAAGGGTAATTTCCTTGTTTTTTTTGTAATCCACATTGTTGTAATCATTTAAATATTGAGCCGCAGCACTAGAAATCTTTTAGATAACAGGAGCCTAAAAGTTCTGTAGCCTGATCCAGAACAACAGACTCCCAGAACGCCTTTCCTCCGACTTACGTTACACTCCACACTGCTGTCTTCGGACATTTTGTCACATTATGAGATGATCGATGGTCGTGCACAATTTTAAACAACATGAAACATTACGTTACGTGGCAGCTCGGTTCGCGCCAGCCCGTCGTTGCGTTCTCGGTGATTACTGGACCAGTTTCAAAGTCACATGGTCACATCAGTCTGATAAACACCTTGAGGAAATGGGGGTCCAGGTTGGGGGAAAAAAATTAATTTACTCTTTTAAAATACTCTTTGAAAACAAGGGACTGTTCAGATATTTTGATGTGTGGTTGTATGAACGACTTCTCCATAGTCAGTGTAAGCTACAGTAGATGGCTGTTGGCATGACAACAGTTTGGAGAAGCGGGGAGGAGTACTGACGCAGAAGCTAAGCAATGTCCTACTATGGGACGCAGCTAAAATCATTCTAGAAAGCTAAAAACATCTGTCAGATTAAGTGGACGCTATATTTAGAGTATTTTCAGCGCTTAACCTTGCTGAAGCCGTTATCTGCTCTCTTCAAAGCCACCAGACTCCTTTGTCGTTCCACAGTGCAGACAGTCTCCCGTGTAAAATCACTGGTTTTGTGACAGGAGTCTGGTGGCGTTGAAGAGAGCAGAGATAATGGCTTCAGTTCCCTGTTGTGAAGGACCTGTAGATAAAACAGACTATGGACAAGTACCTCATACAACCCCACTTCAAAAAAATCTGAACTATCCCTTTAACTCAAACCCTTAATTTCAACAACTGATGAAGACTTTGTTATAGCCGTGCGAACATTACATTACGCAATCACTGGAAATGACAACCTCACAGAAACCTTTTTCTCGCTTTGTGCTGAAAAAACAGCCCTCTCCCATTTTGTGTAAGTCATGTTGATCTTTTGTGTTGTTAATTTTCAAAGATTAAAATGCTTGGTGTTTGTTTTCTAGGCAGATTTTGCTGATTGGTGGCACCAACCCAATAGATGACGTGGAGAAGTTCAAGGATCAAGGGTGTGTACCAGATATCACGTGTTAATTAGGGAGCTTCAGAGTTTGTTGCAAGCTGACTCGTTTAGCCAGGCTAGCGGCTTCCAGTCGAAATGCTAATGACCTAAAAGGTGGCCTAAAAGGTTAAAGAAGCGAACTTGTGACCAGGAGGTCGCCGGTTGAATCCCCAGTCCGACGGGATACAATCTGGGTGGGGAAGTGTCCCTCCCTCATACTTCACTGAGGTGCCCTTGAGCAAGGCCCTTAACCCCAACCACTCCGGCATTGAGACTGTATTTGTACTGGGCAGCATCCAGTTATGAATGTGGATGTGAATGTTGTTGCAAATGAGAATTAGTTCTCAATTGACCTACCTGGATAAATAAAGGGTTAAATAAAAAAAATAAAAACTAAGCGGTAGCTGCTAAAGCGACATCAATCTTGTCATCTAACTCTCGGCAAGCAAGTGTAATGTGTAGTGTATGTTTATCCCAAATATTCAAAGTAAGAGTGGGACAGTATCCTAAATTGGTCACTTGTAAAATGATTGAGATGCATAAGCTGGATAGCTACAAGTGTACACAAGATCAAATTGTTTTATTAAATCAAACAGTTTCTCACTCACAAAATGTCTAATAAATCAACAGAAAGTCAGAGTCCAGAATGCAAAAAGTCAAATGTGCCCTAGTTAAATAAACTACTGTGCAAAGAGGCACTGAGTCGGGTAAAAGGCGGTGCAAAAATAGACTTAGATGGATTTGGCTGAGGGGGTAACGCACATTAACCCGAGGCAGGAGAAGCCTGGAGAATGGTAGGAAAGAAGACTTATCTCAACTGTTGTAGCCCCAACACAGACCGGGAAGTCCACAGCTTCACCACAGTAGGTCAAACAGCTCGTTGAACCAGAAGATCCATCCAAGCTCGCCCCAGGGATCCACACGCTCCCAGCAGCACACTGTTGGTCAGAGAAGGCGAGGAAATCCAGCTGGCTCCTGGAACAACTGCCAATCTTCTTACCGCTATATACATCGCTGGTTTTCTTCCTTTGATTGATGTCCAGAAACTGGATTTAAACTTGTGGTTATCTCCTCCTTTAGCCACTCTCACTCTTCTTTCTCTTCTCCTCCATGCCGCTTTTGTTAGTTTTTTTTTTTCCCTTCCCCCGGCTCACAGGTGTGTCTGATTTATCGCAACACCTTTCTTTCCTGTCTTGTTTCAAAAGAGCTGCTCTGTACCCCCTTTGCTACAAGCATGCTGTCGAACTTTTGACGTAAAAAAAAAAAATACATTTTATTAGCATACATCAGAGAACTGACGTAGGGAGCATGACGTGCAACAAAGGCCCAACCGGACGGGGGCGTAATAACGTGGCCAGCATCTCAAACCACTGGGCTGTAACAGATTATTTTTATTGTTGATTAATCTGTTGATTAGTTTTCTCAATTTCTTTTTTTACAGCAAAGTTGTTTAAACTATTAAATGTCAGAAAATGGTGGCCAGGTTGGCTCAGTGGTAAAACAGGCGCATAGAGGTTTATTCCTCATTGCAGAGGCTCATATTCTGCATCATAAAAATCAGAAAATGGGGATAATGTCCTCAACTTAAAGATAATCAGTATACTGAGGGGAGAGAAAAAGAAACAAGAAAATATTCACATTTAAGAAGCTGGAATTGCACTTTTTACTTTTTTTCCTCACAAAATCACTCAAATCAATGGATTAATTTAATAGTTCACTAATCTATTCGTCTTTGCAGCTCTATTACATTTGTCTGTGTGTGTGTTTCAGCGCAAACATTGTGATTGCGACACCAGGCCGCCTAGAGGATATGTTCAGGAGGAAGGCAGACGGTCTGGACCTGGCCGGCTCAGTCAGGAGTCTGGATGTGCTGGTTCTCGACGAGGCCGACAGACTCCTGGACATGGGTTTTGAGACCAGGTGCTGAATAAAACTTTTGTTGTACTCATGGGTGAAGAAATGAGTCCTATAACACTAATAGATGCTTTTGTTGGGGTCTTTGTGTGTTTCTGTGTCCAGTCTGAATACCATTTTAGGCCACCTGCCTAAGCAGAGGCGCACCGGCTTGTTTTCGGCCACTCAGACTCAGGAGCTGGAGAAGCTGGTGAGGGCCGGCCTCAGGAACCCAGTACGCATCACTGTCAAAGAGAAGGGTGTGGCAGCCACCGCCAGCCAGAAAACGCCCTCCAGACTCTCCAACTACTACACTGTGAGTCCCACGCGGCCTGTTTCACGGCAGTCAGAACCCAAATTAAAATGTATTCACACAAGGATGCTCATGTCATTTCAGATATGTAGATCAGAAGACAAGTTCAACAACTTGGTGGCGTTTCTAAGGCAACACAAGCACAAGAAGAATTTGGTCTTCTTCAGGTATGTTAAGATAGGCAGCCGTTAATATGTACACACAGCCTTTCTGCATGGCCAAAACATACAGTTATGTAAACCCCTTAGTGGTTTTGTCCAATAACGTTAACACAAACAGGACGACCGGGTCCTTAAAACTGTTCACAAAAAGCGAATGTCGGCATTAACTGTTCAATTTTACTATGAACGGAAAGTAAGATGGCTGGAAGATGCAGACCAAGTTATGTTTTTTTACTACTACTACTTTAAAAAACCATGCATCTGACATAGTTGTGGATGTCTGTTATTTGACTAATGTTGACATTTTCATCTCATTTTGAGCCTATTTTTGTGATGAAAAAACAAACAGAAAATGGGTCAAACCAGACAACATGAGAAAAAAGCTCACTAGTCGAACGGAACTCAACAGCCGTCGACGGCCAGATAGTTAATCGGTCAGGGATATAAGTCAGCTGTGACATTCCCCACAGACCAACCAGGCAGACATTTGGAACAGATCATAAATTGGAAAGAGCATTTCTGGTATGCTTTTAACCACCGGTGCTCATGGAAGGGAAAACTATTTATTTATTAAATGCCTTTTCTGACTTTTTCGGGGCATAATTCATCTTTGTTTTGGAAATTAGTTTGGGGATATAATCTGGTGTAATCAGTCACTTGCCTTGAAAGTAAAGTGTTTGTTTTTTATTTTTAGTTACTGACTTAGATGACTTGTTATTGTCTCACCATCAGCACGTGTGCGTGTGTGGAGTACTACGGTCGAGCTCTGGAGACTCTGGTCAAGAAGGTGACTGTCCACTGCATCCACGGCAAGATGAAGAACAAACGAAACAAGATCTTTGCAGACTTTCGAGCCCTGAAAAGGTGAAACTGTGTATACTGGAAAGAAATATATCTGGTTGTGAGTAATCGGCACTTTGACTTGTACTGTATATCCTTTTTTTGGTTTTTGTTGCAGTGGCATCCTGGTGTGTACAGATGTGATGGCCAGAGGTATTGATATCCCCGAAGTGAACTGGGTGCTGCAGTACGATCCTCCCAGCAGTGCCAGGTAAGTGAGCAAAGTTTAATCTCTAAATCCTTCATGATTGGGTCAAATTATGTAACTATAGTACTGTTTTTGATGATAAAAACTGGCATCTTTTCATCAATGTACTTAAAATGGGTCACAGATATATTGCTTATGTTTTTAGAGGCTTGGGTAATATGGTTTTCTTAAACTGGAGGAAATGGTGTATTTGTTTGGGACTATCTTTATCTAATCGGACTGATCTTTGATTTTAAGAGGTTTCTTGATTTATACATTCACAAATGCTCAGCTGTATTTTCCTTTTTGTTGCCTTTGTCTCGGCCACCCCAGTGCCTTTGTACATCGATGTGGACGTACAGCACGTATCGGCAATCAGGGCAATGCCCTCGTCTTCCTGCTGCCAATGGAGGAGTCCTATGTTAAATTTCTGGCCATCAACCAGAAAGTGAGTTATTTTCCATCACTTTTTTTATCCCTGCTCTACAGTCAGGTCCATATAGGTATGAGCACTATAAAGACAAGGGAATGTTAGCCACAGATGTTTTAAGATCATTTGAAGTGGACACATAAGATATTTTGTCTTTTTGTCATTTCCTCAGTGCCCGTTGCAGAAGATGCTCCTCACAGGTGACGTTGTGGATGTGCTGCCCAAAGTGAAGGCCATGGCTCTGGCCGACCGAGCCATGTTCGACAGAGGCATGAGAGCCTTTGTGTCGTTTGTCCAGGCCTACGCCAAACACGAATGCAGCCTCATCTTCAGGATCAAAGGTAAAAACTGCCACGTTTCCATCTTCCATCCAATTCTGCAGCATGCCTAAAGCACAAACATAACACTTTGTGCTGCATTTCTTTGTCTAGATCTGGACTTTGCCGCCTTAGCCCGCGGCTTCGCCCTCCTCCGCCTGCCGAAGATGCCCGAGCTGAGGGGGAAAACGTTTCCAGACTTCCCCGCGACGACAGTAGACACAGAGACCATCCGCTACAAGGACAAGCACAGGGAGAAGCAGAGGCAGAAGATGCTCGCTGAGCTGAGAGAGAAAGACGACACCCCCTTTCCAAAAAAGAACTTCATCAAGAATAAGGCCTGGTCGAAACAGAAGACCAGGAAGGAACGCAAGAAAAAGAGGTCGGCCAAGAGGAAGCACAATGAGGTATTTTCTAAGGCTTACACTCGATTAAATCGACAGACCTGTAAAAGAATCATGCAACAGCCTCACTTTAAATCTTATTTTGAGATGTGCTCAGGCGTTTCTTGGAAATAAGTCATTCAGCATGAATAAGCCCAAAAAATGACTAATCTTAGTAGACTAAGAAGGGGTAGCCCTAGTATTTTTATTTTAAATATTTTGATGGAACCATCCGAAGGCTGGATTTATTTGTTTATTACTTTTCCGTGTCTGCAGGGCTCTGACGAGGACGACGAAGACATGACGGAGCTTTTAAATGACACTCGCATCCTCAAGAAACTAAAGAGAGGGCAAATCAGCGAGGAGGACTTTGAGAAACAGATAACAAGTGGAACAAAGTCCAAACACAAAACGGAAGAACCATTGCTCGACAGCTCAGGGGATGAGGATGTGTGATCAGCTGTATCCAACTTGTAAAAAAGCAGAATTTAATTAAACCTTTTGTTTACCTTTTGATAAATGGATTTTATTGGAGGACTCTGAGTTATAAATAAAGTTTGATGAGTTCGTCGCTGACAGCAGACGGGGTGAGGACTCCCAGGTCGGTAAAGAGGAGGGTGATGAGGGAGGGGGGAGTGTAATCGATCATTGGATGCTCTTCCGACAGGTTCTTTACAGTCTTCAGGGTATCAGCTTTGTACTGCGGACGCAAGAAGAAGACTTGTAAAGACACAGAACACAAAATAAGTCTAGATGGGATTTTCTTTGCCACCATACCTTGAATTTATCGGGCACGTCCTGTTGGTTGAGCGGATAGAGGCGGACAAATTTGAAACTCTCTGCCACGACGTAGAAGGGCTTGTTGTGAGCTTTAGAGCACACGGCCGTCTGATAAGTGCCGATCTGCATCAGCAAAGGTCAAACATTCAGGTCTCTGTATCACACGCAGCACTAGAAAGTAACTAAGTCATCTTCTTTTATCACACTGACACTTACCTTGTTGATGATCCCTCCGCTCTCAACGACCCCCTCTGCACCAACAATAACTAGGTCTACTTTCTCCAAGACATACCTGTGGAAAATGACAAATAAGTTAATGTGGACAATGTATAACACACTTTCTTTAAACTTGATAATAAATGGTTTTACCCAACAGCTGCATCCAGAACTACTGTTACTGGAACATTGAGCTTTCTAAGGGCGTCTGCCATCTGTCGCCTGAATGAAGAACGAAAAAAATCTGATTCAATGATTCAGCCCCCAAATAAAAAACTTTACTGACGCTATTCACTCACCCAGCTGAGTCGGGCTGCGATTCAGTCACATAGACAGAGAAGCGTTTCTTCTCAGCTGCAGCTTTTTCCAGAACCCGGAGAACGACTCTGGAGTATGAATGAGTCAGGATTTTCTGGAAGAAGAACGTTTTAAAGACGTCGGGCAGGGAGGGGGATTTTTCATACAATTACCTTAATAATATGTGTATAGACAGTGTGCTGTATGTCTGCATACAGTGCTGCTCATGAGTATAGGAACCCCCTGCTTAAGTGGACTAAAAAGGAATTATAAAAAAAATAAAAAAAAAAAAATTGTCTTTTGGAAATTTATCTTAATGCCTTCATTAAAAAATGAGGAAAAATCCAACCTTTAAGGACACCGATTTTCTTTGTGAATGAATAATGTATTGTAAATAAATAAATGTTTTTCTTAAAATACAGGGGGCATAAGTATACATACCTCTATGTTAAATTCCCATAGAGGCAGGCAGATTTTTATTATTAAAGGCCAGTTATTTCATGGATCAGGATACTATGCATCCTGATAAAGTTCCCTTGGCCTTTGGAATTAAAATAGCCCCCCCCCCATCATCACATACCCTTCACCATACTTATAGATTTCCCTAAAATTGTCTCTCAATGCAAATCAAACCAGCTATTAGTCTAACTGAAATAACACCATGCCAACAGTGTATATCGTGTAAAACAAATACTTACAGCGCCGTCTTTGATGAAGGTGTGACAGAGCTTTGCGACTTTGGTCCTGGACATTGAGATCTTCTCTAGAAACAGTTCTCCTCTCTCCTCCATCACCTTCTTACAGCGAGACAGATCCTGACGGACAAAGGTAACAAAAGTTAAGAGCTTTCTCACATATTTGAGAAGCAGAAACAAACTAACATTGTCATTGGTTCTCCTGTCACCAAGGAGACTAGCCTGGTTGACACCAGACCCGCTCAGGGGAAGGTTTATTCACAGCCCATTTCCAAAGGGGCGTCGCCAACGGACGCCGCTCGAATGCCTTTGGGCACAATTGGATAGACCTTCAACCAATCAGAGCAAACATCTTAACCAGTCAGCATGTTGCAGAGCTCGTTAACCAAATTTAAAAACTGCTTCAACGTCACTGTGCTATCTTCATCGTGCAAAGCCGCCTCAACGGTTGGGATTGGTGTCTCGATTCCGAAAAATTGGAATTGGGCTTGAATGGGCTCTTGGCCAGACGATTTGCAGAGCAAATCTCAAATTTGTCAGACGTTTGTCAGGGTTTCCCCGGCTACGAGGAGACCGGATAATTAGATCAAATAGGAGGGAGCCTGGGTGGAGCAGTTAGGACAAAGCAAGTAGTAACTTGTGTCTTGGCACTGTGTTAAAATGTTTTGTATTATTTTTTGCGACAATTTTTAAAATGTATTCTTTTCCCTAGAACCGGTTTTTATTTTCTATACCAATGATTCAACTTAATATTTTTTTTTATATACGGTACAGGGATTACATCGTAACTGTTTACAGCAAAACAGACCGACAGCAGAACATAAATGAAATATGTCAGACGGACAAACTGACGTGTGATGTGCATTCTTTATAGAAAACAATTGGTTTGTCTCATGAATTATTGCCTCTAAGAAGAGTATTATTTAATTTTTGCTTTAAGAAAGAAATTATAATCACAATACTAAATACTATCAAGTCGCAATACCTCTTGAATCGCAGTAAAAGAAAATCGCAACACAAATCAAATCTGCACCCAGGTATCATGAAAAAATCCATTGTTATACTGCTCAATTTAGCCTAACATTATATATATCTATCTGTAAAAATTCTGTTTATAGTAATAGCCATCTGTATATACATTCATAGTACATAATCACCTGTAAACTCTGTAAACCATCAGTATTTTTATGATCATTGTACATTTCTGTAAAAATTCTATTTATAGTAGTATACACCTGTATATTATATTCAGTACATATCCACCTGTATATTATATTCAGTACATATCCACCTATTCAGTACATATCCACCTGTATATTATATTCAGTACATATCCACCTGTATATTATATTCAGTACATATCCACCTGTATATTATATTCAGTACATATCCACCTGTATATTATATTCAGTACATATCCACCTGTATATTATATTCAGTACATATCCACCTGTAAATCCTGTTCACAATACTTGTTATCTATATATTATATTCATAGGATAATCTAAAATTCTGTTTATAATAGTATTCATTTCTATATTTATTCACTACATATCCATCCTGCACTATGGAACCAGTGTATATTCTGCACTTACTGCTATTGCACTTCTGGTTAGACCTAAACTGCATTTCATTGCCTTGTACCTGTGTAATGACAATAAAGTTGAATCTAATCTTGAATCTAATCTAATAGCGAATCGGGACAAAAGCATACCGTGCCCAGCCCTACAAAATACGGATGTGATGATTACGTAATGTGTAAGTGTGAATATGTATATAATACGTTTGTATGCATGGCAGCCATGCCACTCACCTGATGCTCTAGTGATGTGAGACTTATGAAGCGCAGGAAGAGCTCTCCTCCGGAGGACACGGCCACAGAGGAGTCCACTCCCGTCAGACGGTCTGTGGCCCACGTCAGGCTCTCCCTCAGGCCCAGGATCGTTTCACCTGAAGGGGCAAGGACAGCTTGTGGTTCACTAGAAACACAGGACACTTGTACTCCTCTACATCTCAGAAATACATTTTGTACTTTTAACTCCACTACATTTACTTTTCAAATGACAGCTTATCCTCCCCTTCCTGTCCAGTGAAAACCACGTATCTCCAGATGTGTTGATGTTGGATGTTTGTGATGAAGTGAAGGATGACATGTTC
The DNA here is from genome assembly GCA_013375575.1 of Percina caprodes. Taxonomy (NCBI): domain Eukaryota; kingdom Metazoa; phylum Chordata; class Actinopteri; order Perciformes; family Percidae; genus Percina; species Percina caprodes. The sequence goes on from JABXJD010000098.1 coordinate 1,844,585, forward strand.
CTTTATGTGTTGAGGAAATTCTCCTTCTTCTTAAGCTAAATAAAGTCTTTAAAAAACCTCTTAGATCAGCTGGAAAATACATTGTCACAAAACTGAAAACAGCTGTTTTTCTGACAACATGAAAGGTTTTAAAACTTTACAGGACAGAGACGCTACTAACGTGATGATCTTATAGACCATGGTGCATTGCTGTAGATTAAACCAGCCAACAGTATATAAAGTAGTTTAAATGAGCAACACCTTAACCTTCCTGTTGTCTTTGGGTCAATTTTGACCCCTTTCCAAAAAGTTTCTATATCAGAAATTTGGGTTTCTTTCAAACAAATTGTCCAAAAATGTAACGTGGATGGTTCCCAACAACGCTTCTCACAAGTTAAATAACTAATCAGTTCACTGCTTTCACTGAATTTGGGTGTTTGTTAATGTTATAGCATTTGGAGAAAAATAATAATTGATAATTGAAATAATTTGTGTGTAACAAATGTAAAAATAAAAGTGACAAAAATGTCCCAAAAAAAGTGACAAATGTAAATAAAAATTTTAAAAAAAGTTTACAAATTTGGGGGGAGAAAAACTAATATTTCAAAAGACTCAGGAAAAAGTGGACAAACGTTGAAAAAGTGACATAAACATAAAAAGGTTAAAAAAAAGACAACCAAAACGTTGATAAAAAGGTTTTTCATTTGAAATTTTGACTCAGAAAAAACAAACTTTGCAGGAAGACAACACAGGGGTTAATAATAAATAATAATAATAATAATAATAATACTACATTTAATTTATATTTACGCAAATCCCAAAGTGCTACGTGATAAAACAGGTAAGTGCTAAAACATAAAAACACATGGAGAGCAAGAAAATAAATAAAAAACAATAATGAAAAGGGAAACAGCAGGAATAAGACTCCAGAAACATCCGATAGAAGAGGAAAACACCGACAGGGAACATTTTACTGCAACATACATGTTATTTATACTTCATACTACATACTACAACATACATAATGTTATTTATACTTCAGGTTTTGAATGCAGGACTTTTCCTTGTAGTTGAGTACTTCTACTGAAGTAAAGGATCTGAATACTTCTCCCACCACTGCATAACAGCTGAAGAGATGCTGGGAATGAACACACACCTTTGTCTCTCTTGAGGAATTCAAGCAGGGTGCGGATAGCGGCCACAGCAGAGGCCATGTCCGGGTCTTTCCTCATCTGAGCCCTGAAGTACTCCACCAGTTCTGACCCAGGGACACGGGGAAGAAACACGGTTAACCCATAACGCTACTAAACGTGAAATATGAGAGGGGGAGGGGAAACGTGAAGCCACGTACCTTCTTCATTCATCGTGAAACCCACAAGAGAGCCTAAAAGCTGGACCCGTTAGTCAAATAACAAATAACTGTGAATTCAGTCTGCCCCAAAAATATTGACACATGCAGCTGCTGACTCCGCGTCGCTGCCGCTTTCGCTCAAATCTAATTATACACTAAATTTAAATAAAATAACCGATTCAAGTCAACACTTTCATCTCCACTTCTCACAATGCTTCCTTAAAAACAGGTCTGAGTCACTGTGGAAACATTTATTATCACTATTCGCCAAGAGTGGCTGCGTTCAGCTAAGAAATGCGTGTTGACCATAGGGTGTTGACGTGTCGCGGAGAGATGACGTAATACGTTTTTAGCTCCAAAACGTCGTGGCCCCTTTAAGTGCTGTCGGAAATGTTGCCACAAATTTGAGTTTTGATGGATTTTGATGGGAAGATTATGCCTAAAATAGTGTAGCCTGCACTTGGGATTTTTGTAAACACTTATTTATTTATTTTTCATATTCCTTACACTTATTTATCCCGGATGTTTTATGCAACTATCAATAAGAAAATGGACATAAATTAGTTAAAATGAGCACAACCTTCAATATATACCGCACTTAAATGCAACATACACCTTTTTAATTACAATTTAAATAAATAAATCTATGATTGTCTTTATATAAGTGTAACCCTGTCTGATATTTTGGCCTCAGAGACCCCCCTAATGGAGAAGGTTTTACCCAAATTAGCATGAACGTCCTTATACATTTCACTGAACTACACTTTAATATTTTCTTATGTAAAACTGTGAGATTTTGGTGGTTGGCCTTTATAGGAAGGCCAGGGCAGTGGTGTAGTCTACGTGTAACGCAGGTGTACGCAGTATACCCACGAAGAAAGCTCCAGGATTTCCATATATCCATTTAAAAATACCCAATGACACGCTAGGACATACTTTCCATTTTATTTTTGATATATTTTTAATTGTCATCTGTGTTTTACTTTCTTCACATGGGCTGAATAATGTTATTTCCACCATAAATTGGTGAATAAAAGTGTATCCGAATACAGGAAATGAAGTCGTTTAAACATACATTTCTATAAGTTTTAACTGTACTGTATTTATGTATAGTATTGTACTGTATAGTGTATTTATTTGTTGTATTTATGCTCTAGTTTTTATGGGTATTACGGCGGGTATGAGCACTGCAATTTCCATTTTTATGGATGAAATAAACTTGACTTTACTTGACTCGTTGATGCTAAAACTTCCCTGGGGAGGCCCCCCCCACACACACACACACACACACAAACACACACACACCACTGGGCCAGGGGTCACCAAAAATGTTCAGATTCATCCTCTGAGAACCTTGAATATTTAAATGAATATTCATTTGACTGAGATAAGAACCTCGTAATTGATGACATGTTTCCAGTGGTGGAATGTAACCAAGTACCTTTACTCATGAACTGTATTTAAGTACATTTGAGGTACTTGTACTTTGAGTCTTTTCCTTTCCTGCTACTTTCTACTTGTACTCCGCTACATCTCAGAGAGATATATTGTACTTTATACTCCTCTACATTCATCTGACAGCTTTAGTTACTCTATAAATTAAGATGTGCACATAAAACACATGTATTTTATAAAATATGATGTTTTATTATAAATTAAACTAGCAACAACATAACGGCCTCTGAGTCCAGCTGAGATACTTTTAATACTTGAAGTACATATTCGTAATGATACTTACATACTTTTACTTAAGTACATTTTCAATGCAGGACCTTTACTTGTTTCAGAGTATTTTTACAGTGTGGTATTAGTACTTTACCTGAGTAAAGGATATGAATACTGCATGTTTCCCATCCTCTAATTCATTTAGCAAATTCTACAATTCATCTTGTGATCTCCTTCAAAGGAATACTGGGAAATGTTGTATTTTTACTACATTTATCTTACTTATTTAGTTAGGGCTACTACTTTTTGGACTAAGATTTATTCATACAAAACATATGAAAAACTTAGAAAATATGATATATTGTTATGAATTAAACTACCCAACAATCATTAGTACCTGAAACGCTTTTTAATAATTTTATTAATTGTTATTTCAAGGTTTCACTTTGGACTCTGGGCCATTTTTCTCTACTTTGTCAAACCAAAACGATCAATCGATTAAAGGAGAAAATAATCAGCAGATTCATTTAGAGTAAAAATAATCACTAATTAATCACTAGTTAATAGTTTAAAATGAGCTCCAGCTCAACCAACTCCAACAGTAAAATCCTGTTTTTACATTAATGCATGAGTAATAATAATCTAATGATATAATATACAGTAGTAGAACAGTCAGCCCCAATAATACTATAAATCTATTATACTTATACATATATTTACATAAATAACATTTACAATGAAGGACTTTTACTTTGTACACTGTGGTATGCCTGAGTACTTTTACTTAAGTAACCTCTGAGTACTTCACCACTGCAGGATTTCACTTCTTACAGTATTTTTCCCTAGTAGTATTGCTTAAGTAAGTAGTATTGTAAAAGATCTGAGTACTCAGTAACAGATCTCCACGTTTAACACCAAACTTCTAGTAGTTTTTAGCTGTTTTATTGGCCGCAGCCTCTTTGTTCTCCTGCTCACAGCAGGGAGACAGATCTGTCTTCATAGTGCAGCTGCAGCCAGCAGCCCCCTCTCCCCCTCTCTGCTCCATCAGCCCGCGCAGGCGCAGTAGCTTCTCTGTGCGCTCTACTGTTTGCATTGTGTCTGAACTGCCGGCGAGCTTTAAAAATATTATACCCACCGCGGCAATGTCGGGCAGGTCAGTCCGAGCTGAGACCCGGAGCAGGGCGAAAGATGACATCAAAAGGGTCATGGCCGCTATTGAGAAAGTACGAAAATGGTAAGAGGGAAAGGAAAAAAAACGGGCTTCGTTATCTAACACGAGAAAGGCTTCGGCTTGTTGGGGGAGGAGAGGGAAGGAGACGGAGTGAGTGATGAAATTGAAAGAAAAGGATGATTTTTGAACGGGGATTCACGGCAGATGTACTTGCAGCTCAGGTGCACCGGGGCGCACTAGTGCTGTGCACCGCCTCAGCCCGTCCCCGTCGTCTGGCTGCTTTTATACCAGACATAACAACATGTTCTCTCTTTTTCTCTTAACGGAAAAACCCAGAAGCCATTTCGATGCAGTCACATGAAGCCATTGCTGTTTGAGCTTGAAGCTCAGGCGGTGGTGTTTTTCGGACCGAAACCTCCAATAACTGTTGACTTGGAAACAATTTGACGACGGCGCTCTTGAGTCGGAGTAGTTTAGTCCGTCTGGAGTTTTAAATTAAGCGCTTTGAGTCACCCTTTGGGTCTGATAGAGAAGAAGGCTCGGTGGGGGTTGGGAGAGGGAAGTAGGCTAACAGTGCATGGCTGAACACGTAGTGACTCAGTCTCAACGGTAACACAACGACACTTTCATACAACTGTTCAAATATACATACGTGTATGTCGGGAGGATATTATTTTAGTGTCATTTAGATGTGTAACCCCGCCCGGTGGCAGAGTTTATGTGGTGTTTTTTGGTTTTTAGGTAGTTTAATCAAACGTCCCCAGGTCAAAGTAGTAGAAGTTGGTGGTTTGAAAAATAACGTCAATTTAACGGTTTTCTAATTTTTTTTTATTAAAATGAAAACCATTGTGATACTAAATACTACTAAATACTAAAAAAATTACAAATCTACAATTTTAATAATTTTAATTATTTATTTCAGGTGTTTTTGTTTTCTGTTGCTGTACCAGAAAGTGACTTCATGTTACGCGGACTTGTACATTGTTACTCAAGCACTGTCAGTTTTAAAATAATTGTGCTTTACTTGTGTATTTCATACTTCTTTATACTTAAATTTCCTTTTTTTACTCTCCTACATTGAACAGCTGTAACGTTAGTTTCTTTCCAGATTGCACAATGCATTGAAAAATATAACTATTTAATGAATGTTATATTATATATGAAATATAAAGTGTTTGCCTTACCCCAACAGACTAAATGCTACTTTCACATTGATATAGCAGTGATACAATATTATGTTTAATAGTAACAGAGGATTTTTACTTATTTATGACTACTTTGATGCTTAAAATACCTTTTAGCTAATATTTTCAATGCAGGACTTTAACTTAAGTAACTGAATACTTCCTCTACCACTGCTTTGAGATTAAGCAATTAGTCTTACATTTTATTGACCAATCAATCAATTGAGCAGTAAGTTGATTCATTGATTATTAGATCAACATAAAAAATAATTGCCAGTTATGCTAAAATACCAGGACAAAATAAGACATTCACATATTAAACTAAGCTTTGGGAAATTGTGACATTTCTTTACTAATTTCTAACATTTTAGACGGCTGCAGCTAACAATTATTTTCATAATCATGTAATTCCTCTGTGATCTACTCAATTTCTCTGTTTGGTTTATAACATGTCAGAAAACATTCCCAAAGCCCAAGATGGTGTCTTTAAAAGTATTTGCTCTGCTGCAGTGTAATCATATTGAGAGCTTTTGGGATTCAGTAGTGATTTGAGTCTTTTTTTACTGTTAACATATGTTCCCAACTGTGTTAATTACAATTTTTCCATTCACAGACCGCTATTAAGTCATTTATTTAGCAGAAATGCCAATTTCTTAGCAGCTCAAGCCTCTAAAATAGAAAATAAATAAAAAAAACAGATTTGACCCCTTTTAAAAATGTCTATATCAGAATTATGTCACTTTTTAACCAAATTACCACAAAAAAGGCCGGATTCCATTCAACGCGCTTTGCAAATACACTTAATCACTTTCACTGAATTTTGGGTGTAAATTGAAATGGTTTCAAATCAGTATCCTGACTAAACTCATCCACTCAACATACGTTAGTCGAAATAATTCATAATTTCTGCTTTATTAACTCAAATATTAGGTATAATTCTAAACAAATGAGGGTTAATGACCATGGATTCCGAAAACTAGTGTAAAACTAGTGGTAGTAAGGTGGTGTCAGTGAAATAAAAAATAAAAATGATGCGTTGAAAATGTCAAATGTCGAAAAAGGGTAAAAAAAAAAAAAAAGTGTTAGTCTTTTTGACCCGGGAGGACAACACAAGGGTTAATATCTTTGGGCTGTTGAATTGGGGGGAATATCTGATAATTTCATGGTGTAATAATTGGCTCTGGGAAATTGAGATGGCCATTTTTAACTATTGTCTGACATTCTTAAGACTAAATGTTTAATTGAAAAACAATTGGTTGCAGTACCTTTCTAAACTCGTATAACCTTAATAGCCTTGTTTTTTTTGTAATATTCGGACATAATTTCTAGAATTACTACAGTTCTTAGTGCCAGGGAGCTGCGTCCCGGTGTCTAAACTGTTTGGTGCCTTTGAGTCAGCTTGTTTTTTCGCTCCTCCACAGGGAGAAGAAATGGGTGACGGTTGGAGACACGTCCCTTCGCATCTACAAGTGGGTGCCAGTGACGGAGCCCAAATCAGACGACGTGAGTTCAGCCTCTTTAAGTGATGTTAAGTGTTAACGGTAAACCCGAAAACACACAATGTCACCTAATGTTTTTTAACCGTTGCTTTATAGGAAATGCTGAAGACAAAAGAAAAGCTTTGGCCTTTAATTTCAAGGACAAACTAGTCTTTGTCCCCATGACACTTTCTACACTCCACCATTTTTGTTGTTGTTGGTTGGTACATCACAGTATTACATGTTAAATGTTTTGTTTGAACATTGTACTTTTTCTCTCATTGTAGAAGAATAAAAATAAGAAGAAGGGAAAAGATGAGAAATACGGCTCTGAGTTGACGACTCCAGAGAACAGCTCGTCTCCAGGGATGATGGACATGCATGGTACGTACGGAGAGGTTTAAAGGTGCAGTCGGTAAGCCTTATAAAACTAACTTTCTGTCATATTTGCTGAAACTGATCCTATGTTCAAATAGAACTACATGAAGCAGGTAATTTAAAAAAACACACAGGCGCACAAGCGCACATGTACTGAGGTTTGTGCCTCGACGCAGAGGTCCAGGGCTCGAGTTCGACCTGTGGCGATTTCCTGCATTCCCCTCCCTCCCCTCTCACCTAACTGCCCTGTCAAAAATTAAAGGCTGAAAAGCCCCAAAAACAACAACAAATACAACTAAAGTGACTCGGCCTCTCCTTCTTCTCTAGATGACAACAGCAACCAGAGCTCCATCGCCGACTCGTCCCCGGTGAAACAGGAAAACAGTTGTAGCACCAGCCCGACCCCAGAGCCCACCGCCACGTCTCACCGCGAGAGCAGCGAGGCCAAGACCGACCAGAGCCCGGACAGCAAGAGGGGTCAGACACTCACACAGACTCACACATCTAACCTTACCCAAGATCTCCTCACTGTCGTGTCTAACTCAGCGGACAGCTAGCTGGTGGTAGTGTAGCAGTACAGCTGATCAGTTGGAGCCATTTCCTGTTTTTGTTTTTCCCAGCCTAATCTTGTCTCTGTCAGGACCACAGACATCACACAAAGAAGGAAGAAAGACTGCGTCCTCATAGTTAAATACAACTTCAATAGCTTCTGTCACTGAATTACGTAATGAAATCGCCTTGGCCTGCAGCTAATGCATGTATAGTGTTGCTTAAATTTCCGAGGACACCTTAGTGATTTGACCGCGATTAATCAAACATGCTACAGGAGGGCAACAGAGTCTGATAACTTTAGACAACACGGGATGGGATGAGAGCGAAAATTGAGTGTGTGCGTGCGTGTTAGAGCGAGTGACGGCGATTAGCTTTGTGCAGCTGGGTGAAACCAGTGTGCAGTTACTTCACACTGCCACGCTGTGTCATTAAAGGGTCAGAAAACAAGTGTCTGCAGCTACAACACATCGCCTCTAATGTCCATTGTTCAGTCCTCCTCCTACGTTTACTGCCAGATGAAGAAATGTGCTCCTGTTCTGATGTGTTGCCGCGTTATAATCCTCAGGTAAGACCACACCTTCATCAGAGACCTCAGAGAGAGGACAAAGTGCCAAGAGAGACAGCCTGTCCTCAGGGGAGAAGGACTCCACAGACAGCAAAGCCACTCAGGTACGATCACGTCTTAAACCAGACCCACGACAGATTAGTTTGGTTGTGAATATTTAAACAATCGGTTCAGCCAATTTACGAGAACACACACACACACACACACACACACACACACACACACACACACACACACACACACACACACACACACACACACTAACTTATCTTTAATGGGATCTAGCCATGCAGGTGCTCTCGGTTTCATGTGTCCATGTTGTGACATAGGAATACTTTGTTTGCTTTGAACCCCCAGTTAGTTTCCACAAAGAGTAAGTAACTTTATTAAAAAGTCTGTTCGGTTCAGAAAAAATTACAATTAAAATCATACAGTATCAGTGGAACAAGAAATGGCAACAAACTCAAACAGTGAAATACAACCCCAAAAACAAAATGGCATCTATGTGTGATGTATAAGTTGTTGTTGTTGTTGTTGTTAAAGTGACTAAAAAAAAAAATTCTGCATACTTTCATACGTTGAACGATATCACGGTTAAATGTGTATCCAATTGGATTTTATGATAAAAAAAAGGTGTCTAAAAAGTCTTAAATTGAACTTGAACTCTGCAGAAACCAATCAGCAGATACCGTAGTTTGTCTTATAGATACCCTTATATATACTGTATAGAAATATCCTTGTGGGTTTAAAAGATTGTACATACTGCGGAATAGTTTTCACAGAAGAAGTGCATGTGATTTTAAAGCCTGTTTTCTGTGTGTTAGGACCTAGAGGAGGAGGCCCCGCCCAGCAAGAAAAGCAAATCGGAGTCCTCGTCTCAGGACTTTGAAGAGAGTTAAATGTTTGGGGCTGAGTCCTTCCTCTCCTCCTTCCTCTCCTCCTCCCTCTCCTCCTTCCTCCATTAACTCTAGATAATTTAGGGCTAATGGATGCACCGGCTCTCCTCTCACTACCCCACTTCCCCTTCTCAATACTAAAGGGAGAATGGACGTCCGTTCTCTCTCCCCTGCCCCCTGCCCCCCTGCCCCCCTCCCCCCCGCCCCTCCAGTTTGCCACCTTTGCCCTAACACTCCTCTGCCACAGAGGGAGAATGGATATTACCTCTATTCACTGGTCCCCTCCGTGCTTCCTTCCGGTTCTACACTTTTTTTCACGAATGCCAAGAGAAGCTCTGAACCCGGCCTGCAGTCCCTTCCATGACCAGGGGGCGGCGCCGTCAGCCGAGCCCCGCCACCGCCAGGCCAGGCGACAAACACTGACCTGCATCTGTGACTAAAAAGAGTTAACACTGGGGATCTGAGATTAGGACGAGGTTGGTCACCGGGCGCTGCTCTGAGACCGCTTTTTAAAAAACGTTTTACTGCTAATGGTTTAGCCCAGAGAGGGTCACCTGGTCTCAGACCAGCGGCTGCGGGGGGGAACCTCCACCCTAAGAGCACGTCACTTCAATCCTCCCGATCCGCCTCCTGTTAGACTAATGTTTGATATTTGTTTAGGAAATGTTTAGGATTTTTTCTCAGGAGGGTCAATGCACTGTTATGGTATGTCACAATCGATCACAGATAGATTTGCTGCTGTAGTGAAGTCTTTTTTTCCTCTATCCATGAAAAGTTCTCCATTCACATGTTTTTTTTTTTTTAAAAGTGCGTTAGTTTGTGGTTTTGTAGAATAAGAAGAAGATGGTACTGCTCAAGACAAACTCTTGGATAAGTAGTGAAGACGGGCGTAGGTAGCGTAGATCATGAAGGTGTGCCTTGAGTTGCCACGATTAAATACACGTTTTAGGTCAAGCAGGTTTTGGACTACAATTTTGGTGCCATGTTATTGTTTATTTATGCCTTATAATCATCACTAATTAGTCTGTTCCAATATGTATATTGAACTACACTTGTTTTTATTTGAAGGAACTGTTTGACATTTTGGGAAATATTTACTCTCTTACCGAGAGTTAGTCGAGAGGATGGATCTCGTTAACTATGAAGCTAGAGCCAGGAGATGGTTAGCTTAATTTAGCATAGCATAAAGACTGGAACCAACTAGCCTGGAACCCCCCCATAAAACAGCTACTAATTGTTTTTAGACGGATTAGATTTCATGTTTTAATTAGTGAGCTTTAGAGGTTTTGGTAGGGCGATTTTAGCTCACTTATTAACACGTTGCTTAATTTGTGTAAAACAAAAAGACAAATTGCAGCTTTTTACATGGTTATGTGCTGGAACCGTCACCTAGCTGTAGCTTCATATTTTCTGTACTGACATGAAAAGTCTCTCCCCCCCAAAAAAAAATGTGGAACTGTCCCTTTAAAACAGTTGGAGACTGGAATTTGAACACTACCCAGAAGAACTTTAGTTTCATCTTCTGATCATTTTAACATTTGCAAACCTCATAATTCAGAGTTCCCGGTCGCTGGTCTGTGTCGACTTCAGGGGGGAGTATTTTTTTTTTCTCCCCCTCCCTCAAAAGTAGAAACGGACCAGTTACAGGGACTGGTTTTCCTGTCTGGTCCGCCATCATGACTTGTATTTAATCACTTCTCTTCTGTGTGTCACTACTTATCTTTGGCAGAGGGGTCCAGTCCTTTAGCTGAAGCATTGGTTCTAATCCTCCTTCAAGGTGCTGTCTTTTGGCTAAATCTATACACGTGTGGCATCAAGCTCTCGGTTTTTGTGCAGATCTGTGCTATTTACTTGAACTCTATATAGTGCGGATTCAGACCTGTGACCTCTAATGTTCAACCTCACACATGTAAGATTTAGTTTCATTAATATTTACTCGTGAATATGGATTGGAATCGATTGAAACTCTGCAAACCAATGACTTCATAACATAACAGGGGCTATAAGAATTACATGATCAGATTTCAACAAATCAACATTCACATGGATGGAGAAAAGAAATTAAGAAATAATTGTCTCAGTTTAGAGGATGGATTAGCATATACCTCATTCCCAGTCCAGCAGCGCTGGAACTTAAAATGCTATTGTATTGACATTAACAGTTATAAACAGCATTATGTACACTCAGTTTAAAAACAAGAGATCTCACTTATGTTGTAGCTTTCACCTGATTGAGCCGATTGCTTATAGTTTGCTCATAACTGTGTTTAAAAGAAAAAAAAAAAAAAAAAGAGATATAAAATCCTGTATGTATTTCTTTTTTCTAGGGACCATTTTGTTTTACTTTAAATCTTGTACAGATTTACGGTTTGGTTTGACTTATTTATTCCATCAGTAGTGCTTTGGTTTTTATCATGTCCAATGGTTTTGTTTTCTTAATAAAATTCACAAAAGTTGTTAGTGTTTGTGTTCAGCGTTTTGTCTTTAAGGGGGAACGTTAGTCTGCATTACAGGATATAGTTTAAATACTTCTTAGTACTTCTTGTGATTTTAAGTTAGTTTCTTATCAGGATTATTTCACTAAATCCGACTTCTTTTCGTTCCATAAGAGGTTTGAATAATTCTGATCTGAGTTACCTCAAAGGCTTCTTCCACTGCTCCTGCTAGAGTGAAAAAACATGAGCACAAGCTTGTTTTCTTGGTATTTCTATTGGACTGTTCAGGAGTATACAGTACATAGAAAACAGTGACATTTTACAACACGTCAACAGCTGTAAAATACTTTTGAAACCACTTCTACATGGTGTCTGAAATAGTTACATATATAAAACCTTACACTAATAATTAGACGCATCACTTAGAAAGTACACAATGTTTTAAAGTACACAAATGGGCTTTTTTTCTTTTTATACAATGTCAATCTTATCAACAGGGCAGAAAAATAAAAATGTACACATAAAAGCTATCTTTTGTTTCATGGCACTGTGTACACATTTATCAGAAGGAAGCCTCTGATTAGTATTTACAAAGACTTCAATCGTTAGTCACATCGTGTATTATGTAATACACTGTTACACTGGAAGATTCAATATGATCCAAAATTGTGCTTAAGAACAAGATAAGTCAAATAAATGTTGCTTTACATAGTTAATTTAAAGGAATAGTTTGATAATTTGGGAAATATGCTATTCGCTTTCTGACAAAGTTAGAAGAGATGTTTTTCTGTGTGCTGGGTTTCTTTTTCTTTTGAGGAGACGTGTAAGACAACATGAATTTTCCCTTTCAGGATAATAAAGTTTAACTTTTATCTGTCAGTTTAAATGAGAAAGCAGCAGATTTAGCACTGCACTCTGGTAAGCGCATTTCTTTTTTTTATCTCACACCTCTAGACTTTATTTTCATTTTCAAACTTGTAATTTGACTCAAGGGAACATCAGAAAATTACTGGTACCAAAAAAGTGAGTCAAGTTGAGCAGAGTGGTACCATGCAGTGGAAACGGGGAGTAAATCAGCCAATCAGCAACTCTAACTCTCACTCATATCTTTTTTTTTTAAACTGAATTGTAAAAACGACATTAGTCTGTTTTACCGTAAAACAGACTTTATGCTAAAATGAGCTAATCTGCCCTAGTCTCGCTCAGCCAGACCTTCCTCCACAGCGCTGCGATGGACCGTCTTGAGTGGTGCTAAGCGCCAAGCGGAGCCACGGTGACTCTGCAAAATAGCCTCTAGAAGGAACTGGTTTAGGTGGAACGTGTGGACGTTCAAAAATTGTTTTAGTTGTGTGAGAGAAAACTCTGATTGGACAGATAGTCTAGCTAGCAGTCTGGATTTACCCTGCAGAGGATCTGAGGACCAGGTAACCATAGTCCTCAGAAAGTCAGCGGAGGTTAGAACGCCGACACAAAGGTAGCCCACGCTAATAGACATCCGTCAGAATTTCTGGCAGCAACGGAGCAATTTTTAGGCCTTTATTGACAGGACAGCTGAAGAAATGAAAGGAGAGAGACGGGGAATGACACGCAGCATAAAGCCGCAGGTCAGAGTCGAACCCGGGCCCGCAGCATTGAATAGTAAACCTCTATATACAGGGGGGCGCCCGCTCTACCAACTGAGCCATCCGGGCGCCTACTAGCTTCTTATTTAGCAAACAGACATGAGTGGCATCAACCTTCTCATCTAACTCTCTGCCAGAAAGCGAATAAACATATTTCCCAAAATGTCAGCCATGTGCTTTAAAGAGGGCAGTATGAAATGTGACAGCACACACAATCATCTGTACTGACCTTCATGATAAAATCCTTTTTGTTTAGAGTCTTCAAGTTAAAGCGATGTTTGTTTCTGCTGAATCTGTAAAGTGGACAGTGCAAAACTAAGTTAGTAGAGGCTTCTATAGCTCCATCTGGTAAAGTTTTCATCCTGTAATATGAGGCAGATGCATTTCAAAGCCCACCTATACTACAGTAGTCCTAGTACAGACTATACACCTTAAATCAGTGCTAGCTTATGTTCCTGTAGGAAGATCACTGGTTAGTGAAGACAGACAATAAATAAACAAAATGCAACAACTTTATCATCAACCACAACAATCCTCTGTAACTTTCAGTGGCATTATTCGAGAATATTAACCTGTAGAATGATCAGTGGAACCGAAATTACACAGAAATGTAATCTACACACAAAGTAAATCTCATCAGGAGGTCCATTCAGTAGCTGCTCTGGAGCTTTTGATCGAGTCGCCACACTGTCATGCAAATGCAGATGAACTTTAACATCTCAAATTTTATGCCAACATAGACAAGAAGTCCTTAAAGTGCACAGAAATGTTTTAACTTTAACATGTAAAAGTCCTGGGAACTGCTGCTGATGAAGATATTGAGATTATGACAAAAGCTCCCGCACTATTAAATGGACCTTGTGTAGAAAATGATTTTGTCAATCACAAAAATGTTGTTAAGCCACTTGATACACAACATTAACGGCAGGTTCCCACCACAGGACTTAAGCCCTGACCTGCTCACCATCAGTTTTTGCAGCTGTGTTAACACAGAAAACATCGGAGAAGCCATCATTGGAAACTGTTTGGGAATGGGCAGGCACTTTAAAAAATACCTGGCATGTGATTGGACGAACCATTTGTCTATCAATGTCCACAATTATTTTGAACAAACTGCAGTCACCATTGTTTCTTCAAATCTATGACCATATTTTTCCCGAGAGTGGCCCTAATTTTCCTTCATATGTTGATAATAATAATAATAATAATAATAGCATACTGGAATAAAGTCTTCTTCCTAAATATTACTAAACATGAAAACATTTATTTGCCACGGCAGTATCACTCTGATTGGTGTGCAGCCATACAGACGTGAGGAATGTGTCGAGAGGTGCTTCATTTCCCTTCAGTTTGAACTGTGCTTAATTAAGTTGCATCATTTTTCTGCTTAAAAAACAAACAAATAAAGCCGAAAAAAACACTTTCTTATTTTAGAAACAAACGGATGCAAAACACGATACAAACGACAAGTGCAGAGTACAGATTCCTTTTTGTTATAAACATCGATATTGCACCAAAGCAGCATATTTGGACGAGCATTCAGTATTACAGTTTATCTTTAGAGAGAAGAGCTGCAAAGTAAAGGATTTAGATCAGAACAGTGGCTACCAGTGATATGCATAAATACAGTATAAAAATACAATATGGAAAAACCTGAAGGGAGTTCAGTTGGCTGGATGTGGGAGAGGAAAAGGTGAGTTGTGTTTAGGAGGAAAGGAAGGAATTAAAATGCAGGTAAAGAGTTTTTTTGGAGCTACTAGAAGGTCTGGTCATCGTTGCAGGACTCGGTGGCGTGTCCGAAGGCCTCGCAGATGTCGCAGTAGGGCCTCTCGTCGCCCGGGTTGCCGTGATACGTGGTGTGAGGTACAGAGTCAGGGCTCTGGGCCTGAGTGGGACAGTCCTCGGTATCGTGGAGGTCGAAGCTGTCGCAGATATCGCAGAAGAGACGTGGCGTCGCCTTCTTTTCTCGCTTTGACACACCTTCAACAAACCTGTGTGACAGAGACAAGAGAATTGTGCCTGATAGATCTTCTTCCTCTGAGCCATAAAGTTCCTCTGTTGTTAGACACTGTAGTTTATTCTCTGTAGGGTTATTAAATCTCACAGTGTCCTGCTGCCACAAATACTCACTAGAATGCACTTTTTCCTACTGTTTGTTTGATAAAAACTACAGTGAGCCGCTATTTCAGGACATTTAAAAAAAAAAAAATAGGAAACTATATTTGTGAGCTGCTTTTAAAGACGTACATCTTCAGAAGGAACAGACCATAGATAGAGAGCTACATCTACACACAACAGCCATCTTTTTTCCCAGTTGGAAAATCAGAAGCAAATACCAACAACTACCCAAAAAGCATTTTATAAAATACATTTATTAAATTGAAAGTGTCTTTTTAAGACCTCAGTTTTTTTACAGATTAAACAAACAACATATAATATGTTGAGCATTGAGCTTTAGAGGTTGGGAAAAAGCTTTTTTTTAATTTTAATTTTTTTGGGGTTTTTCTGCCTTTAATTTTTGATAGGATAGTTAGGTGAGAAAGGGGAGAGATAGGGGGATGACATGCAGGAAACCGCCACAGGTTGGACCCGGACCCCCGCTTCGAGGCATACACGTCTCAGTACATGTGCGCCTGCTCTACCACTGAACCAACCTGGCCACTGCTGTTTCCAGTCTTTATGCTAAGCTAACGTCTCTTCATATTTAACAGGCCAACGTAACAGTTGTATCAATGTTATGTTCAATGTTCTTATCATCTATCACTCAGCATTAAAGCAAATGAGCATTTTTTTAAAGACAAACAAATAAATGAATTGGGCTGCTCACAACTTGATTTTTTGTAATCTGGCAGTTACTTTCTCAATTAATAGTTTTGTTTGTATCAAACTTACAATGATATGAATCACAGAAAAGCATCAATCAGTGTATTATTTTTTATATTGCTCACCCATCCGTCCCGTCGTTGCCGTTAAACTCAGCCAGAGCGAGCTTCTTCAGTTTGATCTTCAGCTCCTCGTTCTTCCGCTGCAAGTCAACGATCACGCTGTTCAGGAAGTTGATCTGATGGAGAGGAGTCGAGACACACATCACCTTCACGTGGGCACAAATAAGAACTGGGAACCCTGAAGTGATTTGATCGAGTCCTGGCAGTCTTACCTGCCCCTCAGCGAACTCCTTCTCTTCCCTCAGCTGCTCCAGAGCTGCATCGCCTGCACAAGAAATCAGAAAACAGCTTGACAAAAGGAAACTTCTCCTCCTCGCCACCACGGTGTGAACGCGCTCCTCGCCGTCTACTCACCTGAGGATAGAGCTTCCCTGTCTTCTCCCTCTGAACCCTGGGTTCCCATGAGCCTTTGTTCTAGACTGTGAACGCGGCTCTGCAGCTGCGCTTTGTCTCTCTCCAGCGTCTCCACGGCCGACTGCAGCGTCTTGGCCGTGGCGTTTTCTCCTCGTAGCACGGCGATCTGCAGTGACGGATGACAAACATCAATTCCTCACACAGCTCAGACAACACAGAATGATGTTTAAGCCTCGTGTTGTCTGACCGCCAACCTGGAATTTTTTTGTTTTTCTGAGTCAAAATTTAAAATGAAAAACCTTTTATCAAGGTTATGGTCAAGGTTATAAACGTTTGTCAACTTTTTCTGAGCCTTTAGAAATTTTTCCCTCACATTTTTAATGCTTTTTTCCCCCCACATTTTCACTATTTTGTCATTTTTGATAGGTTTTTCAACATATTTTCAGATTTTTGTCACTTTATTTGACATTTGTTCACATTTTAGTCACTTTTATTGACATTTTTCTCTTTTTTTACACTTTTTTCTTTTTCTTTTATCTATACATTTAATTTTTTTTTCCTCCAAATGCTATAAAATTGACAAAAAACACACAAATAAAATGAAAATAGTGAACTGATCATTTATTTAACTTGTGAGAAGCGTTGTTGGGAACCCACGTTACTTTTTTGGAAACTTTGTTTGAAAGAAACCCAAATTTCTGATATAGACACTTTTTGGAAAGGGGTCAAATTTGACCCGAAGACAACAGGAGGGTTAAAAGAAAAGATTTAAAATTCACGTGTGAGTACCTCATTCCTCAGAGTTTCCAGTTCCTGGTCTTTGTCTGACATTAAGGCTCCAGTGGATTTCTGGAAGTTTATTTCCCCCTCTGTTTCCTGATTAGAATTTTCTCTGTGGAAAAAAATGAAGAGATTTAGACATTACCAATATGTTAAGTGAGCTCATCTTTATTCAAAAACAGCTGAGAAGTAAACCCAAATGTTTAGCTACCCTTGGACAGAGGCTAGCTTTTTCCCCGTTTCCCGTCTTTATGCTAAGCTACGCTACCTGTCTCCTGGCTGTAGCTTCATATTCAGTGGACAGATATGAGCGTGGTATCAAACTTCTCATCTAAATGAAGCTTAGCGAAAGTTCAATCAGGAAAACTCCATTTACCATTTTTATCCATTCTCATTTCTCTTACTACTCTGTGGTTGTTCCCTCTAGTAGTCCAAGCGGATCTTACTCAATCTCTCTTAGCCAATCATCTCCTTGCTGTCAAACTTTAAAATCTGTTCTCCTCTCTGCTGCCGTCTGTTGTCATTTCAGTACGAACAGATATGACCCTCCTTCACCCCTCCTCCACCTCCAGTCTTCATCACACCAATTCTGCTCCACATTCACATCAGCATCCAGGTCTTCAGCAACTCTCTTCCCCACCACCACCACCAATGTCTAGACCCCAGGGGGGAAATATCCACAACTAATCACGGCATCACTACCCCCCTAAATATACCACATCACAATGGCGTCTAAACGGCAAAGACTCTTCTCAAATTATTTGAAATCATGCCAAATTGTATTGTTCTCTCTTCATAACGTCTCTCCTGATTGAACTCTTACTAAAGTGAATTAGAGACTTTTCTAAAATGTCAAATTATGCATTTAATTACTTTAGTTTTTTCAGAAATGTATTAAAGAATTTGTAGGCATATTTTCAAGTTTCTTAGTGAGGACCAATTTGATTATAATGTGTTATTTGCTTGGTTGAAGGTACACTGTAGAGTTTTAATCTACTTTATTATCCGTTTACATTGAAGTTCTTGTATTTACATTTAGTGTTTCTTCCCTGAAAGCATTGTGTGTATCCTTGAGGTCTTACTAATGAGTTTAATCAATTTCATTCCTCATGTTTGCTAGCTTGCATTCTTCTTCAATGCCTTTACTGGTGTATTACTATGTTTGTTTGGGCATTACCGCCATCAAAACTGACTTAATAACATGGCTTCATAGTCCTGCTAGTGGTCAAAAACCAGAAGGTACCTTAAATATATGTGCATACAGTGGTGCTCAAAAGTTTACATACACATGCTTAAGTTGACTAAAAAGAGGAATAAAAAAATCATGTTTTGGAAATTTATTTTAATACCTAAATTAAAAAATGAGGTAAAATCCAACCTTTAAGGACACCAATTTTCTTTGTGAATGAATAACGTATTGTAAATAAATAAATGTTCTTATTTAAAATACAGGGGTCATAAGTATACATACCCCTATGTTAAATTCCCATAGAGGCAGGCAGATTTTTATTATTAAAGGCCAGTTATTTCCTGGATTCAGGATATTATGCATCCTGATAAAGTTCCCTTGGCCTTTAGAATTAAAATAGCCCCACATCATCACATACTCTTCACCATGCTTAGAGATAGGCATGGTTTTATTTCAGTTAGACTAATACCTGGTTTGATTTGCATTGAGAGATGATTTTATAGAAAGTATCCCATGCCTATCTCTAAGCATGGTAAGAGTCTAAATAATTCAGGAGAAAATAACATAATCAGGGAATTTATTCTCTCCTGTGTATGCATCACTACCTGACAATATGAAGCAAATTAAAACTTAATCTTTTTTAAAAGTAATCAAATAATTGAGAACATAATCAGAAGATTAAGCAATACAAAATAACAATGAAAACAATCGTTAGTTGCAGCCTGCTAATTACTGGTTGTATACCAGTTAGGATGATAGGGTTAGGGTTACATACTAATGTGTTATATTCCATTAATTAGCTGTGTATGTGTACTAAAATAGGAATTCAAAATCTTTTTTTTAAAGCATTAATTTTCACACTTTCAAGTATTTAAAGTGTGTACAACTTCAAGCGACTGTCAGATAACATAAGAAAGCCGCAAATTGCATTAAAAAAAAAAAAAAAAGTCAGAATATGACAGAAATAGCATATAAAGACCATGTTTCCTCGTTTCTTACCTGGTCTTCATGTCTGGCATGTTACGATCGTCTTTGTGCTGAGAGGCAAACACACACAAATATAGAGGCATTTAAATAGAAGCTAAACCCGTCTGAGCTTTAAGAGTTTAGTCACAGCAGGAAGTTAATCCTCGCTATGCCACAGTTTCTGACTTAACAAATCTATAACGGGATGAAGGAAATCATGTCTATAATAATAATAATAATACAGATTTTGGAAATATCAGTACCGTACCTCGTCAAGATGCTGAGACTTCTGGGAGGCCAGCTTCAGCTCCTCACTGAGAGAAACGAGACAGAAAGGAGAGGTGACACACTTAAAGAGCTGCAGTGAATTCTGTAGAGTCTGTATATCTGATACTGTACATCTGTGTCACCATCGCTGCTGTATGCTTAAATCTGATGTGCAGCCAGATGTGTTCACATCTGTTAAACATGCACACAAACATACATACACTGATGCACCCACAAAAGAATTGAATGTTTCACCTGCTTTAATTTTAGGTGCAAATAATGAATGAAAAGTGCTCATTTCAGATTTGGTTCTGAGCTGTCAAGTCTATCTGTTACATATTAGATGAACTTTTGGATTTTTTTCTGTTATGTGTGACTGAAAAGAGAACATGTTACAAAAAATGTATGGTTTCACTCAGAGCTGCAAGGATTCGTCCACTATTTGATAAGTTGATCTTCAAGAAAATATCTGGCGTCATTTAAGTCATTTTGTAATGATTTTAGAGTAAGCTTGCACAATTAATCGTTATAAAATCACAATCTCTTTGATTTTTTAAAAATTCTCATTTAATTTTACGAGCCAACTGCATCATAAACGCGACTACTTTCTTCTGTGAGTTTTAAGCATAGACTGTATAAAATAGGTTTTAAAGCAATGCAGTGCTCTCCCTTCTCTTCATCGAGGCCTCTATGTCTACAGGTTTGTGGTGATGTGCTATACAGTAGGTGCCAAAACAAATCTATGTTTGGTACCGCCAATTTGTTTTGTTTTTTCATGGTTCATGTGTGCAATAAACAGACTTTGTGAGAAAAAAATCGTGGCAGAGAATCATGATATCAATTCTAAGCTAAAAAAATCATGATTCATGTATTTTTCCCCATATTATTGTGCAAGCCTAATTTTAAGCAACTCTGACACAAAGGATTTCCGTTTTTTGTCTGTTTTATTTCATAAATCTGTCAAATATATTTTTGACAGATCTTCGGGTAAAAACAAGACATTTGAAGATGTCACCTTGGAGTAAAAAAAAACAAACTAGGATGAATATGATTTCACATAATGAAAATAATTGTTAGTTGCAGCCCTTGTTTCACTTTTTATCCAATTAAAGGAACGCATGGTTCATCACTACTATTGACCCCTTTTACATTACACATACACACTGTTAAAGATAGATTTTTTTGAGCTTTTTCCTTTATTTAGAACAGCTGAAGAGAGACAGGAAATGAGCGAGAGGGGGGATGACATGCAGCGAGGGTCTCGGGTCAGATTTGAACCCAGTCCGCTGGCAAGGACTGAGCCTACAAGGTGAACTAGAGGCCGCCCCACACATACACACTGTTAATATAAAATATTGATTATAGAAACTTTCAAGCAAACCAAGCCTATTAAAAATATAAGGTGTATTCAAGTCAATTACTAAAAAGAGGCAGAATCAGTTGGACCACACGTCCACTGATATAATCCACAGACTCAAAAAGCCATCTGTTAGTGTGTGTATCTGATGCTGATGTAGACTTCTACATCGCCCTAGTTTAAACATCTTAAAGGATTTGACAGCTGTAAAGCCCACAGTGATTTATACACTCTGCATAGCTACAAAGATACAGTAGTGATACAGTACATCCACAAGTTGTGAAAAATACCAACAGGATATCATGAAGCTGACACTGTAATCTGAGCACAAGATCAAATTTAGACCCCGAGACAAATGCGCAGACTGTGTTGTCTGGGATGCAGGAACCAAATGGTTTTCTGGAGAAATTGAAATTAGCTCCACGTGGGTCATTCTTAGAATTTGTGTCAAAGGAAGAAGCTACGTGTGACTAATAGCTTCATCTGAGCACCAGCTGGGTGAAATGTTTAGCTGCCTGCTGTATAATCACATTGGCCATGCCTCTATAGCATCCACTCCACTCACACACAACAGGGAGTAGTTAACGGAAACTGCACTATATATAAAAAATACTTTGAAACATCACTGCTGTCTCTGTCACTTGTATTGTCTTTCAGGATATAAAAGAAACAAATGTAGCAGAACGTGAAGCAGCTGAGCATCAGCTTCTCCAATTTTACTTGGGAAACCGTTTGATGCTTCATCTATAATTGAATATTGCTGTAGTTCTATGCTTCATGTCTCACCAAAGACAATTAAAACTCCAACAGATCAAAACACATTGATGAAAACAAGAAATCCTAAAGCTGCATTCATTTCTTCTGATCGGTTTGACCACCAGAATTAAATAACAATGTTTGGTTTAATTGTCATTAAAGTTAGTAAAGACATGTGTGTCCCTGGGATGAACCCAACTCACTTTGTTGATCTTGGGACTTTTTCTTCAAACGTCAACATGAGGTTAACATTTGTGTTTTTTTACATAATTTATCTCCACATCTATTAAATGGATTTCCATAACATTTGGTTATTAAATTCATGTTCACCTCAGGATGAATTGTAATAACCTTTTTTGATCCCTCAACTTTTCATAGGGTCAAAATATTAATTTGACTAATACTTTGTTCTGACAAAATGCCTGCAAAACTAATCCTAATCCAAACAGCCTCAGATGTACATTGTGTTTACTGCTAATTAGCATATGTTAGCATGCACACACAAAACTAAAAATGGTGAGCATTGTTATCATGAGCATATTTGCATGCTGACATTAGCATTTAGCTCAAAGCACCACTGTGCCCAAGTACAGACTCACAGAGCTGCTAGCATGGCTGTGGACTCGGGTTTAAAAAGCATAACTTGTAAATGAGGACAGTTTTTCTTTGGAAAATAAAGCCTATAGCTATGTACACAGCAGCAACAACAACAGACAGACAAAGTACTGAGGACTTGACCCACAGTAGTACCAAAAACAAAATAAAACACAAATCTGAGCTGAGCTGTGGTGCACACAGCTGCTCTCTCAGATGCCACAAGAGCCACATTGATTCAAAACACACACACACACACACACACACACACACACACACACACACACACACACACACACACACACACACACACACACACACACACACACACACACACACACACACACACACACACACACACACACACACACACACACACACACACACACACTCTGATGTCATAGTGAAAGCAGCCGCCATGTAGGAGCCAGGCGGTCCTAGGAGGAGAGAGGGAGCGATTACATAACACAACATCAGACTGAGGAAGGATGGAGGAGCACTGTTGAGATGAGACAGGATGAGGGTGGAGGGAAGGAAACTGTAATAAAGCCACAGAGCTCTTTAACATGCTTCCTCCATTAATAGACATTTGTGTTTTTAATTAAGCATTCAAAGAAAACATATGCTCCTTAAGGAGGATGAAGCTGCTTTTGTTTCACTGTAACTAAGCTATTTGTTGACATCTCCATCTGCTACCCCTCCTTCATGATGCTACATATTGATGACTATAATTCAGCCAATTAGATCCATCTGGAACTCTGACGTCACTGCTCTGATGACTCAGGGGAGGTGTGGCAGAATGATGACAGACTCAAAAACACACACACACACACACACACACACACACACACACACACACACACACACACACACACACACACACACACACACACACAAATCTATAAATAGACCTTGACATCAGGCTGGAGATTTACCACAAACAACAAAGTAAAGTAAAAAGATTGCTATTAAAAGATGGAATATGTTTACGCCACATCAAAAACTTCAGATTCAGATGAGCAATCAGTTAAAGCTTGGCTGGTCATTAAAATTGTAATGAATTTGTTGCTATGCCAACACAGTAGATGATATGAAAGTACCGGTGATGTAAATGGGCTGTTTTTATGGTCTGAGCGCTTTTACATGGAACCATTCACCATTCACACACAAGGAGCCACCTGCTCATCAGATAAACTCTCACAAACATTTACACTCTGATGGGTTCAGTGTTACGCAAGGACACTTTGACATGGGACAGAACCAGGGATTGATCCACCAACCTTCCGATTAGCAGGCGACCGCGCTACCACTGAGCCACAGAACCTTGCTTTATCTTGTTTTGCTCTCATTGGTCCACAGAGGTCTTAAAGGGCCATACCAAAGATTCAATGTCATAACACCCGTGGTTTTTCATGTTTTATGTTTCCATTTAGTACTTTACACCATAAGAAACTGTTATGCAACAAAATTAGGTTTTACAAGTCTGAACGCATTTTTTCATCAATTCAATGGATCATTGGTTTTCATTCATTTACATAAAGTAAAGTGAAAAGTAATGTAACTAATTGCCTAGTTAATTACTAAAGTAATATGTAACGAGTAATGTGGAATGAGTACTTGATTACGGTTTTCAAGAAACTTGCCTAACTCCAATCATTGTTGTTTTTATAATTAACCTTCTCTTCTACAGATGTGTATCTGTTCACAAGTGTATCTTTCCTTTTTCTTTCTTTTAAATCTAGTTTTCCATGCATGAATGGAAAGGTTTATGTATCTTACATATTGCAATTGTACTGTGAATTGAGCATCTTTCAATAAAACAAATCTTTACAAAAAAAAAAAAAAACTTGTTCAACACTGGTTTCCACACAATGATAATGCCACTTTTACAGAAAATTCTGGGTTTATCATACACAACTCAAGCTGATTTAAAAAATTGCTTCTTGATTTTCAATCCATACGGAAATTAATGGAAACCGAATGCTACCGGAAAAGTACATCTGAAACATACATGTACTATACTATAACATATATAAAAATGTATAAGTGTAACGTGTAATGTAAAAAGAATATATTATTTGTAGTCCTGTCCTTAAAGGATGAATAAACAACATTTTGAGGACTCTTGTTTGAAATGTTTTATATGAAGCAATTATATAAAAGACTTTTTTTCTATAATTATGAGTGTTGGGCATTGTGCTTCATCTTCATCCATCATCCATAATCACATAATAGCAGCCTCTGGCTAATTATGGGCTTTACACAACAATTTAAAGCATATTTACAAGTAGAAGCATTCCTTCTGGAGAGCCACATACGAAGCCACGTTAACACATTTGACATTTTAGCGTTGAGTTTTTAAAATATTTCTTTGAATATTTAAAAGAAATTAAATCAAGCCACATTTGCAGAGTCCTTTATTTTATTAGAGCTTGAAAATGCAGGCTGGATTTTTAATCAACAGTTTAGACCCACAGGGCAGATTACCCACACCAGTCTAATGAACTGGCTGGCTGGGGTCACCTTTAGAGGCAACACTCGCCAGGAAAAAACACATTAGTTATCATGAGTACTCACATTTCCTTGCAGAGGACTCCGATTCGCTGGTTTTCTGAGCTGCTCCGCTCTTTCGACAGACTGAGCTCCTCCTGGTATTTGGAGTTCTGCTGTTTTAAAGCCTCAAGCTACAGAGGAACAGATACAGGAAAGGAAAGAGGGTCAGAAAGAATATATACAATCCACGTTACAACAACAAAGAACATAAAAGGTAATAATAGGTTTTCTATTTTGCTCTTAACATATTTAAAGCTTAAATGGTGTTACTGGACACTTCATCCTGATTCTGACTGGTTTTATTTCTTAAGGGTAGGCGGAGTGATTTTACCATTACTTGCACTAGTCACTGATTTTAATCCCATCCTGAGCACACATGTGGATACGTTTTCACCCAGTAATAATTACAGCTGCAATTACGGATTCAGAACTGGCAGTTCCTCCAGTAATTTGAATCCCATCTGAAATGACGTCCCTGTATTTTAAAGATGATCTAAAATGACGACAGAAAAGACTAAAGCCATCAGGAGAGTAAGAGGTCATCAAATATGCTGTTGTAATGGCAGCTACAAATACAGTACTTTTACTTTTTTAACCTATATTTATATATTTGTTTATATTCTGAGACCTTTGCTGCATCTCACTAATAATCTCGTTAATTTCATGTAATCGCTTTACTGTCTGCACACAAAAACGAAACGCATCCACCTTTCCCCCCAAAAACATACATACTTATATAAAGAGTTGACCTAATAAAAGTCTATGTTGCCCCTAATAATAATATTCGTTATAGCCTACTATACACCATAAACATATATTCAACATTATGTTCCCATGTCCCATTTAAAATGTTTCTACTCAGAGGCAAAGCTGCAGTCACAAAAGAGACATTCTGGGTCATCAAAAGTGAAACTGCAGTTAATTCTTAAAATACACAACACCTTGATATTTGAGTCAGCAGAGAGCAGAATGGGTTCAATTCATGTGAAGCTAAAAATAAAAGCCCCAAAGATATAACTTACTCCAACTTTAACCCATGCAGATTATTAGTTACTTATTAAAGTCAGATATCTGTGATTCTAAACACATGTCACACTGCATGAAACTGGCACGTGCAGGGCTGCGGGCCCCACAGCCTTAAAATAGTCAATGACTTATTAACAAGTGAGTTTTAAATCAATGCCTTTTCTGCAGCTGGATTCAAATTAAATAAAAAAACCCTCATCTTTAATGATTCACAGTGAAACCGCATGCAGCATGTTTCTGTTTGCACATTAACACATCTTCAACTGTGTTTTGGATCCCTTTGCATGTGAGTTTTTGACTTTTTAAAACACCTCAATAATATTAACCTACACCTCCAAAGTGAGATCTGGTCTGCACAGCGTGCTCACATATAAACATACATATAAACATGCATAATTATACACAAATGCAGAATGAATACAGGTTATCTTCTCTGGTCACAAGCACTGGCTACATCACAAAATCTTACATCACGAAATCTTACATCAACTGCAAGACAAACAATCATTTACAAGAGCTAATTAGAGATGCAAAATGTTTTTTAGTTGTATATGCTGTATATGATAAACATGCGTATAGGAGTGCTTTTTCCTTGCTCTCTTTGAGAAGAAAAAAAAAAAAAACATTTGATCCCAAAGAAAAAGAAGCTAGTTAGAGACAAATTAGCACCATCTCTACCTGCATAGTGATAGTAAAATGCCCCTAATTCTGCTGCACTGATCAGGTTTGAATCGCGGGCTAAAAAACAAACCAAAGCAGACAATCCTACCTGGTAGTGAGGTGAGTAGATGTTACTGGAGTAACCCTGATGCAGAGCAGCTATATCCATAGCTAAACAGCACACCACTGCTGGATTTCAAACTATGTTCACCTGCTAAACAACAGCAGTGTTGTTGCTATGTCACCCTCTCTCTACAGCATCACATGTAGACTAAAACAAGCTGAGCATCAATAAACCATCAGCTCTCATCCCCCGCCGTGCACGGCTGCGAGAGGGAAATGGAGAGAGCGTGTCGCCTCAGCAGCCGCTCTCTCTCTCTCTCTCTCTCTCTCTCTCTCTCTCTCTCTCTTCTATTATGTAAGCCCGACCAGAATAAGCTCTCCCCCCCCAGCATACTGCTCACACTCTCGTTCCCCCCCCTCTCCAACACCGTATGTACAAACTCCTCTAAAAGATTCACCTTTCATTCAGCATTTAACATGAATCACAGCAAAGTAGTTGACCTGCTGGCACTAGCTGACCCCTTACACTACAAGGTCTGATAAAAACTACAAGCCAAAATATTGTAGTCTCTCATACTTTTTTTGTGATGTGTCTGTAGACAGACGGTCTAACTAGGGCTGCAACTAAAAACAAAAAGCATGTTAATGTTCTGTCTCTGTCTCCCACTAAACTCCAGAATTATTCACTTTATTATAATATTACAATAACTAGCAAAGAACCACAACTTAAAAGCTGAAACCAGAAAATTGTTTGCAATTTTTCTCAAAAAGTGATCCAAACAGGGGTGTCTCCGTGGCTTAAGGTTTAAGTAAGCAAACCAACGTGTCTAGATTGAGTCATTCATATTGAGTCTTGTACTGTTTTGGTGACGTGTTGTAGTTACACACAGATGATCTTACTGGGGCTGCAACTAACAATTTTTTATTATCGATGAATCTGTCATTTGTTTTCTCTCTTGGTAGGAGAATGGTGATCATTTTTGACATATTTAAGCTCCTTTTGGCTGACCATTACTCCAAAACCCCAAAATATTCTATTGATCTGAAAACTAAATTAGAGTAAATCGGAAAGCCAGCAAATAACCACAACTGTGACACCGTTCAAACCAAAAGGTTTGTGGAAGGATGAAAATAAACATAACAAAACTAAAAATACAAACAAAGCATGTTTATATTTTGTCTCTATCTCCCACTCTACACAAAACTCCTCAAATATTTAGTTTATTTTCATAAAAGACAAAGAAAACCAGAAAATAACTGAAAAGCTGAAAACTGCAATTTTTCTGGCATTTTGCTGCATCTCTCTACTTCCTTTCCTTCTCATTTCCCTACTCTCTAATAAAAGGCTTAAAAAATACACAAAATAAAAATGATATTAATAAAAACACTCAAACAATTTAATTGATTGTCAAAGTTTCAGTTCTGGATCCAAAAGATGTGACATAACTGTTAATTAACTAAAGCAATGATGTGTCCCGACAGACAGACAGACAGACAGACAGACAGACAGACACACACACACACACACACACACACACACACACACACACGTGCAGCATTACATCACAACTTACAACAACATGGCTGAGCGAACAGAAGAAGCAGATGTTAGAGCGTCCCAGCTGAACAAATGACAACGTGTTTCTTTTACTCCACAGAGACTAAACTCCTGTTCTCGTCATTGTGCACACGCTGTGCTGATCCTGAAAGTTTCCTAAAAGAAAGTTAATTTACAGTATATTGTCTGTTGTCTTTAAATAGCGTATGTTACCTTAAGCCCTGTTTAGGTGAGTGTAAGCATTTTAGTCAGTAATGCCACGTTTGTTTATTGCCTATAAAGATTGATAAATAATATATAATAATATAATTTAAATTCACAGACAGAGCAGAAAAGAACAATGTTATGGAGAAAGGGTCATATTTTTTGTTCATTCTGACAACACTAGTATTGTATAAAAACGGTGGTATGGAGGTATATATTTTAGGTGCGTATTTTATTTCACAATAATATAACTCACAGTTAACACTATGGACTGCAAAATGACTAAAATTAAATAAATAAATATGTAATGAGGTAACATTTTACATAACACTCCATTCATAATTTATAGGCAGTATAATAAATTATGCATTACACAATATTACGTAGCTGTGAGCACAAATAAGGACATTTTTACGTGTTTATTATTGTATTTGTCAAAAACTAAAACTCCTCATATGAAGCATATGTAACTGGTGTATATTAAAGTTAATGAATGATTATTATTACATTTTCTAGTTATAATAAATATGTATTTTATATTCACTTATTTATTAATTGTGTAAACTGTTTAGAGTATTACATTACATACTATATTATACAAACAAACACTACGTTTCCTAACTGATACTGTTAGTTTACAAGTACAATACAGGTCTTGGATACTGTATGTATGCATACATGTATGTATGTATGTATGTATGTATGTATGTATGTATGTATGTATGTATGTATGTCTGTACTGTGTGTGTACTGCTTTTCTTGTAACATGAGTTTAATTCTATAGCTTAGATGTTTCCTCTGGGGATCATATTCACTTCTTTCACCTTAAAATCAGTGCCTTAAATACTTCAATCCCCAATAACTGCAGGTAGAGTCCCATAAGTTATGTTGCAGTGCTGAAATATGTTGCATCATGAAAAAAAATGTATGCCACGGGATGACTAAAATAGATACGACCAAGCATGTTTACGTTCAATCTCTAATCTCCTCTCTCGATTTTCCTCGCTGTCATGACACTGAACATCTGGAGCTCACAAACAGTTGGAGTCAGAGTGAATGTAGGAGAACAAGAAGGCACCAGAGAGCCATAGACTGAGTGAGTGAATGGCTGCAGGTGACACACAGTTTGAGGAGCAGCATGGATTGAGTATGAAATGATAAAAATATCAAGTTACAGATGGAGGCTGAGAGAGAAGACACAGGAAGACAATAATAGAGAGCGAGAATGAGATGGCCCACAGTATTTCATGCATGGCTGATTAAACGCGATGACTGGGATTTGCACAGTCACATGCGGTCAGTGTGGAAATCCTGAATACGTAATAAAAACCCTGCAGGCTTCAAATGCTAAACGTATGCATGCGCACGTGTGAATCATTTCACAGGGCTGTGAACCCTTAAAGGTATAGCTCGGATGTTTTGAAGGTTGTATGAGCTATTTCTACATAGTCAGTGTGTAGATGGCGGTCGGCACGACCCCAGTTTGGAGAAGCAGGCAGGAGTACCGACACAGAAGCTAAGCAATGTCCTGCTGTGGACGGAGACAGCAGCTTTAGCTACAGCTGATAAAATCTGCATGTACCAGTTGTCAAGGCTAGACATGAGAAGATACTTTTGTTTACTTCTATCTTCCATTTCGTTTCAAAGATTTGTTTTTATTTTGTGTGCTAAATCTGCCACCGTTATCATTACATATGTGATGTGTGACAGTGTAAAGATTGTCCAAAGAGAATACCAAAAATACAACCTATAATAAAATGACAATTTGGGGACTTCAGTGACAGTCCAGTCATTGCTGTATCTGCTCACCTGTGTCTCCAGTGTCTTATTGTCATTGGTCAGCTGTTCAAAAGACAGGGCCGTCCTCTCTGACTTTTCAGTAGCCTGAAAAACATTAATAATAATATTTAGTTCCACACGGTAAGGTAAAAACAAATATTATTTAAGACAAAACAAGCTTGTTTTCATGAGAATATTTGTTATGTGATCAAGAGAAAATGGTTTTATTATTGCCTGATCTTGACATTACATGTTGTCCAAAAAAATGTCTCTCCTTTCAACTTTCAAAATACTTTTTTGTGATCATGAAATCTTTATTTTGAGATCACGGGAAAACCGAACATGTCCTGCTGAGATTATTCAATACGATGACAAAAAAGCAAAGCATGTTTCTAGGTATTATCTGGATTTTATATTATTTTAGTATGTCGTGTAATGTGTCTTATTCTGTTTTTTAGTTTGTATAGCATTTAATAAAGCTGTATTAATATATTGTTAGGTCACACTGAAACAGTGGAGACAGGCTGTAAATACAACACTGCAAATCAGTAAAGGGTAAACAGTAAAGTCACAGGGCGTCAAAACAAAACAATGAGCTGAAAGATGCTAAAATACTCTCAGAGCTCAGAGGAACTGCAGATCCAGGTGATAAGTTCTCTTACAGATCCATTGTTAATTTTAAATATCAATTGGAAAAGCCTGAACTGAGATATAATTTAGATTCTCTTGTGCCAAACAACAGACAAAAGGCACAAAGATCAAAATCACTCTCAAGTTCAGGCTCAAAGTCTAAATGGACATGATTATTTAAAAAAAACAGCATTCCATAAACAGACCGGAAAAATAAGAGGTTGTTAAAATGTTGGCTAAAAAATAAAAAGAGAGCTTTTTACTGAGTCAGCCTCAAGCTTGTTCAGCGGTTTCAATTTTACATCCATTTGTAACGTTTCCCATGAAACACGAGCAAAAAGCTTTGACTTTAGGGAAAGACAAAACACTTAAACGGCAAAGTGTACTGTCTACTGAGAATCTTCTTCAAAGCAGTTGAAAGAGTGGACTCTGTTTTCCCACTTTATTTATGTTATTGCTGATATTTAGGCTCATGTGTTGGTTTTGTGTGATTTACCTTTTTTTTACTGAAGTATGATTTTGAATGCAGGACTTTTAAGGTTAATAGAGTATTTGTACATTGAGCTTTTTACTTTTACTTAAGTAAAACATCTAAATACTTCTTCCATCATTGTTAAGTCCACATAATTGTTTCCTCCCACATTTCTTTTATATTATTTGTGATTAATACTACAAACTCTTTTTAAATCATGGTGACAAGCAGCCGCAGCTGATAGACCTTTGCAAAACTGTACAGCTTGAATGAAAGAAAAAAAAAAAAAGACTGGTGCGTCAACTTATCAAATCCAAATGGGAATGAGAGTAATGTGTGCATGTGTGTGTTAGTAATGTTTTAACAACATTAGAAAAATAGCCTGAGGCTATAGTCAGCTTTAGAGTAGGAGAGCTTCACTAAGTCTGAATAATAGCACACTGGAAGGATTATTTAAGTAAATAACTGTACTGACGTGCAGTAGGTGGAAGTACTCCGATTTTTTAAGTAAAAGTGAATATTACTTGAAGTGTGACAGTAAAATGTTCCCAGTCAGTGTTTTCCTCTTCTACCGATGTATCTGGACTAACATTCCTGCTACATTAATATTTATGTTGCATTATTCTGCTGTAGATGTTTAAGATTGTGCTGATTTTAACTCCTTTATATATACTGTTGAGTAGTTTAATCTGCAGCAATGCATCATTTTCTATAAAATCATGTTTGTAGCCTTGCTGTCCTGTGAGAACCAAGTTGTGGCATCAGAAAAACAGCCCTGTTTTCAGCTTTGTGACGATGCTTTTCCCAGCTGATCCAAGAGGCTTTTTTAAACACTTTATTTATCTTAAGAAGTGGGAGAATTTCTTCAACACATAAAGGAACACTTCCTCCAGTTTTTCACAAACAATCAACATCAAAATATATGGTTTATAACATATATGTTTTTTACTAGACAGGAAGGGTAACTAAAGCTTTTACATTTACCTTAGAGATGTAGTGGAGTAGAAGTATAGTATTGGAAAATTACTTGAGTAAAGTACAAGTAGGCCTACTTCTAATTTGAACTTAAAGGTGCCCTGCCACACAAAACCGTTTTTACTTGCATTTATGTGGTGAGTGTAAAAATGAACTGCTACCTCCTCTGTCAGCTCTAGCCGCTGAAAAAAGAAATAAGAGGAGAAATCAGGCCAGTTAAAAAAGCTAGTCAGTCTGACGTCATGTTGCTTGAGTTCATTACAATTCATGAGCTCTCCCAATTGCGCTGGGTAAAGGATGCTGATAGCCAGGCTCTCATTGGCTAGCTTTTAGCCAATCTGAGTCAAGCAGCTTGGCTTGTTGAATATTAATGAGAACTGGCACAAATCGAGTCTTCCTGCAAGCTTTCTATACCACGCTAGAATGGCTTGAAACAAGGTAACCAAGGCATTTTTCCACAAAAAAATGTTACAGAGTCCATGGCAGAACTTAAGACATTACCACAAAGTAATCTAATACATGTGGCAAGGCACCTTTAAGTACAGCACTTGAGTACATGTACTCAGTTATTAGCAACCACTGACTACATGTGTAAACCTACCTGTGTCAGCTCTTTCTCTCTGCACTGACTCTCCTCTTTCAGGGTTTGGATTTCTTTCTTTGACTGCTCCACACTCTGCTCCAATTCTGACAGAAATCAGAAAGACAACATCAACTATAACATGTGGTGGCGCTGTTCCATAGCTGCCGCCCGGAGGCTTGCTCCAACTAAAGTCAAATTCCTCGTATGTGTCCTCATACCTGGCGAATAAATCTGATTCTGATTCTGAACCATACCATAATCATCTTCACTGAGAAAAAAAAACAGATTACACTTTCTAATGAGCATAAACTCAGTTAAGATACATCTCATACGATTACCTTGCATGGTCTTTGCTGTCCTCCTGTTTTCCTCCTCAGCTGTCTCAAGCTTTTGTCTCTGAAATGAAGAAACATCAGCGTGATTACGAGCCAATCACTCCCATAGTCACATTCTTGTACCTTGAGCTAATAATGACTGGGCCCCAAAAACATGCAAGGTTTGTGGATAAAATGCCTCTCTTAATGAGGCCACTTTAACGATGCCCACAAGCAAAACACCTCACAGAGAAAAAATAACACAAATAAGGCAAAACTACAGTTACAGATTAGACCCTCACAGACATGCGGAAATCTGTTAGAATAAACTCCCAAAGCCATTTTTCTGAAAAGGGTATGATGGTATGATGATTATTACTTAGGCAGACCCAATAAGATTTCTGACACGCTTTTAGAGTTAAAATAACAAGTGGATTAATTGAACGAAATAAATAAATCAACTATTTTGATAATGGATTAATAATGTAATGTAATTTTAAAGCAAAAATGCCAAACAATTCCAGTGGTCCCAGCTTTTTAAATGTGAATACTAACTAGCTCTACACATGAATTTAAGAACATTTACTACATTATATCATTGCATGCTTTTGTCCTTAGGTCCATGTCTTCTAAATTAAATCAGCAACTGGTGGGATGATGACTTTTTGCCTTTTCTTTTGACTCTGATGAAGACACACTTGTGTTGAAACAGCGGCCTGTTTGCTACAATCAGCGTGATCAGTCCTTTTTTCTGAGAAATGGAATCATTGCAAGATGTGCAGATAACTTCTTTTTACATGCAGCTTTAGCCTCAATCTTTAGCAGTATACCATGTATATACCACATTTATGTAACGAAGTGCATGTCTAAATAACAAAGATGTATATTTGAAAGCCCCAAATCCCTCACTTCATAACAGATATTGGAAGCCAGAAATGTTGGAGATTCTACATCGTCCTGGTTTTAATAGTTACATTATCTCTTTTCTCTGTTTATTTGTGATTATTATGTACCAAGTTTCCTCCTTCTTACCAGGCTGGTTAGCTGCTCTTCCAGAGAGCTCTTATCTTGCTGCACAGACTGAAGCGCTTTCTGTTTACTCTCTACGTCAACACTCAGCTCACTGATCTGTTGGGGACACATGGTATAGAAATACATACAAATCTGAGTAGAGCCATAAATGATGCATCCTCACAGCAGCTTTAACAAACCAAACATAGGAAGGAACACAGGCCTATTTACATTAGGCGCTAAAAGAAGGGTTGTAAATAGAAACTGCATCAATTCTTTCTGTTTTACATTATGCCATAAATTATACGACAATGACAATGATGAATAATCCATTTTACAAGCGGAGAGTATCATATAGCTGCTGCCCAGGCTCCGACTCTCTTTCCACAAACCTTTTTCTCCTGAGACAGTGCCTGGGCCTTGAGGCTGCTGATCTGTTGCTGGGACAGAGACGCAGCGTCCTCCTTCTGCTGGGACGCCCGGAGCCTGAGCTGCAGGTCAGCCACCTCCCTCTCCAGCTCCATGATCCTGGAGCGCTCAGACACCGTGGCCACCTGAAGCAGAGAATGTAGAAAAGGAGACATGAAGACAAAAAAGCGACAGGAGAGCTGACAGAGGGGAGTGGTAGCGGAAACAGTGGACCTGGGTGGTGACCTCAAATAAACAAATATAGGCTTTAACCTAATTTTCAGATTTTTGGAGTTTTATTTACGGTCAAGATAGTTTGTAAGAACACTGTATGTGAATATTGCAGAACTGCGACTAACAATTTCAAAAAATGTCAAAGTTTGAATGGCCAAAGGTGACATTTGAACGTTGCTTGTTTTGTCTGACCAACAATTCCAAAACCAACAGATATTTCATTATTACAAATGTATAAGAAAGAGAAAAGCAGCAAATCCTCAAATTATTAAAGCTGGAATCCGCCAATATTTGGCATTTTAACTTGATTAATGTATCAGTAAAGACTTACATGAGTATTTTATGATCACAATCAATTAGTCAACTAATTGTTCCAGCTCAAAATGTACTAATTTTAACGCCTTATGTATCTCTTTCATATTATTGTCCTAATTATTTTCTTAATTATTTACATTTATAATTTTCAAAGTCAAGAATTTTGGCCTGTAAATCTCATATCATCCATCTAAAGTGTAGTTTCCCCTTATGGGATTAATGAAGTATAATAAAAAAATAAATAAAATAAAATCCAAAAAAAACTAAAATCAACTTATTCTAAGTGAATATAATTGATTCATCGGAAAGAAAAACCCACTCCACAAGAGGACCGGAGCAAAACCACCAACGGAGAATCTGGTGCAAGTCAGGATTTACTCTCTTACTCCAGGAGAAAGACAGGTCAAAGCTTGTACCTTCTGGTTAAAAGGCCAAGAATAGTAGTGTTCTACATTTTTCTTATGGTCAATTAATCCCATGAAAAGACAAAAAGCAACAATGAATGGTATCTACCAACAGGTTTTACTTTGTATGTATACAGTATTTCTTATCCTCTGTGCCATAGAGCTCCATTGCTGTCCAAAAACTATTGAAAGACAAATTGTTGCACTGGCTGACATGTTCCTTCATCATTTTAAACACACACACACACACACACACACACACACACACACACACACACACACACACACACACACACACAGAGTCCTGCTGCCGTAAATACTCACTAGAGCACCAAATGTGGCTCAATCCGCCACTGAAAATAGTCTCCAACACATGCACTATTTTCTTCTGTTTGTTAAAAACTACAGTGGCCAGCTGTTTTAGATACTGAGACTTTTTTTTTTTTAAAGAAAATATGTGTTTGTGAGCTGTTTAAAGTTCTACATCTTCAGAAGGAAAAGAATGTCTTCTGGTTTTAAGTGCAACAAATATGAAAAGTACTGAAAGACAAACTAACATGTGGTTGTTTTGTTTTTTTCATGGGATTTGTTGAAGAAAAATGATGAACGACACCGTCAAAAGCAGTCATTTCCAGACTAACTTTTTTTTTTGCACACATGCATCATTTTTAGTATGATGAAGTGGTTATTAGAAAAGCTCGAGGCCAATGAGATGTTAGTGTCCCCTTGTCAGGGCAATGACAGAAGCAACTTGTGATAAATCTGACATTGCATAATGTTTGCACGCTGTGGTTCCTGCAATATATTCTGTGCCATCATTAATGAACCCAGTGGGGGGGAAAGCATATCACTCAGCCCTGCTGTGGGTCTGGGACTGCCAGCATTACCCTAGTGTCCTCTAAATCCCTCTGGAGTTTTTCAGCTTTGGTCTTTTCAAAGAGCAGGCTCTGCTCAAGCTCCTTTATGTGGGCATGCTCCAGTCTGGACTGCATCTGTTAGTAAGAGAGAGCAGGAAGAGAAGGAGAACAAACACCAATGCAACACTGACATGCCAGCTTTGTGTGCCACACACAGAAGGAAGACAAGAGAAAGGCCAGTAAGTAAGAAAGCACTGAAGGTTTCCAGCATTTCAGTTACATCAGTTGGTTGTGAACAAAGGAAAAGATTGGCATTCTGCTCTGAAGAATATCAGGTGTTAATAACTTCAATAATCTCATTCTAACGCTCAGATTCCTCATTTTTATTTCTCTTCTACTGACACTTGTTTGCTTGAATTCTTGAAGGACACTTAATTTAGGAAATAAGTCCCTCTGAAGAGTAAAGAAGATGCAGACAAGAGAGGAAAATGAAAGCAAGAAAGAAGACTGGAGGCTGAAAGCTTTCAAGAACAGGCATGTGGATGAAAAGATGACGAGAGGATGGTCATGCATGAAATAAGCATGAATGAATAAAAAAAAGGAGCAGGAAGAAAGATGTGTCTGAACAAAAAAACAAATGAATTGTCTTAAAAGAGCGCAGGAAAAGTAAAATCCTAAGACAGAATTAATTATTTAATCATCAGGAAATGCAAAGCAATAGTAGCAGTTAAAAGCCATATGACCAGAGCAAGTAAAAACAAAAGAGATCAAACTCAGGTGTTCATTAGAAACGTGTATACAGGAGGGCTTAAGGTTGACATTATCTACAACTAAGTGGAAATGGTTATTTCAAATAAGTTAATCAATTATCCATCTAGTCTGTCAATAATTCACACATGAATGTCACTAATAATTAAGCCTGAAATGTGAGATTTTTACAGCTGTGAGTGAACCAGATTATTAGGAATGTCACGAAAAGGAGTACTTCTGTACCAACTCGGTACCAAAATTCTGAAAACGTAACGGTACTCATTTTCTACAGCACCATAGGTACCGGGGAATGCAATCCTTCCGGACCTGATGGGGGCAGTACAGTATATACGCCTAACGTCACAAATGTTCTAGACTGCCACCAAATGCTGAAGAAGAACGCAGACTAGCACGAAAAAACAGCAAATAGCCCCTCATCTCCGTGCGCGGCTCGACCGCATTCAGCTTCTGGCTTTGCCGTAGCCTACATCTATGGCGGCGGCTTTCACAACTTCACCTGGTGAACTCATGGAAGACGTCACCATACGCTGGCTGTGTGGTGAAGCCAGGCTTCAGAGCAGCGATCTGTGGGGTCCAGAAGACTGACGTTGTCTCCAGGTTACATGTAAATCAGGCTCTCCTTGCCCCCTCCACGCCAAAACAGAAAGTAAAAATAACAAACACTGACACTGAAAGAAGAGTGACATTACACTGCCCCACCAAATGTAATAGTATTATTATTAAATAGTATTACTTTAAGTTTCTTCTTTTTTTTTTTTTTTTTACATAACGCGGTAATTGACTTTGGTATGGAGTATCGTGTACTTTTGTTGGTATCGGTACCAACTACTACATTTTTGGTTTCGTGACATCCCAACAGATTACATAACCACAATTTACCTCCAGGTCTCCTCTGGTGATGCAGGCCTCTTCCACACTGAACTGGAGATCTTCCACTTTTCTGTCAAACAGGAACAATCATAAAAATGTCCTCCAACTGTACATATTATACAGTGACACATACAAACAATGTCACACCTGTTAACCACTGCTCTGACTTTATCCAGAAACAGATTCATGTGCAGGCTACAGGCAGAGTCTGACTCACCTCTTCTCCTCCTCCAGCTGGTTGAGCAGCTCCACTTTGTCTCGATCTGCTGCCTCCACCAGCGAACGCAGCTGATCCAGCTTTGCCTCCATCTCCATTGCATACTGTCAACACACAGAATGAAGAACACTTAGCATGAGTTGAGTTGGTTCTGGCATTAACAGCACATTAAGCTCCAATCACCAACATTTAGACCCCTTTTTTTTACCACTATGAATGACATTATCTTTAAAATGTTGTTTTGGAATCTATTTTTGTCTCCATTTTTTTGCTAAAAGGACTTTATGCTTATTATTTGCCTGTGTTCTTGTTTGACTGCCGATAACAGACGTGTGCATGTATCTGACCTGATCCCGTCCTTTCCTCAGCACAACCATCTCCTGCTGCATCTCTCCTGCATGGCTCGTAACTTTCGCCACCTCACATCTCTCCAGGTCTCGCTCCGCTAGCAGCTGTTCGATGTGCTGCTGCTTCTCCTTCAGAGCCTCCTGCAGCGCTGTGGTGCCAGAGATCTTACGAGCGTACCGAGCAGATGTCTCTGTCAGCTGGAAAGATACAGTGACAGACAGATTCACATTTAAAAGTGTGTGTGCTGTCTGATACTGCTTCCTAGGCCAAAATATACCAGCCAGTTACACAATGAATGTTGGTACAAAGTTTCAAGGCAATAGGTGTAGAGATTTGACTGACATACTGACTTTGGCACTTGCACAGCTAAAAAACAGTTAAAGCATATTCCAATCATGCTGTAGTTGCCATTGAAGGTTTTACAGTTTTATCTGCACATTTTGTGAGTTGACAAATACATTTATTTAAAATGTCTCCTTAATCACATTGATAAAAAAAATGTAATTCAGGACACAAAAAAACACGAAGATGAGTGTTCCTATGCATACAGAACTTCGACAACTTCAACATGTGCAGTCACAGAGTGCTGGTAAACTGCACAGAGTGAGTCTTACCAGTCCCGCTCGGCTGGGTTTGCCGCTGATGGAGGAGGTGGCGGAGCTGAGCGAGCTGATGGAGGAAGCACTCGGGCTCTTCTTGAGGGTGGACCTCCTCCGTGAGCTCTTCGCTTTGGTCGGTGTGGTGCACGGGAAGCCGATCCGTGTCACCTTGTGGACCGGAGCAAACAGACCATACCTGGGCATGCACTGAAAGTACCTGAGAGAAAACAGTCAGGCACTATACCCTCAGCACTGGTTTAGGAACATTTTCTTTACCTGTTTTTATATATGTGTCTTTTGCCAGTGGTCTTTACCTGGTCCCTGCTACAGCTCCATCATTCTTGCCAAGAGGTTCATCTAGTTCCACTCCACACCAGTCTCCCTTTGCAAAGTCTGCCTCTCCCAGAAACCGCACTACTCCTGCCTTGTTACCACCAACCTACACACACAAAAAAAAAAAAATGTATTTCTATATTTACACTTCGTTGTCGTTGTCACAAAATGTTCCATTAAAATAAAGAATTGTTGGACTCCAGTAACACATAGTTGACACTTGGGACAGTATGTCATAAGCACATTCTACGTTTTAATAATTAAATTACCTGGAGTGCCGTTTGGAAATAAGCATTACCCTTTTACACAAGAACATATAATCAGTTGGTGCATTAAAATATATTACCAGAGCAAATTCTATTCAGATTTTATACCAGATGAACACTTGTTTTAGGATTGTTTTAGGATCAGAATACAAAACTGTTCTTGTATGAGACCCACACAAATTTACACTATGTTAAGTATTAGTGATTCTACACCGTGCTTCTTACCAGCACACGGTCTCCCAGCCTCAGTTCCCTCCTCTTCTTCATGGATTCGGTGTCTGAGACATTAGACACCGACTCGCTGGATGTGAGCATACGGTTTAGTGCAGCACTTGTCTTTATGCCGGTGCCCTGAGCTGGACAAAAAAACGTCTTTATTTCACTGAAAAACAAACATATGTATCAATGTTTTCACTGACATATCGTGATGGATTTTACCAGTTGAGTTAGTGGCAGCAGGTGCAGACTCGCTTGTTGCAGAGGCTGCTGGGACTGGACTGGCCTGCCCCCCATTTTCCTCCTTCTCTGGCAGTGCAGTCTTGGATAGCTTTGAAGGCCGCGTGAATATCCCCCTACCATCCTCACATTGGAAGTATCGGACCCCTGCCACAGACCCATCGTTCTTCCCGATATGCTCATCCAGCACAATCCCAGCCCACTGCCCGGGAGCAAACTGCGTGCCCCCGATAAACTGCACGTAGCCGGGCTTGTTGCCGTTGACCCAGACCTTTTCTCCAACCTGGAAGTCCGTACTTCCATCTTGAGTAGGGGAGGTCACACTGCCGGGGGACTTGTCAGGAGGAACTGGCTTTGGAGCACCTGCAATACCAATTCTACTTTATTAACCTTTATTCACCGCTTTTTACTATCACTTCTGACATCAATCAAACAAGGCAGTTTAAATAAGTGTTTTAGTTAATGTTTACCTGGAAAGTAAGTTTGTTAACACCATTGTTGTCACATAAACTCTAGCATGACATACTGTTCACAATACACACCGCTACTTCTGTCTTTACATTTAAACGTCAGCTTAAACGACACAAATTACTGACTGATTTCCTGGATAGATCAAAGAATATGGAACAAAATCAAAAAAGTGACCAAGTTGCAAACTTCCAGTGCTTGACAATTATTGGTGCTACAAGTACATTTTGGCTGAAAAAAATACTGAGAATTGATATCCAGCTCAAACCTTCAGTACATAAATATTGGTGAACTATGATACAACAGCTTCAAGTGCTTCAAACCCAGAAATCCATGATTTTGTTTGCCTTCCTGTTCACATAGAGGTTGGAGGATAAGATCCATAAAGTACACTTCAACAGTTGGACTTTGTAATCAGACTGGCACCCTGCTGTTGTTAAGAGCGGCCAGTGGTTACTCAGAGCAAACAGCACAACAAACCTTTAGTTTTCACAGCTGCATGCTATGGGGCCATTTTTAAACACAAATGTGCTGTTGTGTTGTCCTGTTCTGTTGCATGTACAGTATGTACCAAAATACTCATCACATCCTCCACTAATACTTTCTCTATTATGTTATAGGCCTTCTCGATTATGGCAAAAATAATAATAATAATAATAATATTATTAATAATAATAATAATAATAATAATAATCACAGCTATTAAGGTCAACATTGAAATCACGATTATTTAACGCGATTACTCACTGACGTTTGGAAAGATATTACATTTGTTAAATTTAAAAAAATTATGAAACAGTAAAACAAATCAACAGTGAAAATACCTTGAACTGTGAAATTTCACACTTTGACACTTTTCCTTTTTTTTTTTTTAATTCAGAGCTTGCAAAATGTAATGTGCAAAATAATGTTTTTTTTCACTAAATTATTCAATT
The DNA here is from genome assembly GCA_013375575.1 of Percina caprodes. Classification (NCBI taxonomy): domain Eukaryota; kingdom Metazoa; phylum Chordata; class Actinopteri; order Perciformes; family Percidae; genus Percina; species Percina caprodes. The sequence continues at coordinate 1,886,378 of JABXJD010000098.1, forward strand.
TTTTGATAATTCTGGATCCAAAAAATCATAATCACGATTAAAATTTGATTAAGTGTACAACCCGAGTATATCATATAGTAAATAAGTATTTCAATATTTTCTTGGTTACCAGAGGTCGGAGACATCTTTGATGGCACCACAGATGGACGGACTATTTTGCTGGGGGGTTTGAGCCCACTGGCCTTGCCTGGTGTAGTCATGGCTCCTTGTTTGTCCATGGGTAGGGTTGGCCTGGCCGCGGTGGGGGACTAGGCCTTCCCCACCACCCCAAAAAGTCCCAATGTGATGGAAGGGAACTGGAAAACAAATGAAAAAGTCCCTTGAATCACTTGAAATATAATACATTATGGTAGAAAGTACACCATATTAACTGTGACTAATGTATTGCTGCCAATCACCTGCAGAAACTCATTACACAGTTGATATTTACCCAATATTTGTCATACATACCTTATTCATGCTTGGTAGTTGTGAGAAGAAATCTACGATCATGTACTTACAAACAGTGACTCCAAAATATAAAACCTACATGGAAGATAGAAATATGGCAAGTGTCTGCAAGTTAATCTTCATCAGGGATGCAATCATTTTAATTATCAATTAACTTGCTGGTCTTTTTTTCATTAATTAATTTACCAATTCATTATTTTTTAGGCCATTACCTTTCAGAGAATAGTGAAAATTGTCAACTGCAATGACCGTTTCCTTGTTTTGTCCAACTTACTGTCCAAAAACCCAAAGATATTTAAATTGTAATGATACCGGTACAGATCAATATTTTGTACCACATTTAAACTACAGTACAACGATATTTTTTATATTTTATACCAAAGATTACAAAGCTGTTCATTATCACTCATGTAATACATGTGATGTCCTGCTGACCATGTGTCATGTGTACTGTTTAACTCTGTAACGCTTTGACTCTAAATGTCATAACATTGATGCTGATTTTCCACCTCAGACACTCAACATTCCTTTCTCTGCTGGTCTTTGACTGTAGGTGTTTGGCAGAGACGGCGTAGAACGTAGAAGAATGAGTGTTGGGCAGCATACTGACCAAGCATTTTATTCATCAAGCAAGTGATTCACTGAGTCCAATTAGGTCAATACAGATATTTTGTTTCACACGGTAAGGGCTGTTTCAACCTAGCCCGCTCTACACTTAACGAGTAATCCACAGATTTAGCATCCAATGACGCTGTCATAGTCTAAATGGACAGTTTCAAAAAATGATCAAATCAAAGCAGCAGAACCACAGGGATTTCCCTGACATTATAAGGTTTAGGTGCAGCTCTGGAATAATGTGTGTAGTAAGTCCCCAGTGGTCTACTTTAGCAAGTTTTGTCTTTAATTATCCCACAGAGCTTTTTACAAGGTTTTAGACACATATATGGGAATAATTATAATAGTGGTCCTAAATGATTTGAGATTGTATTTTCTTGAATTGAAAAATGTGGCATTTTCTTAAGGGAGGACCCCTAAACCCCCCATCAAATATGTGCACCAACAGTATGTCTTCCACAAGCCAAGGGAAAACACTGGTGCTTACTTGATGTGCTCACATCTAAAAACATATGATTTCTGTAGATTAAACTACCCAGCAACATATAAAGACGTTAAAATTAGCAGAACCTTAAACATCAACAGCAGGAAGATGTAACATTAATGCAGCAGTGATATTAATCGAGAAAGATCATATATAATAGCATCACACAGAAGGGAATACAGACTTAAGAACTTACTTAGTTAAGGATTTGAACACTTCTTCCACCACTGACGGTGTTGCAGGTATTTTTGCAAATTTCCATCAAATAAAAATATGATATATTAATTTGTCTAACTGTATATTTTTGCACGTAACAGTTAACGGTAGCACAGCAGGCAGGGTATGTTTCAATCCCACGCAATGAGCAGGTGACATGAGATGTCTTGTCTGCTGAAACATTACCTCAACACTGCCCAGCTGGTGCTGCCAGACCAAAACAACAAGCACACCTAGAGCTGTCAAATCCCGTCCTGTGGCTGGGAGCTTCTCAGTCTCCCACTTCTTTGTCTTTATCCTTAAACAATCACACAATATCAACCATACAATGTATAAATCGCTGCTGATGCATGGTTACCTGACAAACATGATGAGACTGGCCTGTGTTGTTTGTGTCTGGGATGGGCTCATTCTACTTGCTGCATCTCTGGAGCTAGCAACTTAGGCGTGAACACTTTTTTGTAAATATTCTTAGTTACGCATTTGACTTTTAAAAAGCCAGCATATTTTAATTAAACATGATATCGGATAGATTAAACTTATTCCTTGATGTCATAGCTTTGGCCCCTCTTGGAATGCGCTCCAACTGCCAAAGCTAAGCTAGCTTCAGATTAGCATAAAACATTTACTGGGGTTGACGTAAAAACTAACGCCCCACAAAGGTGATATTAAAGCTAAATAAAAGCAGACAGGTGTGTAAAAAGTTGTCGCGGAAGCTTACTTGGTCTCTGTTGTTGAATTGAGTCTCAGTAAAGGATGCCGTGGGTGGGTGCTGCGTCTCTTTACACCGTTACATGTTTTTCCAGCCCAGCCCCAGCCTGACGTCACCTTGGCAACTAATGCTGCCTTCATGAACCAAACCGTAAACTCGACCATCCGAGCGCCACGTTTTAAAATACGATTTATTGACTCGGAAAAGACACAAACACCTTAAAGAAAATTGCACACAGTCAGTCACAGACAGTTATATGTGATTTATGTTGGTTATTATAATGCTCAAATGTTTTTATTGCAAACAAAATGTGAAAGGATACAAGACTGGAAATGTGCGAAAATATATGTACATAGAATGACAAGACAGACAATTTAAAAATACACCGTTTTAACAATAAAAATAGAAAAGATGAATTTAAATTAATTTGTTTTTTTACATTTTTAAACGCTTGTAATCCACATGGACTCAAGTATAACATTACACTTTTCAGTAAGTGTATGGTTTGCTATTAATTGATAGTTTGAGAACAGCACACTGCCATTCCCATGTGGTAGAAGTAAAATCATTCTTTTTAAAGGTTTTATGGAGCATTTGTAGGCCTTTTTATTCACAGGACAGATGAAGACATGAAAAGGGAACGACACAGCAAAGGACTGCAAGTCAGAGTCGAACCCGCGGCCGCTGCGTCGAGGAAAAAACCTCTACATATGTGCACCTGCTCTAGCAACTGTGCTCACCCAGCCACAGAAGTGAAACCATTCTAATCTTTCCTCTGGCTGTTTAACTGATTTTTACTGTAAATATTGTTTTACTGGGTGGCAGAATCTAGTGTTTTCTGCTCACAGTAGATATGAGTGACAATTGAAAGTATTAACTACATACCAAGAAAAAGTGGAAATACACAAATAAAACATCACATTTTGACAAGCAATTGCAGCGCATATTTGACAAGGTCACCTTGCAATCTAAGAATTTTTTTTCTCCAGTCATTGGCTTATGATTACTCTCACAAGGGTTTTTGTAATATGTATACAAGTACACAGCACTAAACTCCTATTTTAGGTGGGTACTTTTGTTGTTCACAGCAAAATCTTTTCTACATTGTACTTTTTGTTATAAACTAGGATAATTCTATCAGTAGCCAGGCATTTACCATGCACTATGCATTTATTAGAGTATCCCTGCAATGTTAGAAAGGGTACACAACAGCACCTGGCTTCAATCCCTTGTACCATCAATGGTGGAAATGTCATTCTCAGATGAATTTGTCAGATCTTTGTTGCCGCTCCTTCTCAGCAGTTTATTTACGAGCTTGTCAAAAGTGCCAGTGAAGGCAGGGCTTGAGAAATAATAGACAAGAGGGTTGAGGACGCTGTTGAAGTAGGTGAAACACACTGAAGTGTAGAATGCCAAGTTGGCCTCTTGGAAGTATTTGCATTCATTATACCATACCTTGAGTATCCAGACAGCAACGCGTGATACAGTGCTGGGAAAAAAGCAGATAATAAAAATTAAAGCCACAGCCAAGACAAACTGAACGGCCCGTTTGATTTTCCCCTGTTTGTCCACTGTCCTGTTTCTCAGCTGCCATGTAATTCTGAAGGTGCAGAAAGCGACGATTACTGCAGGCAGGAAAAACTGGGTCATATAGAAAGTATTGTGCCAAGTGAAGAGAGGACTGAAGCCCATGCAGATGTTGAAACTCTCACACTGTGTATGGTTGTTACTATAAAAGAAGTGCTCACTGGCAAGAAGATATCCAGTGGCAAGAAAAATCAGAACCCAGAGACCAAGGGAGACCCAGAGAGCGTAGGCAATACCCATTCGGTTGATCCGGTTTAGTGGGTGGACAATCTTTAAGTAACGGTCAACAGCCACGGCTGTGAGGAAAAAGATACCTGCAGCACGGTTGGCTGCCAGCAGAAAAAGCAGGATACGACACGGGATATCACCGTACAGCCAGTTCTTTCCACGCCTGTAGTAGTCGGCCCTGAAGGGTAGGCAGAACATCACTATGGAGTCGGCAACAGCCAGGTGAGCAAGGTACACAGAGTTGGGCTTCCAGGTGTCCATGTGAAAGACGAACATCCACAGGGCAACAATGTTTCCCATCAGTCCAAACATGAACTCCAAGATCAGTATTGGAGGTAAAACGTGGTTGAGCATGGGAGACTCGAAGGCACAGCACACGTCTGAAGAAGAGAGATTCATGTTTTGAACGGTCAGAGAAGCCCAACACTACCCTGCTGCTCTACACAGTGTCAACATAGATATGATGTAGCAGGTGGTGTCTTCAGAAGGTCATCATGTTTCCGCTCATGCAAATGATTCTCGGACAAACATGCAAATTCTCCAATGAAGCAAAGTGTGTTATCTGTGCACTAAGTGTGTTATCTGTGGGGAAGTGGTATTGACCCAGAGGAGCATGGAAACCACTGTAAATGTTATCTGTCTGGGGAGTGTGGCTTCATTATAAAACTATTATGCAGGGGAGTAAGTTTACTCATGGGGATGGGGTGGGACGCCTGAAAAACAAGTAACCTGCGGCCATTTAAGTGACTCGGATAAAGCAGGTGACTTCAACCTTACAATCCTGTTTAATGTTTTTTGAAAAATAGACACACACACACACACACACATTGAAAAAAGAAAAGAAAAACTTGGAAAAAAAGACTGTACAGGCGAAGGAGACTGAAATTTATTAGCCTACAGTTTTGCTTGAGTGAAGAACATTTGGGAGGGATTCACGTCATACCACACCTTTGGCAAACGAGAGAAAGCAGCTATTAACTAAAAAAATGCCAAAAAAATGCCAAGTGAGTGGCCAAGTCCGCAGCTTTTTATGAACAGTAAATAAAATAGGTATAAAATGACTTAATGTGTACATTTGGCCAGGTTGTTGTTGTTGTTACAGGTCACATCCATTTCAGTAAAAGTGCATATTTGGTCTTCACTTCTTGACTTCACCCAGATCATCAATGCTGTCATCATCCACCTACAACCGACAGACACAGAGACGGAAGTTATTAATTATGTCTCGTTTGCGATTAAAGTCACAATTTTTGAATGGCAACAAATACATTACGGTTGTTTATCATTGAACAGGCTTCCACAATACGCATGGTGATATTCTATATTATATATATTTATTTATTTTTTTTAAATTGTCAACAGATTCCATGAAAAGACCAAAAACGACAATGAATGTATCTAGTAATGCGTATCTTCCTTCTCTGTGCCATAGAGCTCCATTGTTGTCCAGAAACTGTTAAAACTATTTATTCATTACCATGAACACACACTGTAGTTTGTTTTGACTCAATCCCACACAACAGGTTGATAAAAAAAACACAACAAAAGCACTATATCCTCCTGTTTGAGAATTGTTTGCTAAAATACAGTGACCAGCTGTTTGAGGAAATTATTAGGCCACTTCTAAAAATGAAACTATACATTTGTGACCCATTTTAAAAAGATTTTCCGTAGGATCCAATAGGTTTTGGGCTGAGAGCCACAGACTGGGAATGAATGATGGTATTTTTCATCTTTTTTGGAATTTGTTGACAATATGAACAATATACTGAATCCCACACTCATCACTTATATTGTTTGGGGCGATTATTAGTTAAGGGCTCTTCCCCAGTTGCTTTTTTAGAGCCATCAGCAACAGTTGATCAAAACAACAAAACATGATACAACAAACAAAATACACACACACACCTATCAATACACTAGGACTGCTACAGCTCAAATAAAACAGGATACATCAGATGCATTGAAATGCTTTCTTCTCAGTTATCAGGCCAAATCCCTTCTGTGTTCCTGGCCAACTATCTCATACTTTCAACGACACGGTGCCGCTACAGAGAGGTTCAAATTCCAAATGAAAACCCAGCTCTGCTTTATTAAAAGAAAAGTAAGTTTGGGGCAAAAGAGAAACTGGTACATAAACGAACAAAGAAAAATCCTTCAAGACACATTTATCTACACATTTCAGACAGCTCACCTCAGGCCACTTCTCTTGAATGACGTCGATTATGTCATCTGTAAAATCTCCCTGAATGATTATTTCATCCTCAGCTGTAACCGAGGCACCGCAAGAGAATTTCTGGGCGAAGAATCGCTGAGCCTCTTTAAGTTCAATGTCTGCAAGAGTCATTACAGAATTTCTGTTAAGAATAAAGCATTAGGAGAAAGAGACTGGAGCAATGTTAAGAATAAGAGAACACTAAAGACTCTTACCAAATGTTGCCATGCCACACACCCGCGTGACATATTTTTTCTTGGCTCTGGGGATTTTTGCTATTGTGACTTTCTGAGGCAGAGTCTTCTTTTTCTGTTTGATCAGGCCTTTTCCACCTAAAAAAACCCAACAAAATAACCCAAAATAAACCAGATTAATATCTTTCAAATCTCTTATAGTGTTAATCCATCTAAATTTGGGACGTTGCTATAATCATGAAAAAGAGTTTCAACAACACAATTAGGGATATAACGGTATGAAAATGTAACCTCACGGTTATAGCTACCAAAATGATCACGGTTTTTGGTATTATCACTGTATTTTAAAAAGGGTGTTCAATCCCTTTAGCAGCCACTTTTTTCCTGCACCTTCTGCAGACAAGATAACCTCAATCAGCTGTCCTTCAGCGTTCTTATAATAACCAAAACATGCCCATGCTTCAGACTTGGTCCTCTTAGAGGGCTGTCCTCTCCTCCTTCCGCTATCCTTTCGCCATATTCAAGAAACGCACGTTGGAGGCTACGCAGTGCGCCTGCGCGGCAACTTCAGGAGACTCGGATGAAGCTGGGAAGGATTAAACACACGGTCTCCACACTGTGGTAATCCACCGTGATAATGTTGATATTTTAAATAAAAACGGTAATTGTTATCGTCGACATTTTTATCGTAGTTTACCTTTACACCGGTAATCGTTACATCCCTAAACTCAATTAACCAACACAGCAACATCTTAAAATACACGCAGCAGTTATAATTCTTCGCATTTTCATGAAATCAAAACGGCTTCGAAAACTATAATACTTAAACTGCCTTCACACGCACAAAAAAGAAAACGACGCATGCAGATGTCCCCAAATCTACCTCGACTGACATTTTAGGGAATAAAATGTAAACAAGGCAGGTTAACCATTAAAAACTCTTTTGCTTTGACACCTATGAATAATGTAGAACAAACAGTATAACACCCTATTTATAGGCCCAATAAAGATGACTAGGAAAGTCCCTTTAACATTTGACAACATACCTCTCCTCTGTTTCTTTTTCTCCTCCTCGCCTGCAGGGGGAGCCTCTCCAGTGCCGAGCTCCTGGTTGGGTGCATCTGCTGCCGGGCCAGTAGTTCACAAGGACAACAGGAAAACATTAAAACCAATCCTGCAACGCAGCTCCTTGCCTTTTGGATGACTGCTATAAGCTGGATCTGTTTAGTAACAGACTAGTCTAGCTGCTGACCAGCGCGACCAACAGTTTTTTGTTGGTTTTGTTTTTCAACTTTGACGTCATTACAGACCTTAAGAGAAGAGATTTAACCTCATTTAGAAGTCATTTCTCACTCTGGATACACTGTAGTGAAACTTGTACTACAAGTAAACTTTCAAAACTCTGCTCTCAAAATACACATTTCCAAAAATTTACGATTTCTCCTTTCACAGCTTTAGGACTTCCCAGTGAGCCTCCTTCATATATCTTTATATATGCACACAGCTTGTTTTGGTCCTTTAACGTGGATATTTTACCCTGTGATTTGTGCTGATAACGCTGTAGATATGCATACGATAAAATACGATACAAAGTTCAAGCAAGTTATAAATATTCTTTCTTCACAATCAAATATTACTAATAATACCTCACTGGCATGTAGGTCTGTCATTACAAACTGAAGCTGTGCAGCCAAACATTGTTCAAATCCACAGTTTCCAAAACACACCAAATATGTCTGGTTAAATCTTAGGAAAGTGTTTATATATATATATCTATTTAATGGAATCAAACATGAAGTGTTGTATTTAAAATTGTAGTCTGTGTAAACGTCATATAGCTTCAATGAAGAGCTGGAACAAGGTGATAGAGTATACAAGTATGATACAGACAGAAAATGTGGAATAAGATTATTTTTCAACATTTTGGCTACTTATGGGGCTACTCTCAGTTCTTTTAAATCAATGCTGAAGACCTTTCTTTTTGATGTTGCCTTTCTTTACATGATGTTCATTTCTTTACTGTTTAATCTCTTATACTGCACTGTAACTTTTATTCTTGTGTTTTATCTGTTTTTATTTTGAACTGTTTCTTCTGTGTTTTATCGGTTTTATTTTCTTTTAACTGTTTTTTTTAACTGATTTTGTGTAAAGCACTTTGAATTGCCCTGTTGCTGAAATGTGCTATACAAATAAAGCTGCCTTGCCTTGCCTTATGGGGTAAAGGGAAATACCCACTTATGGGTACATCAATAAAAACTGACAATGTGACTTTTGACAAATTTACACTAAAAACAACTGTAACAGAGAAAACATGAGGATTTGAAGACATAAACAAAAGTTTGCATAGTCCATTTAAATTCCATCGGATATTTGTGTAAATTGAAGTTACACAAACATATGCCCCACCACAATATTACAACATCCACAAACTCCACACTATAACTATACTTTATGAATCTATATTTCCCAGCTTTAATCTTGGGTCACAAATAAATAAGAGTTGTGGCCTGGTTGGCTCAGCTGGTAGAGCAGGCGCACATATACATAGAGGTTTATGCCTTGACGTAGAGATCCAGGGTTTGAGTCCGACCTGTGACAATTTCCTACATGTCTTGCCCCCCTTTCTTACCTATCTGTCCTGTCTGATGGAAAAGCCCAGAAAAAAAATAAATAATAATAATTAAGAATACATGTTTGATGGCACTCACCTACAGTCATCCTGGCAAATACATCTGGGAAGTTCTTCTCAAGCCAAACCCTACATTTGGCTGGCTCAGGCATGTACTCACAGTACTGTAGACACAACAGTGAATATTCAATTATACCTTAAAAACAGCTTAAATACAGTCTACAGTTTGACTAGACACGATAGGCATGTCTATCAGACAGCTTTGTCCTTGTTTTTAGATCTATGTCTATTTCTGTCATCCTGTAAATTGTCTGTGTATAAGTACATTGAGAGCAACATTAAACCAGATTAAATTCATTGTGTGAACACATACTGCCCAATAAAGCTGATTCTGATATCTCAAATGTGAGTGCTTTAGTGAACTGGGTCCTTCTTGTTTGATAATCAAACTTACCTCAGTAGGCAGAGAGCACACTGCAAAGAAACAAAAATAATTCACATTGTCACATTTTGAAATGGCACCAACGTACATTTTGTTAAGAAAATATAAGCCATAATTAATCCCCAGAGAGGAAATGTAGGTGTTGCAGCTGTACAAGACAGAAAGAAGTACAAATAAAGAACCAAAAATATATATTATATTAAGTGGTATAAACAACTTGAAAAAAAATAAAAAAAATAAAGTATACAGGAGCAATTAAAGACAAGTTAAAGTGTCATTAGTGTGGTTAATAGCAGCGAGTCAGCAAGTCTTGTATATAGATAAACAGTATATATCACAATAATATATAATGTGATTTCTGGCTGGGCGATATATATATATATATATATATATATCATCAAAAAATGTGAAAATGTTTATCATATACATTTTTCTATATTGTTTCTATTGCAATGTCGAATAAACAACAGCTAAACATAAAACTTTACAATCTTGATCCTTGCACAAGTTCATTTTGCACTAAAGTTCTTTATTTAATGAGAAAATACTTAGTACTTTTCCATTGTCAAGTATCTGTCTAGTTCAGATGTAATTTAGGATTCATTTTAAGGTTCTTGTTTTGACTTCCAGAGCCTTGGCTGGTCAGGCACCTGTGTGCGTCTCTGACCTGGGTGGTGGCTCTGACACTGTGGCACACCCTTCCTTTTGACATACGATCTGTGGTCTTTGTTGACGCTTTCAAAACACCAGCTTACGTCTTTTTATAGAAGTAGTAGAAAGCACTTTGTAAACTGTTTTTAATTGTGCAATATAAATTAAGTATTACTATTATAATGTAGTAAAACAGTTTATCATTATTAAGATAATATAGTGTGATATAGTACCGAGTAGAATAGTATGGGAAGATGCCAAACCAAATAACATATACTGTACCTCCACAGTAAAGTACTTTCAGTGGGTAATTTGAGTTAGAGCCCACTGTCCTATGCTCTGGTCTGCTTTCCAAAGAACCAGAATCCATCTCAGTAGTAGCCATCACAAATTATCTGGATAAAAGACACAAATGGACAAAAAAATAATAATTACACAGGGCCCATATAGTTTGTTGTAAATTATACCTCAAATAACTTCAGAATACAAGTTGTGATGTAGAGATAAATGGTCTTCGGATTTGTTATTATCAGACTCTACTGTAGGCATGAGTGAACAAGGCTCCTGCCAATATTTCATCATGCTAGCCTGCCCAAACAACACAGATCAGTTACATGAATAGCAGCTAGCTAGCCAACATCATGACACATGGGAACTGAAATAGATCACAGCTCGGTCTCACGGTGGTCTAATTTAATGCACAACAGTAGCATAGTATTTGATAGTTGGCTTGATAGCATCGGAGAAGTCAGCAGAAGAACTAGCTTTAGCTGGCTAACACATGCGGGTGTTTTGTTAAATACACCGCTTAGCTACAACACTTGTTGTAATGTCTACATTTGAATATCCCGGTTGTCGTGTACATTGTATATTATCATACCATGTAAACAATTGTACCTTGCTGTAAACAAATACCCCTGAATTTAGTTTGTGTTTTCATTCATCAGGTAACATGTACCGTTTACGAGTATTTATTTCCCAGGATAACGAAGGAATGGCCCGCCCTACTCTGCTTCAGATTGGCTTACCTTGACATTATTACCCTTACCGTAACCAACCCCACTCCTCTTACCTAAATGTAACCAATCCAGCCAGAGCATGCAACGAGTACTAGCCAATCAGATAAGGAGTAGTTCGGGACATGCGTTCGGTATCCTAGGAAAAAAATGTGGGCTTACAGTAGACTCACCCAGCTGTCACCGTTAGCACCTCAGTTTAGTGGGGCTTTAGCTTAGCATGCTAAATAAGCTAACGCACCGCTAAATGAACGCTGTTGAATAAACTGAATAAAGATAGAACAAATGTCCAGTTACATACCCCGCGAAATGTATTCTTAAAACTGATGTCTGTTCGGTAAATCCGCTCGCATTATTAACGTTAGTTTGACTTTTAGAAAATCATTCTTATTGAATAAGGTTTAACTGGCGTACTTTGAGCACGCCTAGTAGCGCTTCTTGTTTTAGCTGTTGAAGTGGCAGATACGCACCGATTGTGTGAAACAGCGCCCCTGGTGGTCGGAGGACGAACACACACCACTAACCAGTTCTCCAAAATCAAAGTCATATAACGAATCATAAACACGATGAGACAATCCATGAAGACCAAATAATCTGCCACTATTTTTAGAGCATATTGTATCCTTCCTGGTCTGAGTCAAGGAACCTTATAAAGTTACTTAAACGTATCCTTGGTCTGAGCATTTTAAGGTTGAGTTGAGAGACTTGAGTAAAGAAATGAATTAGGCTAAATAATTGTGTCATGTTTCTATGTTTTAGGGAACCTCATCATACTTTCAGTTTCATAATTTTACTTTTAAAATTAAGTAAATATTGGGGGACTGCGGGATGTACGTTGGCGTGACGTCATCGTCCAATCTTCACTCTACCTTCACGTTCAACAGCCAAAAGTTAGCTAAGTCGCCTAGAAACTAGTTAATGCTAGCTAGCTAGTCGTTTCAGTGTTTTAGATAAACTTTTTTTTGTCAGCTAAAGACATTTTAATTACTTTTAGAGCGTTTTGCTAAATTACATAAGTTGTTTAGCCTGTTTTGCAGAGTTAACGTTAACTTAGCTGGTTAGCTAGGCTAACGTTAGCTGACTGGCATGCCCCCAAACAGATGCCCACAACAACAAGCTACATGTAACAGCAATGAAGGTAACGTAACACAGGGGGTTGCTGGAGATAAAACACGAAGGAATTGTGTGTAACCGTTATGTGATGGACAAAGGAAAAGGACTGTCCCCTTCAAATGGAAGAGCCTTAGCTTGTTTCCCCTGGTCAAATGGTAAACATTCACATCATCATCGTCTTAACCAACAACAAACCCATTTAATTAATTTGTTTGAAATGTGTAAGGGAAGATTTCAACCATCAAACAATCCACTTTGACTTTGTTTCAGATACTTCACCTGAGCTCTGGCACAGTACTCCAGTTAAAAGGGTCAGTGACATTTATGTTAAATCCACCCATAACAAACATGCATTCATATTTTCTGATTGTAATGTGTATATATGCCACTATTCAGAATACTGGTGGTGCTTCACTGGATGCTAGCCAACCCTCTGTCCTAAGCAGCTTCAAGATGGACAGTACAGCGCAACGGTGGGCCAGAAGTACACCTCCCCTCCCAGCAGACGACCTGTGTCCCCCCAGCTCGCAGGACACCGAGGTGTGGTCAAATTTGGCCCCTGCCTAAGAGCTCCAGTTTTATTGTTGATAATGTAGCTTGTGCATTGTTTCCCACACACACTGAATTCATTTGTGATGAGTTCATGCGCAGGCTACAAGCTCCACCATATCTAACACCTGTTAGCATTAAAACAAAGCAGTGCATTCACAAAACAACTTTCAGGAAATATTATAGGCCATGTTATGGTGAAAGCTTTATGTGTCTTTTCTTTGTGATTTCCAAAAGTGTCCTGTGAATGATCCGAGTGGCTCCACCATCCAAAAGCAGAGGAGGGAGCTCAAGCTGCTGATGGCTGAGCTGAAGGACAGGGACAGGGAGCTGAACACTATGGCTGCCTCCCATCATAAGCAGCTTCACGCCTGGGAGCAAGATCGCCACAGGGTGCTTACCTTGGAGCAGAGATGTGCCCGATTGGATGGTGAGGACACAGAACTCTTTCCTGATTTGATACAGATCCAGTCCTTAACCATTTCTTGCTTCCTCTTTTTAGCGTAAAAATTGCTAAATATAATAATAATAATAAATTGAATTTATATACCACTTTTCATGGACTCAGTCGCTTTACAGGTCAGCAAATACAAATTACAAATATGCTTAATGATAAATCATAAATACATATTTATCTGCTTGTGTTTGTCGTTTGATCAGTGTCTATTACAGTTATTCTTCTGTGATTGTTTTAGCTCCGGTCTGTGACTGATTATTTAATTATTTTTGTGCAGATGAGTTGCAGAAGCGTAACGAGGTGATCAGAGTCCTGACTAAACGTGTGTGGGTGGTGGAAACCAGGGAGGAGGTGGTCCAGAAGGAGCTCAGCGTAGCCCAACAACAGATCTGTGAGCTCGAACAGAAACAAAAGAACATCAGCCAAAAATGTCAAGACTTTGAGGTACACAATCATACACATTTGTATTTTTTTATATAAAAATACTACTCACAGCTTGTGGAAATAAGGCAGAAGAATAGCACCAGAATGGCTCACCGTAGATATAGTTGGTGTTTTCTTGGTGATAGTTGGATAAGGATAAGGTTAATTATATTCTATATATTTTTTAAAAATGTATAATATATAAGACTTTGATACACACATAATGTTTGTTCTTTAAAACAATATCTTTATAATATTTTTCACAGATAATGAAAAAGTCACATGAAATTTGCTGGTGTTATAGTTCTTTGTCCTTTCATGGGATTTGTTGACAATACAAATTGCTATTATGCTGGAAGCAAAGGTTTGTAATATGAATCTTAGTATGCAGGAGGATAATGAATTGTTATGTATAATGTTTTTCATAAGCATATTGCTTAATTAACTCATTATTCTCATACTCAGTAGAAATCAGTCTTGGAAAGCAGTATTTAGTATGTCTGTTTTTAGTTTTTAAGTGTCTGTTGTGTCTTTTAGGAGAAGAACCAAAGTCTCAACTCCACAGTCATGGCTCTGTCCACTCAAGTCGGCTCTCTGCAGGTCAGGGAAGAAGAACTGAGCTCCATGCTCAAACTCAAGGTACACTAGACACTTTATCCCTCTGTAACTTCCATAAATGCAGGATAGTTTTGAATCTTGTATGGCTTTTCAGATATGCTGCTAGTTGGTGATCAATGGGTTTTTCCCTCCTCATCAGGACAAAGATGTGATGGAAGCCTCTGGTCATTTAGGCAACCTCACAGCGCACCTACGAGACCTGGAGACATCGCTGACAGAGAGTCGCTCGCGAGAAAGCAAACTCCTGAGAGACTCAGAGGAAAATAAACGTCGCTACAGAGAGGCCAAGCATGAGATCACACACCTTAAAGGTACATGAGTAAAACTGAAGTTCCTTACAAACAGGACGTAGTGTGTTTGACTTAAAAAAATCAACCATCTTAAAACTCTCTATAGACATCCTGCAGATTTTTCCCCCCCCTCAGTGTCAGCATGGAATAGGTTGACCTAAACATGCAGAGTTAAGACATCAGTATGCTCCAAACAAAGTGTCCAGTCTCTGAATTGTATTAGAGAGATGACAAGAAAACCCCTTGAGCTGTAGGGTTGTCGCTGCTCTTTTTTTCATTCTTACTCAACTATATCTTTCATTTTTAGTGTGTGTAAACGATGCATTAATGTAGACACTGACAGAAAATGTGCGGTATCCCTATTTGAGTAATGGTGTATTTTGCTTACAAAGAATCAACCATCTTAAAACTTGAGTTAAGACATCAGTATGCTATTATATAATTTTCTGTTGATTGACTAATTCCTAAGCTTCTAATCATTTCAGTCAAACATGTCTTTCTCTCTCCTGTGTCACACTGTGGTTGTAGAGGAGCTGCAGCAGCAGGTAACACAGAGCAGCACCCAGAGAGAGGAGATCATCCGTCTCAAACAGGAGCTCCAGCTGCTCCGTAGAGATCTGGCGTTGTCAGGTAATAATAATAATAATTTTTTACATTTATATAGCGCTTCATCATAGACACTCAAAACGCTTCAGGGGGGGAGGACTACTCTCTAACGCCACCAATGTGTATGACCCATCTGGGAAATGCTCACCACACATCAGCTTGGTAGAGAGAGAGGGGAACATATTTTTAGTGGTGGTTGGAAACAGGAGCACCCGGAGAAAACCCATGCAGACATGGGGAGAACATGCGCGATTAAATTGATTATTAGACTGTCAGACAGACTAATAATACACCTCCCAGCCTGAAAAACAAATATTCGTGCTTAGGTAATTGCAGTATTTGATGTTTGTCACCAGGGGAAGGAGACTGCTGGAGAGATGAGCTGCTCGATCTGGCTCGCTCCAAACAGGAACGCACTATGTCAGAGCTCCGCTGCCTACGACAGGTACGGTAACGACAGGTACGGTAACGACAGGTACGGTAACGACAGGTACGGTAACGACAGGTAGAGTAACGTCAGGTAGAGTAACGTCAGGTACAGTAACGGTGTCTAATTTGAATAATTCCTCACAGAGGGATTTAAAAAAGTCATATCCAACAAAAACTTTCACTCAGCTTCACAGGATAGCTAGAAAAATACTTTTGTTGTTAGATCACATCTTTCTTCTTGCTTGTTTCTCACACTGTTGTTGACGTCAGAGGCGCCCTTCTGGTTTGACAGCATACCTCAGAGTGCTCCTGCAGCTTCTTTGCTCTGGTCTTTTACTTGTTTAAACCACACAATATAGGCAATAAATTGTGTGCTATCACATGTTGTTATTAAATTACAATTAGCTTTTTTTTTGTATTTAGATAAACTTTTATTGATCCCCAGAGCCCATTGTTACAGCAACACAAAGACATAAATAAGTACTATATATATATATATATATATATATATATATATACATATATACATTTATATATATATATGTATCCGATATATAGGGTTAGAATAAAGAGTATAGTATATATGTAAAGTATAATATATAACATTTATAAACCAGTCCAAAGAGAGTGAAATAAAATCCTGTGTCCCTGTTTTAACTGTTGATTTATCTCACGGTTCCTATTTTCTTTTCTCTCATGTTGAACTTTTAACAATCAAATTTAGGGTGACTAACTAACCCTCCCAATTATGCTAAAGTACACTTGAACGTCAGCTTCTGGGCTGTTGTAGCTAGAAGATTGATATCATGGGTCAGTGTTGTCTTTGATCTCAGTTTGCAAAAACGGTATTTACATTTGCAAAAAATGTGGTTTAAGTTATTCATCTCTCCCTTGTCCTCCTCGTGATCTAACACCATCATGAGGGAGGTGGAGGGCAGGTGTTTCACAGCTTCGTATCCCTCCTTATTTGCTTGGTTTTGCTCACTTTAAACAATTGAAACATTCTGAAGGTATTTAATTTAATTTAGTTTCACTTAGAAATACGTCACATTACAAAATATAACTGCTGTTTCACTGTGACTTTAGGCGTTGGAGAAGTTGTATCTGATGGTCTTCAATGTAAATAAATACATAAAGGTGTTGTCTGTGTGTGTTTTTTACAGGTGTGTGAGAATCAGCGGAATGACCTGCAGCTCCTGCAGTTGAACCTAGAAACTGCACGTGAAACCCTGCAAGAGAAGACCGCTCAGGGGTTACCTGGCAGGTAAAACGAAAAGTTGATTATTTCATATTTCGTAGCTCTAGAGAAGCTACTGTGTTTGAGACGATGGCCATGGTGGGGACAGATGGAAGAGAACAGCCTTTTTGCAGCCAGGCTGAGAGCAAGAGTTCAGAGATGAGCGAAACAGAGAAACACTTTACTCTGAAACCAGCCATGACACTTTCTAATCTGATTAACACTTTATATTTATCTTAATACTTAAAAAGTTAAAGGCAGTGACTTTTCCTTTACAATCATGTTCAAGTGTTTTTGTGGCTGACAGGACTGGAAGTTATGGCTTAGACTCTTATTTTCTTGATTAATCGTTTGATCTAGAAAATAAAAACAAGAAAAAGGTTTTGGGATTAAACAGTGATCACACTTAATCTACAATAATTAAAGTTAGACATGGATGGAAACATATATCCCCAGGGATAGATGTTACATTTTTTACTAGGTCAAATGATTAATCAAGTAAATAATCAACAGAATAATTGGCAATGGAATTTATTGTTAGCTTCAGCCGTACAAAAAATTGTACACAGCAATATTAGAAGAGGCAGGAGCCAGCTCTTTTTTAAAATCTTCATCCAGTGCAGTCATGCAGCTAGAAGTTCATCATAAGGAAGCGTAAGAAAGAGGTAAGATATTACATTGATAAGACCCGTATCAAGCTGTGATGTAGCACACCCTCTTAGTTCTTAATCTACTAAATTTTATATTGGATAGAGAGGAATAGTATGAATAATTGTGTTTGTGTCTCAGTCAGGGGGAGTTAGGATGTGTCTGTCTGGACAGCCGGTCACCTTCTACACTCAGAGTAAAGAACTCAAGACCTTTACGTGACGCTGCCTCACCACCAGCAGCCAATCAGCAAGCCACAGCCAACTGTGACCTGGGAGTCTTCTCTGCACACTCGATTGATGTAAGACAGAAACGATGCCTCATATTGACAACAGGAAATCAATACACCAGAGACAAGTGATTGTTTTCTGTATAAATCACAATAAAGTATCATCACATCATTTATATCGACAGGAAAAGTTGTAATGGTGTACATTTTACCACAAAGAAATATGCTTATTCAGTTTCTTGCCGAGTTAGATAAGACAACTGATGCTAATGTCTGTATGTTAAATATGACACTAAAGCCCACTGCTACTTAGCTTAGCTTAGCATAAAGACTAGAAGCAGGGGAAACTGCTAGCCTGGCTCAATCCAAAGGTGTCGAAACCCAACTAGCAGCTCATCCTAAACTCACTTTATATGTTTGTTTTTGTTTTTTTGTGAGAATTAAACAACCAAGATGTGACCGCGTTAATTACTGAGCTTTTTAAAATGCTTTTTACTGACAGAGCAGGCTAGCTGTTTCTCCCTCTTTCCAGTCTTTATGCTAGGCTTATGCTTGCTAGTGATATCAGAATCAGAATCAGCTTTATTGGCCAGGTATGAGGACACATACGAGGAATTTTTCTTTGGAGCATAGTTGCTCACAATGTGCTTACACATTCAAAACAAACAAACAATATATACACACTAATATATACACAATCTAAACAGAAACAATATAGAGGCATGAGTGCAATGAAGAGTCCAATAAAAATTATTTAAATGTGGAACATGGTGCAAAGGGTACTGTATATCAAACTTCTCCGTTCAATCCAAAAAAACAAATAAGTGTGTGTTTCCCAAATTGTTGCATTATTCCTAATCACTTAAAGCCACCCCTCCCTCTCCGACCAGGGTGATGATCCTCTGTCCAGCTGTTCCCTGCAGCAGCTGTTGGATGAGTCCAGACTGCTCATCCGCAGCTCGGGACCCCACAACTCTGTACACAGTAATGGTGTGTCCCCTATAAGCTGTGTGGCCACTGACCCTATTTACTCCAATAAGTGCCAGACATCCCACCACCCAACCACACCAACGTACGAGGTACAGGAGTTTCATGATGCTGCGCCTCTCAACCTCGTCTCTGTCTCTCTATTTGTATTCATTGGGTGTGACATCAAGGGTGTAAAATGCATAGTCGTTTGGGTGTGTGAACACATAACAGCTATATTATTTTTTTCTCCAACAGGCTGGTGAAACTCCACCCAAAGCCTGCCCTCGACACCAGCCAGCCATGTGGACGGTTTGACAGTCACTGAAGCACACATTTTATTTTTAGTGGAAACTTCTGGATTTACCAAAGTGGCTCCATGTGCTAAACTTTTAAGTGGTGCCAAAGCATTACCATTATCATTTCTTGGGGGGATTCATACATACATACATGTTATTTTAATGCCCTGTTTCAGATTTGTAAAGGCTGCATTGTGTGAAGTGGGAGCGATGTGAAACCAGTCCTACAGGCTGAGTGGTGTGTCCTTTTTTAGTCTTTCCAGTTTCACAGCCTACCGATGTGACGGTGACTCAAGAGGAAATGTCGATGCTGTAAATAGTGTTTTACAATTTGTAACTTTCTCATCCAATTTTGATTAAAAAATATTTATATATAAACTACATGTCAGTGGTGTTTTCTAAATACCTGTGAATAAAAAAAGCACTGATCGGCGCGTTTTTACGCAGTTGGCGAGCTTTTACGCACAAGAGAAACTGCTTTGTTTCTGGAGGACTGTGGGTTTTTAATCTGAAGAAGCGAATTGAAGGAGGAATCTTTTGATGGCACACACGCGGCGACTCTGGCGCACCTGTTAGAGAGGCACGAGCACAGGTGGAGCTGGCCTGTGGTACTATACATTGACTTTTAGTTTGCGTGGAGGGCAGCGACAACATGAGCAAAACGAAGAACAAAAGCGACAATAAGACGGAAAAAGCTTTGGCTGCTGAGAAAGAGCAGTTCAATAAACAACAGGTAAGTAACTTTATATTTTTTTTCATCGAGCCTATGTTTATAATTGGTTAAAGTCGGCTGAATGATGGAACCTTTGGTTAGAAAATTAAATGCGAAGCTAAAACCGACAAAAATGACATTTCAGGTGTAAAATTTCAGTAAAAAAATCTTTTTCATACTTGCTTTTTGTGTTTTAACTTTGTGTTTTTGTTCTTAACTTACAGTCATGTCTATTTCCTCAAGCAGCAGCCTCTTAACTTAGGGAAGTTGAGCTGTTTTAAATAAGTCTTTTCTTTCAGCTTCACAACATCAGCAAGACCCTCATCTCCGGTGAAACACCACTCAAAGAGAAATATGTTCGCAGTATCCTTTTAAAAAACATTTAACATCAGTCTAAAAAAAGACAACTTGGATAGGATTATTTACTGACAAATTACTTTAAACGATCCAAGTCTACAGCCATGCTGGCAGTGCAGAACACTAAATAAGTGAAGATTTGACCTGCTGGCGGCGCTAGAGGGAACTCCAGAGGCTCACCAAAATCACCATGAGTCATCACCTGGGGATCATGAATGTATGTAAGAAATTTCATGGCAATCCACTGGAATGTTTTCAAGATATACTTTTGTGAACTTAATAGTGGAACTAGAGATAAAGACAAAAGGGTTCATCCTCTGCTACACAAATCAAACTGTTCCTTTATTAATCACACCCTAATGAACTTGCTAAAACACACGTTGAAATTAGATTGCTGCATCAGTATTTTGGAGTGTTTTCCTTGACAGCTGGGCAGATATCATCATGGGAACACATAAGGAGGGTGGAGCCACCACCTTCTGGTCCTACACCCTCAACCTTCCTCTGTCCAGCAACTCCATGATCAGCTGGAAGTTCTGCTATCTGCTGCACAAAGTGCTCAGGGACGGACACAGAAATGTGAGTTTATACTCGTATATTTCAGAAATCCTTTCTTGTGTATCTTATCGTATTTTTACATTCTTCCCTTGTGATCTATCTCCTCTCTGTTTGACCTACAGGCTGTTAGAGATTCTCACAGATACTGCCGCAACGTCAAAGATATGGGGATTCTCTGGGTGAGTAGCAGAGGAAGAAGTACTCCGATTTTTTTTTTTAAAGTAAAGTTACCTATACTTCAAATTAGAAATATCTTTTAATTATTTTCCAGGGAAACTTGCATGATCGCTACGGCCACATTGTTGCCTTGTCTGCCAAGTTCCTCTGCCTCAAAATGGAATTTCATGTAAAGGTAAAGCATACATATTTGTTTTATGGTTTATATAATGATATGTGCCAAACTAAGAATGCTAAATTGGTTAATTACATAAATAATTCACAGCACAAGGTGATTCCAGCCAACCTGGAGGCCAGTGATGAGACTTTCGATAAGGAAACAGGAAACGATGTGACCAAAGTGTAAGTTTTCCACCCACAACTATGTGTTCAGTGTTTCTCATTAAATATATGCCTTGTAAATGTGTTTTTTATGTGTTGTAGGTTAGATATAACACAGGAACTGATGGATTACTGGGATGCTGGGCTAAAGATGGAGGAGACAGGTGAGTCCACAGGGAGGTAACTCTACATGTTCAGGTATCCTTTTTGTTATAAGATAGCAATACTTGAAAGTATTAGTTAAGGTGATATTCTATATTTTTGTTATTGTCACGTAATCCCTGGAAAAGACCTAAACCAACAATATTTAAGTCTGCTTCTCAATGTTTTCTGACTTACAAGCACATTGGTTCCTAGGACGATGTGTGTGGGATTGAATCTAAAAGAAACGTGTGTGTGTGTGTGTGTGTGTGTGTGTGTGTGTGTGTGTGTGTGTGTGTGTGTGTGTGTGTGTGTGTGTGTGCGCGCACTCGTGGTAATGAAGAAACATGTCACCCACTTCTTTTTTTTTTCTCCTCCGTTTGTACATCCTTGCTTCCTTTTCTTGCCTCCTCACGTCTCGATCCTAGCCACCTGAGACGTGACGGAGGACGTGAGGAAAACCCACGATGAGACAAATGAGACATCTGTACTTCAGAGCGACCATTTTAAAGCTACGTCAATTAAATATGACGTGTGACACATCCGCCGTGATTTGTGTCACAACTCTTTTCTGCATCATGGGTGCCTAAAAGACTTCATCCTCGCTCATAGTTCCTCCGGCAAGCCTCCTCGCTTCTCTCTCCTTGAGATGCAATTTAGTAATTGAAACATACTTCAAGATGGCCCGTTGAGATCGATTTCCAGGTCACAGGCAGGAGGCCAGAGGAAAGAGAGGAGATGAGGAGGCACAAAATTGCTATATTTGAAAAGCTCTATGTCAGGCTTTGATATACACTTGTGGGATTTAATGGGATTGGTTGTCAATGAGCAAAATGTAGAAGAACGCCAGACATTCATCTTTTAATGTCTCTTTGATTTTGTGTTTTGCTTGTTCAAAGTTCTGCGTCAGCTGGATGCCAACGGCGCCAAATCTACAACTCCAGCTGGACAATGCAGACTGACTCCTCTGATACCTCTCATACTGGACTGCAGCCTCCTCTACCACTTCTCTGTCCTGTCGATGTTCAAACTCCACAGCCGTAAGTCACATAGAAATGTTTCTTCTATTAAAATCAAACCGTACAGTGTTAGACCAAGGTTTGAATCCATAGATGGTTTATGAGATAATGGGCCCCTTGTGGTGGTTTTTATATTTTATGCATTTCCTTTTTTGCAACATTTTGTCAGTTCAATAATGCTTGAATCATATTAATTATCCTCTGGTGTATAGGGATTGCTCCAGATGTTCTTCTTGGTCATCGAGAGCGGTTCCGCGATCTGTTTAACAGGTAAAGTTATCAGGATTATGTAACAAAAACACTTTTATACACTTTTATACCTCTGGGTTCTGTTAGTGACAGGTGATTTTACTCCTGCAGCCTCACACAGTTCTTCGACAGAGCTAGAGAAATTGAGTTCTTTAAAACTATCATCCAGATCCCAGATCTCCCCGATGTAAGTAAGATACATTTTTCCACATGTACAGTACATTTGACTTGTGTGGTATTCCATAATCAGTGGTATAAAGCATGAAAGTATCTTAGATTTGTACTTAAGTAAAGTTCTTGAGTAAATGTACTTCGTTACATTCCACCATTGTCCATCACATACATGTATTTTGTTTATTTCAACCCCACAGGAACCCCCAAACTTCCTCCGTGCCTCTGCCTTGGGGGAATATAAAAAGCCGGTGGTAGTGATGCCTCACGAGGAGCGGCATAACGAAGAGGACGTGGAGCTGCAACCAGAGTTAAGGGAAGCCCCACAGGTACATGCAACTGGTCAAAAGATAAATAATGTTAATGTTTTCCAACTCTTTGTCTTTTTCTGGTGTCACGGCTAACGTTTTAAGTTTTTTTTCCATGACAGTACTCTATGTTCAGCCAAATGGGAGGACCTGATGCTTCAGCTGAGCAGAGAGAAACCGAGAATGAGAGTCTGAAGAGAGAGCTGGAGGTGCTCAAACCAGAACTACAGCTCATCAAGACTGAAGTAAGTTGGGTGTCAGTGGTTGGTCACATCAGACATATACTCATATAGAAATGTTCGCTGTCAGTGCTTTTCTGGATTAATAATTCTGCTGCATTAATGTTTATTTTGCATTTTAATGCTGTAGATCTTTAAGGTTGTGCTCATTTTAACTTATTTTGTATGCTGTTTAATAGTTTAATCTATAGCATTGCACCATGTTTGTAGCATCGCTGTCCTGTGAGAACCACAAAATGTTCATGGTTTCAGAAAAACAACCCTGTTTTCAGGTTTGTGACAATACATTTTCCAGCTGATTTGAAGAGGCTTTTTGAAGACTTTATTTAGCTTAAAGCTGTAGTGCTTAGTTTCTGTCGCCCCCATGGGGAAGTAATAACACTATCGGCTTGTCTACCTGATACAAGCCTTTCTTTAATCGTGCTCCACCTCCACCCCTCCTCCACGCAGTTGCTAGTAGACAAGGAGAACACTGAATTAAAAAACATGGACTCTTCAGAAGAGGTCATTATCTTCACTTAAGTTTCTGCATACTGAAGTCTTCTAATTAGCTTTGTAGAACCTCATTTGGCAATGGCTTGAATGTAACGGACGTTCATTAATATCAAAAAGTTACACACTAAAGCTTTAAGAAGGAGGAGAATTTTCTCAACGCTCATAACATCATCCTTCAGTTTATTCAACATCAACACATCTGGAGATACGTGGTTTTCACTGGACAGGAAGGGAGGAAAAACTCATCTGGTAAAAAATTAATATGTAAAGTAACTAAAGCTGTCAGACAAATGAAGTGGAGGAAAAAGAACAATATTTACCTCCGAGATGTAGTGGAATAGAAGTATTAGGTTTTCAAAGTGGGGGTTAAGGGCTATTTTTAAGGGGAGGCTCAATGGAATTGAACAAATATTACATTTTATTAATATTTATCAAAAGAAGATCACATAGAATATCCTTAATGTGCGTGATTTTGATTAAATAAATACAGTAGTTTTTGTTTTACAATTTATTACTTTCCCAGAGTCAGAAACTAACAAATGCCTTTGGACAGACCTTTTGTAGTCTGAAGTTATGTCAAACAAAGTTTAGACTGTCTTGGCTCAATTCTTGAGTGTCTCTGGGGCCAAATCACACAATGACCCATCCTGGAATTGAGCGAAACCAAACAAATAACTGTAAAAGGGGCACCTCTTTTCCAAGCTTTGCCTAAATGTTAGCCCACCGGCTAGACTTTTGAAAACAAACAAATTATTAAATGAAGGTGAAACATATCTCTCCTCAGGCTAAGAGGTGTTTAATTGAGCTGAAAGCTCAGGTGAATCGTCTGGAGGCCGAGCTCGATGAGCAGCGCACCCAAAAACAGATGGCCATGGTGGAAAAGGAGCAGCTGCGGATGGAAGTGGAAGCTTTACGGTGCACTAACGTTGCCAATGTCGGGGCTCAGATCGGATTCAAGGAGGCAGACCGTGAGTACACTAATTTGTGTCCAGTTAAATTATGAGTGTAGCTGATTCTCACTGTGCGTCCTGATTCTCACTGTGCGTCTTCATCTTGTATCTCCACGCAGACAGAGCTCAGGCAGCAGAGCTTCGTTTCGCTCAACTCAAAGAGAGACACGCAGAGCTCATCACCAGTCACGCTGACTTAATGAAGAAGGTAAAATGTCATTGTTGTCTTTCACACTTTCTTCCTGATGGAAAATGAGGCTGTAAAGAGTTCACTGAATAGATATATATTTATCTTATGAAACTCCTCCATTAATTTTAGCCTATTATGAGGTTAGACCATAGTTACCTTCATAGTCAACTTCTACATGTATAATCCATTGTAATTATTGAATGCACCTTGTCACTTCAAATATTTCTAAGTAATCTTGTGTATGCTGGAGTAGAACAATGCAATACATCCATATATGAAGCTAACAAGAGACAGGAATGGTTAAAGAAAGTTTGTCTTTTTAGGAAATGCGCTTCTTCACTTTTTTGCCAAGAGTTGGACGACCGGCTCGATATAACTCTGTCTATGTCTGTCCGAGCGTTAAATACAAAGCTGCAAACGGTTAGCTTAGCACAAAGCATTCGACAGATGATAACCCCCCTGTGAAACGGCAACATTTGTTTTTATATAGATTTAACAAACGAGATATAACGTGTCAATAAATGAGCTTTAGAAGTGCTGGTGGGCTGATTTTGTTACCTTTGGACAGAGCCAGGCTACCTGTTTCTATTCTTTATGCTAAGCTAAGCTAACCCTCTGCAGCTTCATATCTACTGTACAAACATGAGAGTGGTATCAATTTCTAATCAAGAAAGCAAATAAGCGTATTTCTCAAAATGCAGAATCGTTGTATTATTTAAAGTGCATTTTATTTAGATAATCTGAGCTTTTGTCTGTGTGCCTGTTCAGAATGCAGAAACAGTGAAGTTGCTGTCAGGTCAGGACGATTTGCTGAAATACAAACAGCAGCTGGAAAATGAGCTGGAAAATCTACGACAGGAGAAAAGAAACACGGTGAGAACTTCTGACTCATAACCACTGCAGACTCAACCCAACCTGATACGATTTTCTCTTTCAAGCAGAAGAACTTTTGTGTTGTGAGAATTGATTAGATGTCTCCTCTCCTCTCGCGATCAGATGACTCAGCAGCAGCAGGAGGCTCAGCGGCTGAACAAGGAACTCTTGGAGCAAAGAGCAGAGCTTGCGCTCCTTCGCAGCACTTTGGACAATAAAGACAAGGTGAGACTGAATTAAAACATACACACAAACTTGTATTATTGTATCAATCACTAAAGATACTGTTTCTATACTCCATGGCTTAGTTTAAGTGGGGGGAATCACAAATTACATCAAGAAAAACACCTCTTTGCAGTATCTGTAGCTGTTTTCAAATTTCCAACAAATCCTCCAGTGCCAGCATCAGGCCAAAGACTACGCAGGTGAATCATTTTTTGTGTGTTTAACCATTTTTGATTTTTTTTAACAACATAAAAAACATACAACTTGCTACATGAACACCCCCCCACACACACACACACACACACACCCTCATAGTGGGCACCCACCCAGACAAAAATAAAATAAAAATGACACAGTAACTAATATTCACGACCATTATACAATATATACATATGTATAAATGACAACACCATAACTCCATCATACAGGTCTCTCCCCACCTCTTTTTAGGAGCCCTCCAGAAAGTTCAGGTACTTATCCCCTTTTTCTAGTATAGACATCCAACCTGGGAAACCGTTTATATGACATTGGTTTTTCAAACGCTGCCACCATAGCCACCTCACAAGCACATTCGTGGATTGAAGGCACCGTTTCATTGTATTAGCAAACATTTCTAGAACAGAAATGAGAACATTGGATAAAGCCAGGTTAAAAAAAATCTTTTGATTTTGTTGACATATTAGAGTCAAAGGTTTTTGGGTATCTTTTTTTATCACTCCATAAACCAGAAAATTCTGTCAATAGCTATTAAAAAATCTAATTTCTTCATGTTTTTTTAATAAAATGCGGTATGAATCTGGCTGTGAATGATATCTGAACTAAGCCCTATATAAAAAGCTTTAGAATATAGATGGAAATCTAAGTGGAGATTTCTGGCTCAGAGGATGAAAACAAAACCTTTCAAGAAAAGTGCGGTTTACAGCTTTATTCAATTAATTAATAATCTCATCTGGAGGCTTAATTTATTCACTTGCATGTTTCTATTTTCTTCAGGAGGGATCTCAGGTGAGCAGCAGTCTGGCGGCCCTGCAGGCGGAGCGTGAGGTGCTGCTGCGCTCCGCCAGAGATAAAGACGTGGAGCTCTCCTCGCTGAGGCAACAGGCACAACAGGCGCAGCAGCAGCAGGGCTCCCTGGACCTGGAGAGAGATCGGCTCCAGCGAGAGCTGGAGGCTCTCAGGGCTCAGCTACAGCAGCAGGTACAGACTTATGATAAAGCCACATGCAGGAAATAAACACACAGAGGTACTCATGAATGTTTTAAATCATTTAACACATGCAGTCAAGAGTGCGCAAAACTACTTGGTAGTCTTTTAAACTGTCCAGACTCTCAGGCGGTGTGGTTCAGGTCTGTTTCCCCAGAGTCAAAACTAAGTATTTAGTTTGTATGCTTTACATATCTGGAACAAACTCTAAAACAACTCGAGGGCTGCTCCAACTCTCAGTTGTTTAAAATTGAGGCCTAAAATTTCTTTTTCTGCCCCTTTTAAAAATACAATTAAGGCTAATTATTCACATTTCTCACTGCCTGGTAGCTGTATAGTCACTCCTATTTCTCATTTTTATTTTCCTATTTATTCATAAAAAATGTCTTTATTGGTTTTTGTTTACTTTGTTTACACAAAAACATGTTATGAGTTTCTCTCATAACATCTCTAATGACTATAAGAGCAAAAAAATAAAAATAAGCAGAAAACAAATTACATGACATTGTCGTATATACACAGAACAATGGTACCACTGGCAAAGCCATGATCTGCATGAATAACAGAAACAAATCAAAGTTGCACCTTTGTTATCACCCTCCAAGACATGTCTCAGTCCTTTCCCCTTCTAGGGTTCACCACCTGCCTGAATCCTAGGTATCCTGTCCCCCATCTTCCCTCTGTAAAAGCTCCCCCATGGCTCTCCTCTACACAGTTTGGTTAAATGGCTTCCAGATTTCCTCATGATTTCATTTTGTTTTAGAGTGGAGATTCCCAGCTTTCAGATAATGTCTTATATGGGATATACACTGTTGTCCTGCTATTCTCCCCCTAAAGATCCCCTGTCCCTCCCAAAAATGAGCCTCAGAGAGTTAAATTAAATTTGGATATTATGTTTCTCACATTTCTGTAGCTGTGCGTTCATTTTTATGCACTCTAAGTTAATTTTAGCCCTTTTTATATATGTCTTGTGTTCTTTTTTGGTTTTGTCTTTTTTAAAGTTTGATGTAAAGCATTTGGATTGGCCTTGTTTTTGAAAGGTGCTATACAAAAAAAACTCTCCTTCCTTCCTATAGCTTGCCATCAATGCAGAGCAGAAGTTGGAGATTGACAGGCTGAGACGGGAGCTGGACTCTACACGAGCAGAGCTGAATCGTGCGAACAGCGCCCTGCAGAGTAAAGAAATGGTGGGCATTTATCTAGTAACTTTTCTCACATCGCCTACACGTCCTCTTGAGAGTAAAAAAAAACACAAATTGATGGATGTTTTGATCCTCAGAGTGGTACCCAGCTGAGCAGTTCAGTGGCAGGGCTGCAGGCAGAGAGGGAGGTGTTGCTGCGCTCGATGAGGGACCAGGAGGGCGAGCTGAACTCCCTCAGGCAGCAGGCTCAGCTCCACCACAGCTCCCTGGAGCAGGAGAGGCAGAGGAGCAGTATGGAGCTGGGAAACCTCCACGCTCAGTTACAGCAACAGGTGCGGCACGCAAACTTTTTGGGTGCACGGTGAAGCTCTTATAAGGTGATCATGCCTTTTTCATTAGGGCACCTCGGCTTTGCAATGAGATATGGCTCGCAGAATCAGTTAATTCTTTTTAATCACTTCTTAAAACACATTTTATAGACATGCTTTTATGTGATGCCCTCTTTTTATCACTTATTTCATTGTGAAATCGACTATCGCCTGTTTCATTTTGATTTTTAAATTATAATTTGTTCTGTCCTTTAACGCTGCCATCTCTGTTTTCTCTTTTACAATAATGTGTACATATAGGTATGTCAATGTGTTTCTGTTTCATTTGTTTCCTTTTTGAAGGTGCTACAAATTTCACATCACCTGACATTGTTCTTATTCTTCTCGTGGAAACAGACAAATGTTGTTAATTTGTTGTTAATCCAACCATAAAGGATTTGCTATATCGCATTACATATCCATGATCCGAGAGGAGCTGGATGAAGACGTTATTTTCCAGCCTCTTTCTCAGATGAGACCACAAACAGAAAGAAAGAGAAATAGATATAATAGATAATAGTCGGTCAGTTAACAGTCAATTATACAGAGAAGAGAGCGAGAGAAGACCAAGAAACAAAATATTTGTGTGTGTGTGTGTGTGTGTCTCTCATCAGGCCTGTCGTGAAGCTGAGCTGTCAAAGAAGCTGCAGGACGAGCAGTTCTGCCTGCTGCAGTGTGCTGTGGTGGAGGCGGAGGGCATCATACTGGACGCTGTGGCCAAACTGGACGACCCCATTCACATCAGCTGCATCTGCTCACCTGGTAAAACCTCTGTCATGTCTGCTCCAACAAAAAAAATCCTATTCATTACACTGACTTTACTGAATACTAGGGCTTTTAAATGACAATTATTTTCATTATGGTTGTATAAAATGTCAGGAAATTGTGAAAATAAGAGGGAACATCCACAATATCAGAACATTTAGGAAGAATAGAAAGATAGAAAACCATAACCATACCAAGTACTCACTTAACAATGACATAAAAACTAAAAAGCAGCCATTTGAGAAACTCGATACGTGCAGTTTAATGATACGTCAATATTTGCATAATACAATCAATAACAATAAAGTTGCAAATAACCTCACCTTGATTACACTTAACTTAAATCCCCTCAAGTGAGTATATGTTATACGTATGTATCTGTTTATATACTGCTTCAAATGCTAAATAGGGGAGGTTAAAGATAAGTGTTATAATATTGCTCTTTCATCCCATTTTTCTCACACGTTCTCTTTCTGTTTTCCAGATTATTTGGTGAATCGAGCTGAAATCACTTTGAGATCTATCGACAAAATGCAGCAGAGCCACGTCGTCTACCTTGGAAACAGGAATGGTGAGTGAGCTGGGGGGGTTTGTTTGGAGGTTAAGTCAAGTTTATTAGATGAGTGTATCTAATTCTCATATACTGAGTATTCAGATCCTGCCAAAATGTTCCCTGTCAGTGTTTTCCTCTTCTATCTGATATTAAAATTCCTGCTGCATTAATGTGTGTGTTGCATTTTCTTGTTGTAGATGTTTAAGGTTGTGCTCATTTTAACTCCTTTTTATATATTGTTTGGTAGTTTAAGCTACAGCAATGCATCATGGTCTATAAGATCATCACATGCTTGTAGCGTTGCTGTCCTGTGACAACCACGTATCTCTAAAAGATTTTAAAACTTTATGGTAACAAAAAAAACAGCCCTGTTTTCAGATTTGTTACAATGCATTTTCCAGCTGATCCAAGAGGCTTTTTAAAGACTTTATTTTGCTTGAAAAGTAGGAGAATTTTCTCAAAATTGAAAGGAACACTTCCTTCCTTCCACTTCCTTCAGTTTATCACAAACCCCAGCCCTGCTCCTTTGTTTGTAGATGCCAGCGGTTTGTTGAGATCGGTCACACAGTTCTCCCACCTCGCTGCTGACACGATCGTCAACGGATCAGCAACATCTCACTCTGCTCCCACCGACCAGGCCGACCGTAAGAGACCCGCATTCACTCTGTAACTGTTAGAGGGATATATACAAAACACAATGTTCAGTAAATGCCCACATCCTCTTTGTTTCATGCAGGTTTAACTGACAGCTGTCGAGATTGTGCGAATCACTGCCTTCAGTTCTTGAAGGATCTGAAGCTTCAGGCCAGTTTACAGAGAGCAGATCCCTCCGCCGTGCGCTACACTGTCCAACGCATCCTCGCTCTGGGACAGGTGAGACTGATTTTACCTTTTAATCAGAGTAGAAGAGAAAAAAAGGATCCTGCACTCTGCTCTTGCTACAGCATCACCATGTATTGAAGAAACTAATGCTTTGGCCCCTCTGGACCTTTTCTATTTTTTCAGGTCTATGTCAACGCACCTGCACAGAAGAATTGTTGGATGTGTGAATTGTTTCTCTGTAAACCTTTTTATCAGAGTAAAAGAGTCTGCTGCCATGCTAGCAGCTCTGAAGCTGTATTTTAGACAGCGGTGCTTTGAGATGAATGCTAAAATGCTAAATTTTACTAGTTATGTTTACCATGTTCGCCATCTCTTCCGTTGATTTCACCTACAGCCGCCCACTTCGAATGATTTTCTTTTTTTATTTAAATATGTAAAAAAAAAAAAATTGACCTGTTTTCAGTTGTGGAAGAAGTACTCAACTCAAGCAGTTATACAGTGAAAAAATACTCCGTTACAAGTAAAAGTCCTGCATTTAAATTTTTTACTCGTCATGGTGTGTAATGTAAATGTTTAAGATGTAACAATTACAAAACTTATGGTTTCATGACAAGTCTAAAATACTATATTATCCGGTTATTAAAAACAAGGAATTGATTATTTGAAGAAAATTTCCTTTTTTTTTTTTTTTTAAGTAGTATTAGACTTAAAACAAAGTACCGAAAGTACTCATAATACAGACTGGCCTATTTCCAAATAATCAAAATAATTGTGATATAATTATTGATGGTTTAACTGTTTGATTTGTGTTTTAGGATCTGCGTCCAAAAGGACAGGATGTGATGAAAGGGGAGCTGGCGTACATGGTGGATAAAGAGATGATCGCTACATCGACGGCCATTGAAGAGGCCGTGCTGCGAATGGACGTAAGGACACATAATGAAAGATAAACCTGATGAACTGTGGACCACATCAACACACCTGGTGACCCCTAACATATCTGATTTAAATATTTCTCAGGAGATACTGAATCAGGCAAAAAGAGAGACTTCTGGCATCAAGCTGGAAGTCAACCAGAGGTAAGATAAATACTGTATCATCCTAACATAGTCACCTCTTTTAAGCTTCTTTGCAGTACTCTCTTATCTGCCATCTGTGTGATGTGTTTTCCTGTTTCATTGCAGTATCCTGGGATCCTGTTCAGACCTGATGAAGGTGAGAAGTTTGTCTACCATTTAAAATACATTTCTGTGAACTTCTGTGATTAATCAGTTTCTTCTGCTCTGTGTCTTCTCCCTCCAGGCTGTTCACATGCTGGTGACAGCTTCTACTGACCTACAGAAAGACATTGTGGAAGGAGGCAGGGTGAGTCACCTAACGCTCCTATCGGAAAAGAGCTTTTAAATCTTCTCCCGCAAAACGGGCTACAATGAAATCCTATTAGATAATTACAAACCATCAATGTACACCAACTCAGAGCTGTTTTTGCCGCTGACATGCTCAGATTGTTATAATGACGTCATAGGATTATTCTTTACCTTTTCGCTTGATCTGTTAGTTATTGTTTCTTACCAAGTCTCGCTCACAGAGAAGTGTTTTTCTGAACTCTCGCAAGAGGTGACTTGTTGCCTTAAGCAAAGTGAGAGGTTGAAAAGAGGAGTGCCAGAAAGAGATTGTTGTATTTGAGTACAAAAAGCATAGCTTAGTGTTATCTGAAAGATTTTCAAAGTCATGGCTGAATATGTAGATCAAGTCACCTTCTCGTAAGATATCAGAATGAGACTTCTCTGTGATTGAGAGGTGGTTAGACGCAATAACAAACAGACCGGATCAAGCAAAAGGTGAAGAAAGATTTTTTATCCCACCACTGCCTAAAGTGTTTGTCTGCTCCTGGCAACACTGCAAAAAAACGGGTTTTTAAATCGCCCCCAGGGGACAAATATTAATTAGAATTAATTTAATTGGAGACGATGAGACTCTGCTTCCAAATTAAAACCCCCCAAAAATAATAATAAATTCAGTCCTGTGAGACTGAGAGAAAAGCTGCTAAAACCAGGAAGACACAACATTTATTGTAGAAAGCTCTGCAATGTGTCAAAGTGGAATTTGTAAAGAACGTCACTCCCGCTGGACTGCTTTTCCTTTCTGTGTATTTCACATTAATGAGAAACTGTTCACTGACTGACTGTTGACTCCATCCTTCTGGTACACATCCATGGCTCCCCCACAGCAATATTAAAACCGCCAGCTCCCGCAAGATTTGTGTTATTCTGCGGGATCCCAATGCCGTCTATCTCACAATGTCAATGAAAGCGATTTTATGGTTGGGATCCGGTTCAAAATGTAATGGGTTCTTCTTTGACCAATGCTAAACCCTTTCAGCAAGTTACAGGAACATCTGCATGGTAGTTTTTTCCATGAAACAAGACCTCCTTGGCAGAGATTTGCTGCTGGCCATGTTTGGTGGATGTGACGACCACAGCAGCCATGTCGTTTACATGCCGTGAGGCCTGCTTCAGAGTGTGCAGCTTCAGAACTATTATAACCTTGATAGTGACTCATTTGTAATTGTTCACCTTGTAGGGAGCAGCTTCTGTTACAGATTTTTATGCCAAAAACTCTCGCTGGACAGAAGGACTCATCTCTGCCTCCAAGGCTGTAGGCTGGGGCGCCACACAGCTGCTGTAAGTATCCTAAGATGTTTTTTTTTAATTAGTTAGATGTCCTGAATATATCAAACTGTATAATGAACTTAACTTATTCTTCATGCTTTTTGCTGTCAGAGACTCAGCTGACCGGGTGGTGGGGGAAAAAGGAACATACGAGGAGCTCATCGCGTGTTCACATGAGATCGCTGCGAGCACGGCTCAGCTCGTTGCTGCCTCAAAGGTACGAAACTCAAGTCAAAACAATCTCCTGTTGGTTTGTGAAGCTGTCTGATCACTTTAAAGGTATCTAGTAGGCCTGCACGATAAACTATTATAAAATTGCAATCTCGATTCACCCTGTTCATGATTAAAAAATGTAGCTTCTTTTTTTTCTAAAAACTTATTTTTTGAGACGCTCCTACTTTGTTCTGTGAGTTTTAAACATAGACTGTATAAAATGGGTTTTAAAGTGCTCCCGAGCGCTGCGATGCTCTCCCTTCTCTTCATTGAAGCCTCGATGTTTACAGGCTTGTGGTGATGTGCAATGTGCCAAAAAAACTCTATGCTTGGGACCGCCAATTTGTTTTGTTTTGTGATGGTTCATGTGTGCAATAAACATTAGACTTCATGAGAAAAAAAATCGTGGCAGAGAATCGTGATATCAATTCTAAGCTAAAAATCATAATTCATATTTTTCCCCAAATCGTGCAGGTCTTGTATCTAGACTTTTTTTGGGGCATTTCCGCCTTTAAAGTATAGGACAACTAGACATGAAAGTGGAAGAGAGAAGGGAAAGACATGCAAGAAATTGTCACAGGTCGGACTCAAACCCTGGGCCTATGTATTGTGCGCCTGCTCTACCAACTGAGCTAACCTGGCCACTCTAGTTGTGTTTTTCACCACAAATGTTGCTGTGGAACAACAAAACAAAATGTTTAGACACATAGCCAGACACATGTCCATGAGTTGTCAGCAGTTCCACTAAAGAGACAATTTCCCTCTAAACTTTGAAGATGTTTAATTTCAAGAACAAATCAAGGCCCAAAGAGGTCAGATTGTCCAATATTTCACACAAAAAAAGTAAAGATTACAGAAAGGTCATAAAAATGAATACACTTTTGTGTAGACAAACTTGCGTTTGAGCAGCTTGGAGACATATTTTCACACTTGCTGGACATCTAGTAGTCGACAGAACACACAAACTACTTTCCATTCACCTTCATTGTTTTGTGGTGGAGACAGAAATCTCAGACAAATATCTTACAATCGGCATAAATGTTTTTGTTTTTAACTTTATTGAATTGACCCTTTTTAGAGTATACACAGTGTATTTTGGTGAAAAAATGCTGAATGTAAAAGAGACTATTTTCTTTACAATGACTCCACAGGTTACCTTTCTCACAGCCCGGCTCTTAGACGGGACAAAAACAGGAGACGCACGGGTATGCTAACAAAGGAAGTGACTTATTAAAGGTTTAATATGTAGCCTAGGTTTAGTCGGTTGGTGTTTGTAAAACATCAGAGTTGGCTTCTCCTACCTGGCCTAACTAACTAGAGAAAGTGAGAGAGAGAGAGAGAGAGAGAGCCTTTTTGCTGACGCCCATAAACATCCTGCACACAGGATAAATAAGAAAAGAGAGAATCCAGACGGAGGGCAGGGTCCACATACTTCTAGTGGTCATATGTGATTGAGAGCGATTCCTTTTGTATTAGTCTAAACATTATTTTTTAGGATTATGCTACATATTATACCTTTTAACACAGAATAACAAAACCAAGGCAAACAAAAAGACAGGAGGAAACTGTGAAGTCAATATTGTAAGGAGTGAATGAATGAAAATGTGTTGCATGAGTGCTGTAAAAACACAAAGAAAGGAACCAAAAGCCACAATGTAAAGCAGTTTGGTGAGGAGATCTGCCGCCAAGGACCAGCTGCTGCTCTGGCTGATATTGCATGTCAAACACTGGGCCCAGGTGTGTCCCATGCTGCTGATTACTCCCCGGTCAGGTCTGCAGCCCTGGAGAGAGAAAACACAGAAACGACAGGGGAACGGAGCACAGGGGCCGTCACAACCTTTTTAGTTACAGTATGTGTGTAATTTCAGGTGAAGGCTGACCGCAACAACAAGAAGCTGCACACTCTGAAGCAGGCCTCACGGCATGTAAACGACATGGCTGCCGTGGTCGTCACATCCACCAAACATGGCCAGCAGCAAATCTCTGACCAAGGTGGGAGATGATGTTATTACAATTCATCCTGATGGAAATATGGGCTGCAAATAACTGTTATTTTTATTGTTGGTTTATAAAATGGTGAAAAAGGTCAGTGTTTCCCAAAGCCCAAAAAGATGACCTAAAATGTCTTGTTTTGTCCTCAACTCAAAGATATTCAGTTTACTGTCACAGAGTAGAGAAGAAACTAGAAAATATTCACATTTACGAAGCTAAAATCACAGATCTTTTTATTTTTTTCATAAAAAATGTCTTAACCCATTTATCATAATAGTTGGCAATTAATTTAATAGCTGTTAACTAATGGACAACTCTTTACAGCTCTAGTCGGAGATATTTCAATCTTAACCACACGCGAACCTCATGGTGATCAACAAATCAGAAGGATTTATCCTGAGGGGGAATGTGAATGTCTGTACTAGATTTCGTTGGAGTCAGTTAAATAGTTTATATTTCAGTCTGGACCAAAGTGGCAGAGCGAGCAACATTTCTGTTAATTGAGCCTCGCAGCTTTACATCTGTGATGTATTTACAGGTGTGATGGACTTCTCTGGCATGTCTCTGATAAAACTGAAAACAGAGGAGATGGAAGTTCAGGTGAGGTCTTCAAGTCTGAACATTATTATCTTGTTATGTATTTTCTATTAATTGCAAGTAGCTGACGATGTTGTGCTCTCTGGATGTCTCAGGTGAAGGTGCTGCAGCTGGAGAGCCAGCTGGAGCAGGAGCGAGTCCGTCTGG
The DNA here is from genome assembly GCA_013375575.1 of Percina caprodes. NCBI lineage: Eukaryota > Metazoa > Chordata > Actinopteri > Perciformes > Percidae > Percina > Percina caprodes. Next base: position 1,923,140 of record JABXJD010000098.1, read on the forward strand.
GGGAGCTGAGGAAGAGGCACTACAAGCTCGACGCCTCTGGGGACGATGACGCTGACACAGAGGATGGAGCCGATAGCTTCCCACCGCCGCCTCCACCTACTCTGCTCGACTGCACGGCAGTACCTCCGTCCTTCTCACAGACACAGCCTTACCTGAACACCCAGAGCTATGCAGCAAACAATCCGTTTGCACCGGCTCAAACACAGTCTTTCTCAGTGCCACAGTCACACACACCATCAAACGCCTACACCCCTTCCCAAACTTCCATCCCGTCTCAGACCTACACCCCTTCCCAATCTTCCATCCCGTCTCAGACCTACACCCCTTCCAAAACTTCCATCCCGTCTCAGACCCCTTCCCAAACTTCCATCCCGTCTCAGACCTACACCCCTTCCCAAACTTCCATCCCGTCTCAGACCTACACCCCTTCCCAAACTTCCATCCCGTCTCAGACCTACACCCCTTCCCAATCTTCCATCCCGTCTCAGACCTACACCCCTTCCCAAACTTCCATCCCGTCTCAGACCTACACCCCTTCCCAAACTTCCATCCCGTCTCAGACCTACACCCCTTCTCAAACCTACGCACCCTCCCAGCCTTTCATCCCAACAGAGCCTTACACACCACCTCAGCCCTTCACCCCAAATCCAACCCAAACTTACTTAAAACCTCAGTCTTACTCGCTGTCTACACCCTCAACAACGCCCTCCAGCCTCTCCCGGCCTCAATCACCGTCTCTGCCCCAGGCTACCCCGCAGAACAACACAGAGTCCCCCAAACCAGCCTCTAGGAAACCCAACATCTTTACCAAATCTGGAAACTTGCTGAAGAATGCGGTAAGTGCTTAAACTCATCTGGATATTTATCTTCATATATGCTTAAAGGGATAATTCAGATGTTTTAAAGAGCGGTTGTATGAGCTACTTCTCCGTAGTCAGTTTATTTCTACAGTAGATGGCAGTCGGCACTCACCCAGTTTGGAAAAGCAGGCACGAGTACTGACATGGAAGCTAAGCATAGTCCTACTGTGGATGGGGGCAACAGCTAAACATATTTTAGACGCCTAATAATCAGTTTAAGTGTACGCTATATTTAGAACGTTTTCCGACTTTACCTTGCCGTCAGACAGCTCTGTTTAAATTTACCCGGCGGAAACTAAAGCCGTTAATCCGTGATATGGGTGCTCTCGTCAAAGCCACCAGACTTCTTTGACAAAAACAGTAATTTTACCTTGCAGAACATGGGAGTTGCTGCTCTACCGCTGCCTCCATCTAAACACCAAGTCACACAATGAGATTACCAAACTAACCGATGGAGGCAGCGGTAGAGAAGCAACTCTCGTGCGGTTTTTGAGTCTGGAGGCTTTGACTGGGGGGGGTGGATCACCAGACGCCTCCAGATATGATATCATCATGATACTTAGGCCACGATACGATATTAATTATATTGCTATATATTGCAATTTATACCCTTTTTTCCAACTTTTAATTTTTCACAATTTCAAATGACGTCCCCAAAAGGAAACTTAGTCAACATCTATTTTATCTAATATCGATACAGTATGCTGTCTCTTTCTCCAACCTGTTGTCGTGCCGACCGCGATCTACTGTCTCTACTGTTTCTAACACACCGACTCTGGAGACGTAGCTCATACAGATACATTTCGAAATATTTAAGCTATCCCTTCATAAGAGGATTTGATAGTGTATTAATATAAAGCTTTTCTTTCAATTACAGTTTAAACGAGGTGAAACTGGAACCGGGGAATCTTGAAGACTGCCTGAAAAATAATCTGACATTTTACTTAATCACTGGAACAATAAATGACCTTTTTATATGTTAAAAACACAGATTTTAATCTAACTTTAACTTTGGTTCTGTTAAAAAACAAAACGGAGCTTAAAAGAAATTGTTGTACGTGCAAATTAATATTATCTAATAACTGATATTTGTAATCATGAAGCCTATATTATATTAAATGTTACTGATTGCTGTTTGTATACCAAGTTGATTTATTAAAAATCATAAAATCATCGGAGGCAGAATCTAGCGTTATGTTTCCGTTTGATTTCTGCTCTGAAAGGCTTGAAATGTCTTCAAGTTTTCAACATTTGGGAAAATATAATGTATCTGGACGGGAAGGAATGTACTGAGGGTCATTTTCTTCCTCCCATCTTTATTTCTTACTTCCTTTTTCATTTATTTCTTACTTCCTTTCTTTATTTCTTACTTCCTTTTGTTCTTTATTTATTATTTCCTTTCGTTCTTATTTCTTACTTCCTTTCGTTCTTATTTCTTACTTCCTTTTGTTTTTTATTATTTCCTTTCATTCTTATTTCTTACTTCCTTTCTTTATTTCTTACTTCCTTTCATTCTTTATTTTTTACTTCCTTTCGTTCTTTATTTCTTACTTCCTTTCTTTATTTCTTACTTCCTTTCATTCTTATTTCTTACTTCCTTTCATTCTTATTTCTTACTTCCTTTCATTCTTATTTCTTACTTCCTTTCTTTATTTCTTACTTCCTTTCATTCTTATTTCTTACTTCCTTTCTTTATTTCTTATTTCCTTTTGTTCTTTATTTCTTATTTCCTTTCGTTCTTATTTCTTACTTCCTTTCTTTATTTCTTACTTCCTTTCATTCTTATTTCTTACTTCCTTTATTTCTTACTTCCTTTCATTCTTATTTCTTACTTCCTTTATTTCTTACTTCCTTTCTTTCTTATTTCCTTTCGTTCTTATTTCTTATTTCCTTTTGTTTTTATTATTTCCTTTCGTTCTTATTTCTTTCTTCCTTTCTTTATTTCTTACTTCCTTTCTTTATTTCTTACTTCCTTTCTTTATTTCTTGCTTCCTTTCGTTCTTATTTCTCACTTCCTTTCGTTCTTTATTTCTTACCTCCCATCTTCATTTCTTACTTCCTTTTTTATTTCTTACTTCCTTTTTATTTCTTACTTCCTTTCTTTATTTCTTACTTCCTTTCGATCTTATTTCTCACTTCCTTTCGTTCTTTATTTCTTACCTCCCATCTTTATTTCTTTCTTCCTTTTTTATTTCTTACTTCCTTTTTATTTATTTCTTACTCCCTTTCTTTCTTTTTTATTTCTTACATGTTTTTTAATGTTCGCTCTATTTCTTTTTGATCTTTATTTATTTTTTATTTCTTACTTCCTTTTGCTCTTTCTTACTTCCTTTCTTTTTTATTTCTTCCTTTCTTTTTTATTTGTACTTTCTTTCGTTCTTTATTTCTTTTGTTCTTTATTTCTTTTTTTTTCTTACTTCCTTTCGTTCTTTATTTCTTACTTCTTTTGACTCTTTATTTTGTACTTTCTTTCTTTAATCCTTTCGTTCTTTATTTCTCACTTCCTTGTCAGACAGCTTAAGTTACTTTTCAAATGAGTTTTTCATCCCTTTCTTGTAGGAAAATATTTCACTGTGCAACGAATACTTTCTTTTCTTACTTTTAGTACATTTTGCATACAAAGTTTTTTTTTTCCACAGTGTGTATTAGTACTGAAAACTTCTTCAGCCAATGAAGGGCTCTTCATGCTCTAATATAGACCTACAGCGACCTCATCTGTCTGTTATTTCTGTCATGCGCAATGCAAACTGCAATCTCACCACAGCGGTGTAGACTCCGGTAGGGACCAAAGTAGAGCTGAATCAAGTTAGAATTACGTCAGATAGATACCGGAAATTATTAATCAATACCTTTCTAAATAAAAGCACAAAACAAGTTGATTTGTTTAATTAATCCTCCTTTCATGTAAATGCTTTTTATTCAAAATTTCAAGCACCATAATTAAAAAGTTGAAAAAGCATAAAACGGCAATACAACAATAATTTGATATATTAATTAGGATGTAAAAGAAAACACAATTATGAAAAGCAATTGTAGATATTTGGATGTTTTAAGGAACACCGTTAATGGATTAAATGTAACTTTCCAAATGGGGAAATTTTACTGTAAGCTAGTGTGCAAAAGTGCTTAAAGTATATTATATTGAACATTGGACACACAAATGTTGCATTCAAGGAAACCGTATGGATCAGACACCAAAAACAATTAAACATGGACATTTGTGGCAGTCTAATTATTAGTCCAGAGATCCATAAACTGAGTGCTCCTATGCTGAAAGAATACTAACCTGGCCTTAGCTTTATGTGGGAATATACACTTTGGTAAGTGCACATTTAAACTAAAGCAATCAAGGTTTTAAGACTAGATTGTGCCACAAGATTGGGTAACAACAATGGACCCACCTTGGGACCTTCCATTGAGGAGACTGGGGTTATTCCTATGTATTGTTTCTGGGAATTTAGATTTGGTTTCAACTACCGGGGGAGTTTATTTTATAAGATGAGTCCAGTAATAACTACTATGCATGTGTTTTAAATCAATAATCAGAATATGTAAGAAACCAAAAAGCCTAAAACCGTGTTTTTTTATTTTATAAAGCCATTACATAATTTTTAATGTAAAATGTTCATTTTAAAGGCATAATGAATTGTAGAGTAAAAAGTAAAACATAGGCCTATGCATTGCCAGACCCATTTCAACAGCGCAGTTAGGAGTAAAGCAAAATAAAATGGAAATATTGCTGTGCTTAAGTAAGTTATTGCTTGAGTAAATAAAAATACATAACACATAGTTTCAAAAATAAAGAATTAAAAACAAAAAAAATACATAACATACAACACTGGTTTTATTTTGAAACGTATAGCCGGAAATTGTATGTTTCAATATGGCGGACTTGACCATTGTGGTGGTGGTCACTAGCTAACAGGGACAGCAGCACAGGCAGGACCGCGATGGGCCACAGCCGATATTTACCCCCAATACATCAAACTAACGCCCGGACTCCGCCGTTAGTGATGGACAAACGATAGTTACGGTGTTTTATGCTATTTTACGACGTGTTGGTTATAGTTTCTGAAGGAGAAGCGGCGGAGTTTAGCTAACTTGGCGGAATTGTTCTTCCAGGGAAGGAAGTTTGCTGTTGCGGAGGAAACATAATAGGAAACCGGGGAGGGCCGAACTATCCCGACATGGAGGACTCCGAGTCGGCCCTGGAGAAGAATGTCGCTGACCTCACGGTGATGGACGTGTATGACATCGCCGCGGTGGTGGGCCAGGAGTTTGAGCGGATTATAGACCAGTACGGCTGCGAGGCTCTGTCCCGGCTGATGCCCAAAGTGGTGCGGGTGTTGGAGATCCTGGAGGTGATGGTGAGCCGCAACAGCATCAGCCCGGAGACCGAGGAGCTGCGGCTGGAGCTGGACAAGCTGCGGCTGGAGCGGATGGACCGGCTGGAGAAGGAGAAGAAGCACAGAATGGTCTCACACTGCACACTGACAGCCACATCACTCAATACTACACTTACATCTAGATTAAAGTGTTATTGACAAGTTGTTTTTGTGTTAATACACACACCAAATGTAACAGGGCCACAAAGTTACTGTGATTTAACCAGAGGTGGTGGAAGTATTTAGATTATTACTAAAAGAACCAGCACCACTGTTAACATACTCCATTACAGTTTAAAGTCCCCTTTTGAAAATGTTACTTAAGTTAAAGTACCAATACCACTGTAAATACTTATACAACATTGACAGTGTAACTGAGGTTAAAGTATCAGTACCACTCAATAGCAAATACAAGTACTGAATTAAAACCTTACTGTAAGTATTACTGCAAATATACTCCATTACAAGTTAAAGTCCTCCACGGAAAATGTCAATCAAATAAAAATATATAAGTAGGCCTATTATCAGGAAAATATACTCAAAGTATCAATAGAAAAAAAATACTAATTTCAATGCAGTGAAATGTTTTGTTTTCAAACCTAGTGATAATAAAAAGGTAAAAGTTCTCCTTAAATAAAAGTATGCAATTAGTATCCAGAAATACATAGTGTCAAAAGTATCAAAAGCAAAATTACTAATGCAGGGAATAGGCCCCTGTAAGTATGTCTAATAAATAATGTACATTACTTAGAGGAAGGGTGTAGGACCAGAAAAGTTTCTTCTTCTTTTTGAACGTAAAAAGGCTTTTTTAAAAATCAATTACTGGAAGTTTGCTGAGGATTTAGGCTAGCAGATACTGTTGACTTGCACTAGCCTTGCACCAGCAAACTCTGCAACTGGAAGGACCAGACCTTCCAGAAAAGTGTTGAAAACTGTCTCCACTGATAAAAAAACACCCAGGCTAACTTGGAAATAAAGTCTTATGTCCAAAATTCTGAACCACCCCTTTAAGGTTTTCTTGCCTGTGTGCAAATGTACATACTCTTATTTATCTTTTTTAAGAATGTTAAATAATAGTATAATACCAGTAGTATAACACTATATTATTGTTACTCATGCATTAATGTTTCGGTTGCGTTGTAGTTGGTTGAGATGGAGCTCATCTTTAACTACTGGTTGTTGTATTGATTAATCCATTTATTGTTTTGGTTTGTAAAACGTGACAAAATAGTGAGAAAAGTCGTCAAAGTTACCTGGACCTCAAAGTGACATCTTCAGATGTCTTGTTGGGTCCGACCAGATGTTTTGAGACAAGAAAAAGCAGAAAATTGACACATTTGAGAAGCTGAAACCATGAAATGTTTGGTATTTCTGAGAAATGGCCTTAGTTACTTGTTGATGTAACTCCCCCAGTCAGATAGTTGCTGTTTGTTTTGCTACGTGGTGACAGCCGATGGGGGAAGTTGTCGCTGACTCAGCAGGACACTTATTACACTCCAGATATATCGGTCATATGTGTGATTGTTTCCAGTTAGTCAGCAGCATATCTTCCCTGGTAACTTGAATCAACAGTCTCTTTAATGGATCTGAAAACAACTCCTAGACCTTTGAAACGTGACATGGAGCCCCAAAACTCTGGTTCAGCCTTTAACGGTGTCTTTTACTTTATAAACATCAAGTAGTTTCATTTATTTAAAATGTTAATCTGAAATGTAACTAGCTGTCAGACAAATGTAGTGAGTAGTAAAAAGAACAATATTTGAACTGCAAAGATTAATCGATTAGTTGTCAACTGTTAAATTAATAGCCAACTATTTTAATAATAGATTCAATGGTTTTGAGCGATTTCTTTAATTTATTTTTTTTTAATGAAAAAAGTAAAGAATTATTTGATTGCAGCTCCTTAAATGTGAATATCTTCTAGTTTCTTCTCTCCTCTGTGACAGTAAACTGAATATCTTTGAGTTGTGGACAAAACAAGATATTTGAGGACGTCATCTTGGCATTTTGGGAAACAATGATCCACATTTTTGACCATTTTATGACATTTTATAGACCAAAAAATCATTAATTATTCAACAGATTAACTGACAATGAAAATAGTCGTTAGTTGCATCCCTAAACCATATTTCCCCCTGAGACGTAGTGCAATACAAGTAAAAGGTAGCATGGAAATGGAAATACTTGATTAATTACTAGGGGTGTGACGAGACGCTTATTCCACGAGACGAGACACATCACGAGATTGGGTTCACGAGAACGAGACGAGACGAGATTTTTTTAAAAAATTTAAATAAATCCTCGATGAAATATATGAATGGAAAATAGTTTTTTTATTCAACTGAAATATCACAAAATGCAAAACAATTTAGGTGCATTTTGAAATCAAATATTAATGATGAATGTTATTTAACTTTTTTTTTTTACTATTTTAATGAATTATATGCAGTAAAGGACGTGCAAACACTGCAAAATGTTTTGTATAAACTCTACCAGCTGGCTTCTGTACAGTTTCACAGGAGAAATCTAACTCCTTTCCACAAACCGAACATAAAAAAATAAACAGTATAAATAAAATAAATGTGTAAATAACAGAAAACTAACACTTTAAATGCAAACAGTAAGTGTATCAATAACCAAAGTACTGCTCTCTCAAAACTACAAGTGCAAACAGAAAAAAATGTTTTCTTCAAGCTCCATCACGCTGGCATCACATCGCCTCACGAGACAACTTTTCACCTCGACGAGAAATCTCGTCACGTTGTAATCTCGCGAGATCTCGTAAAACGAGATCTCGTCACACCCTTATTAATTACATAAAAGTGGTACTTAAGTAGCTGATGAGATCACTTTAACCCTCATGTTGTCCTCGGGTCAAATTTACCCGTTTTCCTATATCAATGTTCTTTTTAAAACTTTTTATACCCAAAAATAACATGATTGATTCCACACAACGCTCTTTGGCAAGTACAAATCTCTACTTTCATTAATTTTGGGGCGTCGTATTCAATTTTATAGCATTTGAAAAGAAATTGAAGTGTTTTTGAAATAGTATTGAGAGTAAAAGTTGACATATTCCAGTCTGTGATTATCCATCAACATCCATTCCTTTAATTTTAATCAAAATAATTCCTAATTTCTGCTTTTCTAACTCAAACATTAGGTATAATTTCCTATAAATGAGGTTTATTGGCCATAATTTAAAAAAAGTAACTGTAAAACTAAAGTTAATAAGTTAGTTACGTAGTGTTGAAAACGTCAAAAAAGTGACATTCAAGAAAGTGTCAAAATTGTTGAAAAAAAGGGACAAAAACATAAGAAAAAGTTAAAAACATTCGATAAAAAGCGTCAACAAAAGTGTTGATTTTCAATTTTTGAAGACAACGCAAGGGTTAAACTCACTATTCTCACTAGTGCTATGAAAAAGTTGACATGCAAGCGAGCCCCAGTGAACACAGTCACCCGTTCACTGATTAACTGTGTCTCATGAGTGTGATAAAGTGATAAAGTTTCTGTAGGTGACAGCTGATTCTGCCGTGACCGAGAGGTCAGAGTCAGCTTACATGATTGTCACACGGAAAACATCACATCTACAGCCGACCTCCATGCTGCTAATCTCTGAAACACGGTATTCTTGGTTGGGGAAAGTAAGGTGACTTGGCGTATCAGTTGTACCCCTGTGTACTTGATTCAATATTTAAAGGTTTCATTTGTCACAGTCTCAAAAGGATGTGTGCACACCAGCTAAAAACATAAGATATAGAAAAAGAAATAACAGTTCATAGATGAAAAATTATAAATATACTACAGCTGCAACTAATGATTATTTTTATTATCAATTAATCTGCGGGTTCTTTATTTATTCTGTAGACCAGTGTTTCTCAAATGGGGGTATGTGTACCTCTAGGGGTACTTTGGAGGACTGCAGGGGTACATGAGATATTTAACAAAATGTTTAATAGTTACAAGCCTGTTGTCCAGAACAATGTTCCTTTTTATGTAGACTTTTTTTGATTTTCTACCAAAAATTTGACATTTGTGTCGCCTTCTTCGGACCTATTCTTGCCTTCCTTCCTTTTTTTTAACAATAATTTTTGGGCTTTTCCGCCTTTTAATTTTTGTCAGGACAGTTAGGTGAGAAAGGGGAGAGAAAGACATGCAGGAAACCGTCCCAGGTCGGACTCAAACCCTGGACCTCTGTGTCGAGGCATAACACTCTGTATATGTGCGCCCGCTCTACCACTGAACCAACCCGGCCACATTCTTTCCTTCCTTCTACTTATTACAAGTTTTTCGCTTTTTTTTCGAAGTTATGTCACTGTTTTTGATACTATTTCCGTCCTGTTCTTGCCTTCCTTCTTTCTTTTTTACCATCTTTTTCCAAGGTTTTTTTTAATACAGTTTTTGTCTCCTTTTCTCAGTAGCATTTAAATGTTTTTTTCAGTTACAAGTCTGTTGTTTAGTAAATCTATCTCTGACATCGCTGTACTGTTCCTCTTTTTTTTTGGTCTCCCAAAAATTATACGCGCTGGTCAGGCTTAAAGAAACAATTCAAAAGGGGTAAATTATTGAATAAAGTTTGAGAACCACTGCAAGATCCTCACAGCCCAAGGTGACATCTTCCAGTATCTGTTTGTTGGATCATCAGTCCGAAAACCATATAAAACCCAATATATTCAGTTCATTATCATGTCTGACAAAGAAAAGCATCACATGTTCATGTTTGGAAGCTGGAATCAAAGAATTACAATTATTCGATTATCAAATTAGCTTCAGATCAATCTTCTGTCGATCGACTAATCCTTTCAGCTCTGAAATAGATGTAATAAAAGTATTTAAATGCTTAAGTATTTGCCCAGTTTGAAGCTGGGCTGTGCAATATTTTTCCACTATATGAAAGAAATAATCCATAAAAATAACTAAAAATTTGTACTTAAGAGGGGACGGCAGTAGCTCACAACATGGGGACAATAGATTTTACCCAAGAGGGATAAGTGATGACACATAGAATTGCGCACACAACACGCAAAGTGCAGAATTATGAACATGACCAACAGAAGGGTGAACAGTTATGCTACACGTTTAGCGTAGCGACGTCCTGAACGCAACAAGGAGAATTCTAAAATAAGGTAATCTCAATATGGCCACGTGTAACAGATGTGGCAGTATGATATATAATGTTACATCCCTGGACATGTTGAAAAGTCCTCCACAGTTCACCACAGCCTACCACCTCCCTGAGCTCTGTTTCCCCAGTAAATTCTCCCAAGTGTCCTTGGGTTTTGTGAAAGGCGCTCTAAAAATAGCAGTTATTATTATCATAATAATGGTTAGTATATAATATTGCATACGTGTTTTTATTGTCTGAGAACAGGAGCTGGAGCTGGTGGAGGACGTGTGGAGAGGAGAAGCTCAGGACCTGCTCACCCAGATCGCTCAACTGCAGGAGGAGAACAAGTCCCTCCTCACCAACATGTCCAACAAAGACCCCATGAGTGAGGAGGACCTGCAGCGGCATGAGGGTGAACATACACACACACACACACACACACACACACACACACACACAAAGGAGGCCTTCTCTTGTGTCTGACCGCGAGCCAGTCTTGTCTCTGCATCTGCTCTTTTTGTGGTTTCACACAGAGGACCCAGTCACCCTGACACACTGTGGACAGACCAGCCTCAGTGTCCAAGCACACCTGCCACACACACACAGGGTTCCTGCTGCACAACTTAATGGCTTTTCTCTCCCAATAAAAACATAGAAATAATTCTAAACCTGCAAATAATAATTGATTAGTTTGTCAACTAACAACTGAACTCTTTTGATAATCAATCAGTTAGTTTGAGTCATTTGTTATGGAAAAAACTCAAACTTCCAGCCATCTTCTAGTTTCTTCTGTCCTCTGTGACGGTAAACTTAAAAACAAGACATTTGAGGACGTCATCTTGGGCTTTGGGAAACACTGATCCACATTTTTCACCATTCAGTGACATTTTATAGACCAAACGACTCATCGATTAAATAATCAACAGCCTCGACAATGAAAATAATTGACAGTTGCAACTTTTTGTGACTCTACTTTCACTTCAGGATCCATTTTAAAATTATTTTATTTGCTTTTAAAGCCTTGAATGGTCTTGCCCGCCCTACCTCACTGAGCTTATACGCCCTTACGTACCGACACGCTCGCTCAGGTCAGATGATCAGCTGCTCCTGGGTGTGCCTAAAACTAAGCGGATATATGATGATTTAGTAAGATGTCAACTTCATTTACTGCATTTAATTCTTTAGTTTAATTGTGCAGGTATTTTTACTCGTGTTATAATGTTTCTTTTTGTATTTTTGTATTTTTCTGTACAGCACTTTGGTTAACTTTGGTTGTTTTTAAAGTGCTTAACAAATAAAGTTGGATTGGATGAATCTACTTTCGCCTGCTTGTTTTTGTTTGTATGTACAGTACTCCTCGCTCACTGTCTTCTCACTGTGGTCACCAGGTATGACGGAGAGAGAGAGGCAGGTGATGAAGAAGCTTAAAGAAGTGGTGGACAAGCAGAGAGACGAGATCCGGGCCAAGGATCGTGAGCTCACGCTAAAAAACGAGGACATAGAAGCAGTAAGGCGACAAACTCACCACTTAGACAGGCGCTGGCTCTCATACTCGGGACATATTTTTCTAATTTACCCACAACTCTCTGTGTTCCTGCAGCTCCAGCAGCAGCAGTCTCGCCTCATGAAAATCAACCACGACCTGCGCCATAAAATCTCCGTTGTGGAGGCTCAAGGGAAAGCTCTAATTGAACAGAAGGTGGAACTGGAGGCCGGGGCTCAGGCGCGGGGGCAGGAAGTCACTGCCCTTCGGCAGGAAGTTGCACGCTTAAGGGAACGCCTTCAAGGAAACCTGCCTGCCCAGAACCCTGAGGAACCCCCACCTCTACCCCCCTCACCTGCAGAGGTAACACAGCACAAGAAACCAGTAAAAGCCTCAGATGTAGCTCTGAGGCTGTAATCAGAATTTGGGATGTAACGGTATGAAAATGTAACCTCACGGTTATAGTGGCCAAAATCATCACGGTTTTCGGTATTATCGCGGTGTCCAGTGCCTTTAGCAGCAACTTTTTTCCTACACATTCTGCAGACAGGATAACTATCTTCAATCAGCTGTCCTTTGGCATTCTTATAATAACCAAAACATAGTCCTCTTAGAGGGCTGATAAATGTCCTGTCGTCTCCTTCTTCCGCCATGATTCCATGAAACGCACGTTGGAGGCTACGCAGTGTGCCTACGCGGCAACTTCAGGAGACTCAGATGAATCTGATGAAACCGTGGTAATACACCGTGATAATAATGATATTTTAAATGAAAACGGTAATTGTTATCGTCAATATATTTATCGTGGTTTACAATTACACCGGTAATCGTTACATCCCTAGTCATAATTTAATATTGAAATGTGCTTTAAACCCTAGACAAATGTGTTTCAATAGATTCTATCATTGCGTTTACTTGTAGACTTTAATGGCATCCTGTGGGTTAAAATCTGGTCTATTGGCAGTTGTCATCTTCTTTCTCTCTCAATCTTTCTTTACTGTATCTTATCTAAAAAAAACTGCCAAAAAACCTTCTAAAAAATACATTTTGGGAATGTGCGTGTTTGCTGTCTTGCTGAGAGTAAGACTAATACCACTCGCATGTTTGTCCCTTCAATATAAAGCTACAGCCGGGATATTCTTAGCTTAGCTTAGCATAAAGACTGGAAACGGGGAAACAGCCAGCCTGGCTCTGTCCAGAGGTAAAAGAGACCTGCAGCACCTAACCCCCTTCAAACCATGACAACAAGAAACTACATAAGTTAATTAGTGAGCTTCTGAGGTGCTCTCTGACTTTTTATCTTTGGACAGAGCCAGGCTAACTGTTTCCCCCTTTCCAGTCTTTATGCTAAGATAAGCTATGCTAACTCTGTGGTATCAATCCAACTCTCAACAAGAAAGCAAATAAGCATGTTTCCAAAATTGTTGAACTATTTCTTGAAGTCAGAAGTCCTTAAATTATAATATACATATATATAGACAGTCTTATGTTTCAATTGTTCTCATTTAAAAGAGGGCTGATGACCTTTATGTGCAATATGTTAACCAGTAATTGTCCACTAAAGCTATTTATCTTTCAACAAATTGCAGGTCCTTATTTAAAACTCTGACAAAAACATATAATAACTAGAGTTGCTACATTAACAGATAACAAAGTGTCTTTTACTCCGCCAGCATGGTAAAGCTGCTACAGTGGTGGTGGGGGCTGAGAGCTGGTCAGACAGACCTGACCCCTCTGAGCTGATGTTGGGTGGGTTTGACCCCTCCCTGCCTGGTTCCCTCAGCCCAGAGGGACACGAGGATGGGAATGAGGAGGCTGAGGACGAGGCAGTATTGCTTTGGGTAATGCAGAAGTGCTAGTTAGCAAACCAGAGTGGTGTGATTGTCCCGATTCTCTAACTCCAAACCTGCACTCCCAGTCCCAGAGCAACAACCGTAACACTAGAAAGCACCATTGACTGTATAAAACTAGAAAATGAATACCCAAAGCTAGTAGACTAACATCTTGTATAAGAAGTGTTGAAACAGCTTGGCATGGTTGTTAAAGAACTAACAGTGTGTGTCAGTAGGATTTGACGCCCTTCTGCCAACTGGGTGAGACTTGCTGTGCGACTGCACCGATGACCTTTCTAAATATAGATCACCTCGAAAGCTCGGCTTCTAACAGCACTTGAAGTTGTCCTTTTAATGCACCATGATCCTGAAACACTGACTAGATGGTAGTTGAAAGTCCAGTTGAAATGAAATAGTTTTTTTTACTGCTCCATCATACATATCTGGGGACTCATTTATAAAACTGTGCGTAGGATCCTTACTAAAAGGGTACATATACCCAAAGTCTAAAAATGGCTACGCTAAAAATAAAATCGGATTTATAAAACCGTACATCTGTAAGCAGTGTTTCCTTTATAAATCACAGATTACCCACAAGTGTGCGTACGTGAATCAGACTCTTATCCCGCCTTGTACAAACCCATTTTTAATCATAAATAGTCAATGCAAAGCACCTCATGAACGTTGATCAGTATGTTAATGACCCGGGCAGTTGTTCTTTCGTTACACTGAATCATGACGACTTGCGGGGAATAAGCAAAAAGCTTGTCAGACGCTAAGGATTTGCTGCAAATTTACAGTGTGTTCTTGCACAGTGTAGGGAAACCTGATCTATAGACTACCTATACTACCTATTAATAATACCGTCAAAAAAGGCAGACATTATGGCACTCTGGGACAGCTTCAATGTACCAGACCTATATGATAAGATTGAACAGAACTATATATTACATCCAAACAAGCATAGTGATAAAGTTTAAGATTAAATATATAATATTTATAAAAAATAAAAAACCTTAGCTGCCTGCCAAATCCCTCTGGAAACGGCTGGTTTCCCCCAGAGTGGCAAGGACCTGTATTTGGACTACGATGGATCTGCTGGACCCAATTCAGTACATAGAGCCAAGTATTAGCCGAATTTAAATCGGCATATTAGCCAGTCATCGTCATGGTGCCTGAAGTCTCTTTCTCTCCTGATTCTTCCATTAGCGTAGTGCCATCATGCAACATTACGCACGGCATCAACTGGTAGCGTCCCCCACCCCGAGATATAATTTGAAGACGAAAGTCTAATAGGCAAACACACTTTTCTTTAATGCAGGTTTTGTCACGAACATTATTAAAGTTCGGACCAATAACGAGGACAGTAAGTGTAACAATTGTGTAAGAGTTTAACGTCTGTATTTCCAGACTTTGACATTTGATGATATATGCACAGTATTAAAGACAGATAATTAGTTATTTATGATCTGCCATTATCTAGGTAGGATAGTTGATGCTATCATGTATTCCATGCAGTCGGGCCATCTCATCCTCCTGCGCTCCGGGACAATGTGACAGTGAGACAGCGCCGACTAAATATTAAGAACAAATTGATTTAAGATTTAAGTTGGATTTTACAAGGTGTTTATGGAACAATTATCACTCAGCACAAGCACAAATAACACTGCTGGATGTAATCTTTATGATAACGTGGATGATATGGAGAGAAAAATCGTTATTCCCACATGTACTTTCTGCAGTCTGACTTCAGTTCACCACCTCACCATCTGCATCGCCAATTCCCATTGTCTCCAAAATGTGCGTAATCATGGGTCAGAGTTTGCGTGGAGGACACATTCTCCCGTCAAGTTTGTTTTTTTATAAATCACAAACTTTGCGTGGGAAGTGGCATACGCACATTTTCATCCCCTTTTGTGCATACGCCATGCATATACAGTGGTGTGAAAAAGTGTTTGCCCCCTTCCTCATTTCCTGTTCCTTTGCATGTTTGTCACACTTAAGTGTTTCGGAACATCAAACCAATTTAAACAATAGTCAAGGACAACACAAGTAAACACAAAATGCAATTTGTAAATGAAAGTGTTTATTATTAAAGGTGAAAAAAAATCAAAACCATCATGGCCCTGTGTGAAAAAGTAATTGCCCCCTAAACCTAATAACTGGTTGGGCCACCCTTAGCAGCAACAACTGCAACCAAGCGTTTGCGATAATGTGCAATGAGGCTTTTACAGCGTCCTGGAGGAATTTTGGCCCACTCATCTTTGCAGAATTGTCCTAATTTAGTTACATTAGAGGGTTTTCGAGCATGAACGGCCTTTTTAAGGTCATACCACAACATCTCAATAGGATTCAGGTCAGGACTTTGGCTAGGCCACTCCAAAGTCTTCATTTTGTTTTTCTTCAGCCATTCGGTGGTGGACTTGCTGGTGTGTTTAGGATCATTGTCCTGCTGCAGAACCCAAGTTCGTTTCAGCTTGAGTACACGAACAGATGGTCGGACATTCTCCTTCCGGATCTCTTGGTAGACAGCAGAATTCATAGTTCCTTTTATCACGGCAAGTCTTCCAGGTCCTGAAGCAGCAAAACAGCCCCAGACCATCACACTACCACCACCATATTTTACTGTTGGTATAATGTTCTTTTTATGAAATGCAGTGTTCCTTCTACGCCAGATATACTTGGACACACACCTTCCAAAGAGTTCCACTTTTGTCTCATCGGTCCACAGATGTTGTCCCAAAAGTCTTGGGGATCATCAAGATGTGTTGTGGAGAAATTGAGACGAGCTTTGATGTTCTTTTTGCTCAGCAGTGGTTTTCTCCTTGGAACTCTGCCATGCAGGCCATTTTTGCCCAGTCTTTTCCTGATGGTGGAGGCATGAACGCTGACCTTAACTGAGGCAAGTGAGGCCTGCAGTTCTTTGGACGTTGTTGTGGGGTCTTTTGTGACCTCTTGGATGAGTCGTCGCTGCGCTCTTGGGGTAATTTTGGGCTGCCGGCCACTCCTGGGAAGGTTCACCACTGTTCCATGTCTTCGCCATTTGTGGATAATGGCTCTCACTGTGGTTCGCTGGATTCCCAAAGCTTTGGAAATGGCTTTATAACCCTTTCCAGACTGATAGATCTCAATTACTTTCTTTCTCAATTGTTCCTGAATTTCTTTGGGTCTCGGCATGATGTGTAGCTTTTAAGGATCTTCTGGTGGACCTTACTGTGTCAAGCAGCTCCTATTTAAGTGATGCCTTGATTGTGAACAGGTGTGGCAATAATCAGGCCTGGGTGTGGCTAGAGAAATTGAACTCAGGTGTGGACAACCACAGTTATAGTATGTTTTAACAAGGGGGGCAATCACTTTTTCACACAGGGCCATGATGGTTTGGATTTTTTTTCACCTTTAATAATAAACACCTTCATTTACAAATTGCATTTTGTGTTTACTTGTGTTGTCCTTGACTATTGTTTAAATTGGTTTGATGTTCCGAAACACTTAAGTGTGACAAACATGCAAAGGAACAGGAAATGAGGAAGGGGGCAAACACTTTTTCACACCACTGTAAGTGAGACCCCAGCGCTGTAAATCACTTGTCTCATGTTGTGCTTTAAGAAGAAAATCAGAAACCAGAGGGGAGAGATAGCTCATTAAGTCTCGATCAACGGGAGTACATTTCTAGGGTAATTGCCTAACATCCAGCACGTGGCTCATGGGCGGATGTACCTCACCTTCCGCTCTCTGTGTGTTCTCAAACTACTCTGTTGGCTTTGGGAAACAACAACAAACTTTGAGCTAGCAGGCCACACGCTGAACACGCTTTGGGAAATGATTCAAAGATTTACAAACAATATGTTAAGGCATTTATTCTATTACTGGGAGGTTTTGGGACCTATTGGCAGGGATCTCTAGAGACAAAATACATAGGGTGATACGCTGGGAGGGGTATATTACGTTTAACCATTAGATTACATTTAAAAAATAAATAAAACTCAATGATTAAAAATTCCGCAGATTTTCAGTTTGGATCAAAAACTAAATGTGATTCCAGTTGGACTTATAATATATATTAATAAGTTAGTATAAGTAGTTTTTTGCTCAGTGCATGAGTGACTTCTGGCAGCCGCATGTGCTCATGATTTTTTAAGAGTGACAGTGAATGTCTCGGGTGTGCTGAAAAACAAAAGAGTTTTACCTTAAAGGGAGGAGGGAAGGGCGAACAAATGTATTGGAACAAGGCCCGATGTCTGACTTAGAGTTCAACGTTTGCCACCAGGAGGCGATGTGCGATGAGGACATGCCTGCTGTGTTCCAATATTTTACAAAGGTATCCTCACTTCCTTCCCGCCTACGTTCCTTCCTTCCTTCCTTCCTTCCTTCCTTCCGTCTTTTTCTCTGGTTTCTTTTCCCCTTGGTGATGCATTTGTCTGTCGGCAGGAGGCGATGTGCGAGGAGGAGACAGGAGGCTTGGACCCAAAGGACCCCAACCGACCCCGGTTCACCCTGCAGGAGCTGAGAGACGTCCTCCACGAGAGGAACGAGCTCAAAGCCAAAGTCTTCCTGCTGCAGGAGGAGCTGGCCTACTACAAAAGGTACTCACAGGGACATAGATGCCAATCTGACAGATAGTAGGTACATCCCATGTCCCTTGATTGATAGCTCCTCGGGTCCTCTGTCCTCAACTGAACCGGAAGTTGTTCTGTCCCTCCTCGGTGAAGGCCGTCTCAAAGCTCTTATTTCTGCTCCGAAGCCCGAGTAGCGATCATCAAGTAGGCATCACCGAGGAGCTACAGCCAAGGAAACACAGGCAGCCTTCCCTGAAGACGTGCAGGTAAAGGAGTTGCTAACTCCGCCCACACAGCTGACAAATTCATGTGACGCTTCAGAGGAAAGGACGTTTCATCACTCTAAAACACATTTGGTTGTTGCCTGTCTTCTCCCGTGATCTTGGTCCCTCCCACCGAGGAGGCACAGGAGAGACGGGAGGAAGGGAGGCAAGGGGATGCAATTTAAGGGCTATGGGATGCACTTAAAGTGTCATAATAGCATACTTACAGCCATGTTGTTGTTTTGCAGTGATGAGACAGAAGATGAGATTGTTACTCCTTCCCCGTCTCCTTCACCTGAACTAAGGACTCGCTCCCGCTCTTCTGCACAGCCAGAGTCAGGAATCAAACGACTGTAAGTTTTCCTCATATGACATAAAACACTCGCCTAATATCACAGACTTTTGCATCTGCCTAGTACTAGCTTATTAAAATGATCCCTTCATGCTCAAACATTGAAATAACAGTCAATCAATGTTGTTCTTTATTAGAGAAGTAGCATCTATTCAGTAGCAGAACCAGACTATTTGGGATTATTATATACAGCCTGATAACATTAGCTTTGTGATAACATTTTAACGTCCTTGATTTTTTAAGAGAATTTGCTGCGGTTGATATTAAATGAAGTGACTACACAATGAGTCATTTATTAGAAATAAAGTGAAAGCAGCTTTTTTTCAACACCTATAAAGTAAACACAGTGGTCCAAAATTGAAAATATAACCACAGGAGTAGTTGTTTCAGCTGTATTGAATAATTTTCTTTTTACAAAAATCAGAGATTACACAGCAGCTAACTAAAATGTTGCCAAACTCTGCATGTTTTAGCATGCTGCTCTTGTTCATGTTATAGACCAGAGGAGTCATTTTATAATCTGACTAAATATGATGTCTTCTTTTTAAAATGGCTAAAACAACATTTGAATTTTGCGTGAGTAGAAGCCGTTTTAATAGCGTTTAGCCTAATAATCAGAGAAAATACCAAGGCTGATGTCCGAACGTGCTGTCAAATTATTTCCATAAATAGGTTATATACATACATGGCTTTACACTTATAAGTTATAAGACCACTTCCTGAACAGCGACCATGATCAGCTGATGGATTTATTATTATCAGTTTAGGTTTTCAAATCATGTGAAAATCATAAAATTCTGTGGTTGGTTCGGTGGCTTTTACACCCTCTAGTCAACCGCACGAGAGTCTGCACGTCAGCACACCGAGACCAACCTTTTCCAGCAGTCTTGGTTTGGCCGTTTGGGCCGCACCAGGGTTCAATGACAGCTTTCACACCAGCACCGTATCCAATGAACCGCACTGACCCGGCAAACACACCTGAGTTTGTTTTAAATGAACCAAACAGTATGTGTGACAAAATAATCACATCAACAGACGATTCCTTTTTTAATAACTCTTTAGAAGGTTGTGCTTCACAAACAGTCTTTGTGTGCCGAGCCTTTTCTTCTGTTTTAAATCATTGTATGTATTTCTATTAGCATTTACAGAAAAATAATGCTTGTTTTTGTCTGTCAACTCTATCAAGGTTCTTTATATGTCATGTGCAAATATGTCCTGTGCACACAAAAACAGAAGAAACCGTTGGCAATAGAAATCTCTATGCCTCATGCACTTCTAACAGTGCTCATTTATTAACTAAAAACACATAAGTAAAAGCAAAATCTGAATCTAAGACATAATTAAAAAAATTTAACAGGTAGTCTAGCTTGCTGTCTGGATTTACCCTGCAGAGATCTGAGGAGCAGTTAACCATAGTCCTTTTGATTAATTACACAGCAACTCGAGCTCACCGTTGTTGCAAAACAGCACAAAAAAAAAAAAAGAAATAGTAAAAAAAAGGGAATGCACTAAAGCATGAATTCGCTTCAATAGGAACTTTACATGAGGTTTGGAACCAAGGTTGATGTGGTCCCTGTCTACTACCCCCTCTGTATGTCTCTTCCTGTTTGTGTTTGTGTGTCTTCACCTTTGTGTAACAGGATCTTCACAGCCATTATGCCGATGGTGGCGGCTGGTTTGATCCCAGATGACCCCACTTTACAGCCAATCAGACGTCTCATATCGCTTGTATGACTCTATATTTGGTTGACTTCAGAGTCTGTCACTCTCTCAGCTAACAGCCTCTCTCCCCTTGCATGTGCCAGCTTTCCCCCCCCACCACCTTTTTAGTATTCTGATTGGCTGATTGTGGGGCCGTCTTGTTGTCATTGTCCAATGGGATGATTGTGGAAAATAAAAATCAGCCAGTCAGAATTTACATGTTGTCTGTTGTCGTCACATGTTGTCTCTTCCCCTCATTGACCACAGTAATAACAAGTCTGCACCTCTAAACCCATATAAATAATCTTGTTTTAATTTCTAAACTAAAGCGCTTTTAGCTCTTTCGCATTACTTGGTGGTTAAAACAACTTATAACAGACTGTTAACTCATAATGTTTTATTCTACTTTGCTGCACTGATCAGTTAATTTGTTAGTTATTTTAAAATGTATTTCTATTCAACGTTGATTTTTTTGCTAACAAGCACAAGGGATCTGAGGGATGCAAGCCCGGTCTCAGTAAAATTATTCAATGTAAAATAAAATAGTAATCAAAGAAAACTTATCAAAGAAAGTACTAGTGGATGATTTGTGTTAAAGCCAAGTTCAACAACTATTTACTGACAGATTACATTACAAATAAATCACACAAAGATACAGATGGATATTTATAGAGCTGCAAATATTAAGCTATTAGTGACTATTAAATCAATTATCAGAGTAGTTGGTGAATAATTTATCGGTTTGAGTGAAACATCTCAAATTCCAGCTTCTTAAATTTGAATATTTTCTAGTTTCCTCACTCCTCTGTGACAGTAAACTGAATATCTTTGAGTTGTGGATAAAACAAGACATTTGAGGACGTCATCTTGGGCATTTGGGAAACACGGATCCACATTTTCCACCATTTTCTAACATTTTATACAGTATGGCTAGACCAAAACAACTTATCCAGAAAATAATCAACAATGAAATGAATCCTTAGTTGCAGCCCTCACAGATTATCATTCTGGGTGTAGTTACTGTCTCTGAGATTTCATCCCCATCACACACTCCACTGAGGGTCTGACTTGTTCCCCCTAGTAACGAGCTTTAAAGCTGCAACGTTACCTTAGAAACTCTAACCTAGAAACCTATTAAATAGGAAATATAAAATAACTGACAAAATTCAAACTTATAATTCACATATTTTAAAGAGGCATATGTTACACTAACACTGCTTTAGAAATGTCTGATATGCACTGCACACACTCCATACATGTTACTAAAGCACACTTCATCACCGGACTTCACATTAAAGCCTGTGTCTCCTCTCCGTCCTCTCGTCTTTTAGGTTTAGTTTCTTCTCTCGTGATAAGCAGCGTAACTTGCACCGGAGTGAGCCGTTTGACTCCGGCTCGTGGACGGGGAAGGAGGACGTGTACACAGAAGAAGCCCAGGAGGCGTTACAGCACTTGTAGAGTCGCCGGACTGGAAACAAACTCCAAAACTTTTAACACTCCACGTCCATCACTCGAGGCCCGGATCCTGAAGTGTTCGATTGCACACCAAAACCCCTACCAGTGACTCACACTGCACCTGAAAATATCTTGGGCTTGAGGTGAGACAGACGAGAGAGATTCACCTAGAATGAGGCTCCAGCTTGAATAGAAGTTTATTTAATCACATGAGAGTACTATATAATATACAAACAGTGTATCTCAATGAGCGATGGCATATACTAAGACTATACTAGAAAATGTGTTGGTGCCTGAAGGGTTTGACAGAATCACACACGCTTTACGTGATCTGTAGAGAGGGTAAACTCAAGTTGTAGGATTGAAAGTAGAAAGTTGTTGCATGATATGTTGAGTGGGTGAAAATGACGACGCAGATGAAATCTCTGAGCATAAAAGTGTGCTGCAAAGTTCCATCTAAAAATCACACGACTCCAAATGTTGTAGTGTTTGCTATTCCATGAAAATGTCGGGTTTTATTATATATTACGAGCAGCGTAGGATACAGAAAACACACAATTACTGTATTTTTTATTTTTTTTTAAACGAAAGCAATGTGTCCCATTAATTTATTTGAAAAGTCTTTTCCTTGTTCATATGAGCAGCTCGTATGTCCATCACCAGCACTGTCAGCAAATTCATACTATGCAGCTCTCCAAATCTAAAGAGTTTGGGGCTTTGTGTACAAAATGTTGCATAATGTCACAATTTTAAAAAGATGTGTACATAAAAATGTTACAAATGCCTTTATTCACATTTTGAAGTAATAGTAACTCAAAATTTGACTTAATTTTGAGTTACCCAACAAATCACACTCCATCTGTTAGTCAGTATTGTGTGACTTTTGTGTTGTAAAGGGTTAGTTCGGAATCACCAAAGTCGCACAATAAGACTAACTAAACGATCAGCGGCAGCGGCAACTCTTATATTCTGTTAGGGAAAATTAGTGTTTTTGTCAAAAGAGTCTGGTGGCTTTGACGAGAGCTTAGCGGCATTTGTTCCCCGTCGTTCAGGCTGTCTGACAGCAAGGTAAAGCGCTGAAAATATTCCAAGTTTAGCGTACTTAAAAAGATATAGATGAAAAAGGATTGTACATGTTGACTTCTGCGTTCATGCATCATTTACAAGGCCAAAAAATATAAACACAGTGTCAAAGCTATGTTAAAGTAAAAGGATAATATGTAAAATCATGAAGTTACATAGAAAGTAATATTGAAATATTCCTCAGATTGTGTTTAGGAGTTGGCTGAGAAGTTAGAAATGACAGAAAGTTGATGACGCTAAACTGTGGTTTCCATTTTTATTGTTAAAAGTGCTAATCTCTGGTTGCTGCTTCTGCTTTATGACAGCTTACCTTCACACTTAACACTGAGAGATGTCTTCCACCCTAAATGAATGTAAAATGACAGGAACACCATAATGGGTTTTAAAGCAGCTTCCCCTGTTTTACATTGTTCACAGAGTGATAATGAGACAGGATCATATTCTAGATTATATCTAAAAGTCAAAGGCACCATACATAAACATGAAAAGGGAAATCTGGTCAACGTGTCCAAACAGTCTGGTTCTGCAGCTCATTATGTAAGTCAGTGTTGATCACCTTCCCCTGTGTGTTTCCCTGATTCAAAGTGGATATTTAAAAGATTTAATGAATGGATCAATGCTTTATGAAATGGGCTGACTTTTATTCAAACATGTCTCATGTCTCAATAATTGAAAATCGGCTTTGTATATTGGAGCACAATGTCTTCCTCTGATGTAGACGTAGCCTAGACTGGGTAAAACCAGCACAATCAGACGGCGATTTGATTTCGTCCTGCAGCTCAGACTGGAAACCTGCTCATTTATCTTATAGAGAGTTAAAGAAATGGACCAACAGATCCCGTTGCTCTGGACGGAGACCAGTGAAGGAAATTAAAAGCACTTTTCCGGTGATGGCTCAGCGTTACTGCGCAGCCTCCAACTGAGCTTGAAGATGTACATGTGATGTGTCTGAAAGTTGTAAGTCTTCTGGTAGCTGTGCCAAGAGAAATCTCAATCATTCCCAGTCTTGCAGAGACGGAGAGCGTAGGTATATGTAAGGAGATAATATAGGCACAGGCTAATTATTGCTAACAAAAAATGCTACTTAACATTATTAAGGGGCGGCTGTGGCTCAGTGGCTGTGTGTGCATGTTTATCTGATGAGCAGGTGGCACCTTGTACGGCAGCCTCGGCCACAGTGTGTGAATGTGTGTGAATGGTGAATGTATCCTGTATGATGTAAAAGCGCTTTGAGTAGTTGTTAAGACTAGAAAAGCGCTATATAAATACAGCACATTTACATTTATTAATTAAACCTAAACAAGTCATTAAACCTAAACAAGTACAAACTGTCTGCAAGCTTATCCTGTACTATACGGTAAATCCACTACTGTGCGACAGTAAGTTGCATGGTCATCAGAACAGAAGATACCGGACATAACAGGACATACTGTTTGCCCAATAATTGAATTGAAAACTTTTGCTGGGACACCTGGGTAGCTCACCTGATAGAGCGCACGCCCATGTATAGATGTTCAATTCTTGACACAGGTTCAACTTTGACCTACGGCTCTTTGCTGCATGTCAGTCCTTTACAAATAAAGGCCTACAATGCCCAAAAATAATCTTTAAAAAAAACTTGCTGAATTTTTTGGAGTTGACGTGGTCCAATGAAACAGTATGGAGAACTATGATTATTACAGAGGTTGTAGAATAGGTCAACTCTGCCCTCGCCACTGCTGTGCGCACTGCAGAACCTTGACCACATAGACGGGTTGAAATTAATAACCACTCCCAGGAAGAACTAAATATTGATGAATATGTGGATGAGGCCGACTCTGATAGCCGCTGTTCTTCACCAGTTACAGCTGTGGAAGGTCCTCATCAGCAAAAGTTCCAGCTGTTCATGAAAGAATCAGTAAGGAGGTGACTAAGATCATTGCACCTCTTTTGAATCGTGTGTGTGTGTGTGTGTGTGTGTGTGTGTGTGTGTGTGTGTGTGTGTGTGTGTGTGTGTGTGTGTGTGTGTGTGTGTGTGTGTGTGTGTGTGTGTGTGTGTGTGTGTGTGTGTGTGTGTGTGTGTGTGTGTGTGTGTGTGTGTGTGTGTGATAAAAGGGTAGAAAAACGCCACACAAAGAAGTTGGTAGAAGTGCGAATTAGCAGTCGGCTTCAAGAGAAACTAAAGAACAGCAAAAAGTTGGTAAGGTCAATATAAAAAGGGATTCACGATTGATAAAGTGTTACTTTTTGGTTGAATTTCAGAGTCTTATTATAGGACGCACTTTCCTGACATGGCACTCACTGGCCCTCAATCAACAGGAAACACATGGGCAAGTACACTATTGACTTCAGCTGAGTTACAAGGTATTCTGTGCTGTGGCCAAAGGTCTGTGGGAGTGTCCTCTAGGGTTATACAAACAGAAACCTGTTTATTTTGGAATACAAAGTATCAAGACCCATTTATTTGGATCAATTTCAAGCAAAGGTCCGGGCCATTTGGCAATATTGTATCTGCAGTTTTCTTGGACCCACTCTGGGATGTGTTCCTAGATGCTGCTTCAGGGGGACTCTGTTGACTGTTGCCTAGATCTGGATACTGGCTCGGACCACTCAATTATAACAAAACAATTTTATGATCAGCATTTCTCAAACAGCAATCTTGGTAAACACCAAATAAGTATCACAGGCGCAGCAAAGGAGAAAAATCAACATTGTCGGGAATTTTAAAGCGGCTGTTACCTGTAGTTTTAAGTCTGTATTGTCCTCTCCGGCTGTGGCTGATGTCACTGGAACGGATGTTTATTACGTTTAACTGTAAAATCATTAGTTACCATGATCTGTGCACTAGCACCATTTGCAGATTATTCTCTGATACCTTCAGTTGTAGACTGGGTGAGGTTGTGTAAGTGAAATGTAGTATGTCTACTGTGTAAGGGTTTTCTCAGAGTGTCTCTGTCTTTCTCCCACGTTCAGTGAATATAAACGCTGTTTCAACATTAAAAAAAACCACCTAATTTAAGTACAGAGCTCCAGACCTGCTTCTCATCCGAGCTACCATCTCCTCCACTGACCTCTGACCTTCCAGCTGTCAGGGCCACATTAGGGATATGTTGGGTTTAATCTGGGTGCTTCCCACATGCAGTATTCAATAACATGAAAACAGCTATTTCTGCTTATCAATCATTTGTAAGACCTTAAAATATGAAAATATGCTTATTCAGTTTAATTCATGCAATTCACATTTCTGGTCATTGGTCGATATTCCCTGATGCATCTGCTTTTAATCCTTGGTTCGCTTTAGTTTTGGTCTGATTCCCCAGATGTTGACAATTTCTGGCTCTGCCCCGGCTGCAGTGATGATGATGATGATGATGATGTACAAACCTGGCCTGTTGGCTGCTATTTGAAATGCGTAAGGTGGGCTGAGCTGACTTTTATGTGGGTATATTAGCATTATAGTGCAAAAACATGAAGTTATCGTTCTCTTGCTCACTTGCTGAGTGCGACTAGAGGGAACCCCCCTGTACAACAA
The DNA here is from genome assembly GCA_013375575.1 of Percina caprodes. Taxonomy (NCBI): domain Eukaryota; kingdom Metazoa; phylum Chordata; class Actinopteri; order Perciformes; family Percidae; genus Percina; species Percina caprodes. The sequence goes on from JABXJD010000098.1 coordinate 1,949,731, forward strand.
GTTTGAAATGTTTTGTTGTAAAACAAAAAACATTTCAAACTTGTAAAAATGTCTTATCACAGAAAAGAAAAAACAGAAGGCAACTCATTACTTGCATATGACATCTTTATTCATTGATGTCTACACCCCAGCATTAAGATTCGTTCAACGCTACAACAGCAAAGATCTATTATGTCCCAAAATGGCCAACAGGTCAGTTTTGCCCTTTCTGGTATTATTCCATTAGTTCTACATTTACAGTAAAAACAATGAAGCAATAATTCAGAAATGTTATATGTAAGAAAAAGGCTCACACATGTAACACAATGCTACTGTTAGAAAGGTCAAAAATGTAAATGTCTTTTACTTTATCGCACATATATACTACACAGCATTTATATAACACAGATGATGCTTTCTTTGTGGTATTTGAATAACATTAAAACAGGCAATAAAGGAATCATTCAATAATATACTGAATATTTTGAAAACTTTTAAGATCTTTCATAATTTGTGAACACTTTTATGGAAAATCTGTACAAACTAAACAGCCTCAGAGATGTATCAAGGGGTGATGTATTATATCTGGTACATTATTTTAAAATAAGTTTAAGGGCTTAAAGAAATTGTTCGACATTTTGGGGAAACTTCTTGCAGAGTGTTAGATGAGAAGATCGACACCGCTCTCATATCTGCCGATTGGATTTGAGGCTACATCGGGGAGGTAATTAGAAAAAGACACATTATTTGCTCAGTAATTAACGAGATATAACATGTTTATTAGTGAGTTACAGAGGTGGTGATTTTTGTTACATCTGGGCAGAGCCAGGCTAGCTGTTTCCCTGTTTAAAGTCTTTATGCTAAGCTAAGCTAAGCATCTTGTAGCAGCTGCTCAAATTTAACAGAAATATATGAGCGGTTTCATCTAACTCAACAAGTAGGCGTAATTACCCAAAATGTCTAACTATTCCTCTTAAGTTGAAGCCCCAAAATACCCAACTCATAAAAAAAAATCGATTGTAATTTAGAGAACAAATGTAACATAAGAGAAAGTGCTGTACAATAAAATAAAAATGTGGTATGTTATGAAAAGTGACAGAACCAGGTGGAATCTGCAGATTTTTGTTATTTAACAGTTTTCAATGCTGATTCAGAATGAAAATCTGAAGAATTTTAATTAATTTAAAAATAGAAAATGTGTCCCGTAATGTTCAGGTATCGGTATCTCAGATATTAAAGTGATGACCTTTTAAAGATTTACATCCAAAGCAACGCATTGTTGGTTTTGGTATTTTGATGAGATTTGTTGACCGCTACAAAAATGTAGAATATCACCACAATTAATGCTTTAAAACCGATTTATTACTCTGATTTGAACACTATCAGGTGACAGATTAACTTGTTACCTGTCCAATGTTCAAATTCACAACTGCTGCACTGCATGTACCCGTTTTTCTGCGGTACATGAATTTATTTAAGTGACTTGACCAAAGTAATGTGATTATTACAATACTGCATTCTAAATGTGATATATTGGGTGCCATTGTGATTTAGATCGAGAAAAATAAGTATCTTAATGCACAAAAGTGGAACTCTTTAAAAAAAAAATTAAAAAAAATACTGAATGTACTTATTAGCTAAAAGAATAATAATTTGGTAATTTTAGTCATTTTATCTTGTGTAAATCAAACGCAAATCAAGACAAAATAGGAAAATTATTTGGGGGTATCTTTGACTTCCTGGCTACAATTGATGAAAAAAAAAAAAACATTTCAAAAAGGCTGCTTAAAATAAGGTAAAAGAATGACCTTTTGGCAGTTCAGCTGTTAATACAAATTTCACATGGAAGAATATGAACGCTATTTAGTGAGCAAAAGGAACAGATGTGTAGAAAACCTGTAAAGATCTTAAATATACAGGAGTGCCACTGTTCTCCAAATGGTTTATGTGTTGGAGAGGCTGGTGTTGTGTGTGCATAAAACATAAAATGTTTGACAAATTCCCAGCAGACGCTTTAACCTGGTGTTTTTGTTGTTGTTAGTGTTTAAAGGAAGAGCTTGACTTTTTGGGAAAACGCACATCTTCCCTTTCTTGCAGAGCATTAGATGAGAAAAGCCACACCACTCATATCTGCTGGTTAAATTCACAGCTACTTCGGGGAGGTAATTAATTAGCTTAGCTTAGCATAAGAGACTGAAAACGGGGGAAACCGCTAGCATTGGGCTTTGTCCCAAAATACAGCCAATTGAGCTACTTCTTATTTGATTGGATGTACAAATGTTCATTAAGACAAAGCTGGAACATTTTTTCCCAAATCAAATTATTAGGTCATAGCTTTATGATTAAACTTTACATATGCTCATAAAAGTGACGACAGTTTGTGTTATTTGTTAAGCTTGGATTTGTGGAGCAAACTTTTTATTTTTCCTCTTTTCCTACTAGAGCGAAGGCTCCACGCAGAGCTTTTGCCGTAGGCTACAAAAGTGGCCTGATGCTTATGCTTGTGCGCTGGTGTGTGCATCACGTCGGCATGTGTGTGTGTGCGCGGTAGGGCTGCAACTAACGATTATTTTCATAGTCGATTATTTTTCATTACTGTTTGGTCTATAAAATGTCAAACTGCTGAAAAATGTGGATCAGTGTTTCCCTGAAGCCCGAGACGACGTCAAACTACTTGCCAATAAATTAAAAGTTGACAACTAATCGATTAATTGTTGCAGTGTCTAGTGTGCGGGGAGTGTGGTAGAGCGAGGGAGAAGTGAGAGAGTGATTTGGGGGGGTGCAACGCTAGCAAGCCACGTTTGTCACTGCAACATGTACTTTTTGAGAGGTGCACGTCAGGCTACGGCTACCTACCTACGTACGCAGCCATGCCGTAGATTTTACACAGAAGTATAAACCACGCTCTACTTTTTGCAAGAATGAAAAAAAAAAAAAAAATCCCAAAATGTCAAACCTTTTCCTTTAAACCACCCTTGATTTTGCAACAGCAAACCAATAAATATATGTACATAGTGCTGTGGTATATAGACAGTGAAGAACTGCAATTAAAGTGAAATTTAAAGTACGCCGACTAGATAATCATGTCAGCCAGTCAGGGAGAAAGTGAAACTGTCTTTTAATTACTTGACTCTATATTAGTAAATATTTACCTATGAAACTTCCATATACCGGTACATTTGTATTTAGAGACACAGCAGAATATACTGTAGGTATTTGCAACAAACTTCACTACATGATAATTCAAGTGTGTTGCGCATGTTAAGTATTAAAAAATACAATATAGGTTAAAAATAAAGCATGAAAAGAGGAAAAAACTACAGACTATTGTGTATTTCTATCTAATCCTTAAAGTCTGTCCAACACGAATACTTTGATCCAGTGTCACATCACGTTTTCTTTGTAATTAAGACCCAAAAATGCCAACTGAACCATGAGTTTGGTAAACTACTAACTTCCGCTAATCAACGGTAGGTTGTGTGAGTTCTGATGGTTGAAATCAAATTCCACTTGGACAGAACACATTGTTTGCATCTCATAGATCTTGCTGATCGAAGTTAAAGGGCTCTGGGGCCTTATAAGTATTGCTAACTTGTTTTTTTTAACTTCTAATTAAGAAAAACGTATAAAAATGCAGAGCATTAACTACTACCTGCATGCTGGTAGAAGCATTGGTCTATAGGTAATACAAAATGTACAAAAGAAATGTGCTGCAAAACAACCAGAATCTTTCATATACACACATAAATAAAAGTACATATGTCCTCTGACAAGGCAGATAGAAATTAATCGAAAGTCCCCCCACCCCATTTCCCTCATCCTACTTCCTCGATATTGGAACAAAAAAAAAAAAGGGTACACATTCTGTTTCTAAGGCATTTTGTACACTAGCGCATGAGTAACACGTGTTACTCTGAGACGTTTCCCTTTTTTTCTTTTCCTTTCTCGGGGATCAATATTTGAGCCACGGGTGAGCGGCGATGGAGGCTTTACTGCGGTCTCCGTAGTCGTAGAGCAGCTCCTCGCCCTCGTCGATGTCGCGAGAGGCAACGAGGATGAGGTGAGGGACCCCGTTGATGTCGTGGAGTTTGGTTTGGCAGTTTCCGTTTTTACTATGATTTATCAACCTTCCCATTCGACCAGTCTCTTTTGTTGCGTCCACACTGTCGGAATAAAAAAAAAAAAACACCTAAACACAATCGACCTTTAGGCTCCAAAATGTCCACACACCTAGTATGTTGTCCAGCAATACATTGTGGTGATTGATAAAAGTGTTGATTTATAAATCCTACCAGTAGGTTTTGCAGAGGTGCTGGAAGTAGTACATGTAGCAGCCAGTGGCAGGGTTTTGAGCGTATTCAGCCTCCCTCTTTTTGGCGTCGGTGATCTGCAGCAGGTCTCCGTGGTACTCCACCACGTACTCGCCTTTCTGGAAACACCGCGTGGCGAACACTGCTCTTCCCTTTCCTTCTATGTGCCGCACCTAAAAACAGAGTGCGAGGTTTTCCATCATGAAACAAAACTTCACGTTAACTAGAATATGTATAATTCAGTATAAGGTCGTTTTTGTGTTTATTTTCAACCTTTGATGAGATCTCTTCACACCTGCCTTGTTTAGTTTGGTTGACTTGAACCCTGGAGTGTTTGAAATGTACACTTTTACTTCTCTACATTTCCCCTCGGCATCTCCGTTACTCTAGCCTGGATGCCAGACGAACTTAGCCCCGCCCACCACATTCGAGGTCAGGAAGTTCGGTCTGGACTTGAGCCGTTGTGGAGCAACTATGCTCATAATCTCACTTTTTCTTTACTTTTCATAATTAAGTAAGTTTAATAATAAATTACTTTTGATAGTTAAGTATAGAAAATATCAATATACTTTAAGATTTTTATTCAAATAGTAATCTGAAAGGTGACTAACTTCTACCAAAGTCATTTTCTGGTCAAACAGGACCTTCTTCCTGCATTTTCTTCCTTCCTCCCGCCCCAGACACATCTGACCAATAAGCAGAGTGAACGTTCTCACGCAATTGTTAGTGATGCGTTTTGGTTCGCTTGGATTTTTCTCTTGACTCCAATACTACAACAAATTAATTTGTCATTTTTAAGTGTGAAAATGCTACTGTCACTATGAGTCCAAAGCCATGTATGAAAGTGATTAATTACCTTTTATTTAAGTACAATTAGCCTGAGCAAAGAAATTGATTTTTATGCGTGTTTGGAGGGCGCATGTGTACCTCCATTCCTTCTTCTATTCCTTTTGTGATGAGATCATCTATGAGCTTCTTTTCTTCACACTGGGAACAAAAAAAGAGACATGAGATGGCGTTCCTGACAACGAGCAGATTGGTCTTTCTCACACACACACACACACACACACACACACACACACACACACACACACACACACACACACACACACACACACACACACACACACACACACACACACACACACACACACACACACACACACACACACACACACACACACACACACACACACACACACACACACACACACACACACACACACACACACACACACACACACACACACACACACACACACACACACACACAGTTGTAGTATAACAGAAGTACTTTCATTTTACCTCAATCTCTGTTTTACTTTTCTTGAGCTTCTTCTTATTGGATAGTAGTCGGTAACTTTCCGGTTTTGGGAGTTTTTTCCGCCTGCACTTTAGTGGAAAGAGTGCAACAACAAACTATTACAACTACTTGAATGAATAATTATCACGCCACCACATTGTTTGACAAATCTCCCTCCTTTAAAAAGGTCTAGATAACCAGTATGTGCTTACGGTCTTAGTGTGGATTTCTTTCCTTTGGGTTTGAGGCGGACGCCTCTCCTCTGGTGGCTGTGAAGAGAGCTGCTGTTGTTGTTGGCAAGGAGAGGAGCGTGAGACAGGCTGTCGCGCAGGGGGAGTTCAGTGGGGGGGCGAAGGCAGTTCTGAGCGCAGTGGAGCTGCGGAGGCGATGGCTGTTCATCTGACCAGCAGGGTGAACACTGGCTGTAGCTGCTCTCCATCTCCGGGAAATGAGTCTTTGAGTGTTTTGCTGTAGGGCTGATGGTGTTTGTTCTCCTGCCTGGGAGAAAAGATTGAATACAAAAAAAAGAAGGATATTATCCTAGTGGTTCAGTGAACTCTTGTGTTTACACTTCTTCTCACAGTTTATGGTTACATAATCTACTGAAATACTAAAATAAACAGGTTTCTTTGCTCTCCTGTGGGGTGAAACATAATAAAACTACTCTCCTCAGCTGGAGCTGTAGAGCTGCAGCAAAGACACTTACCCTCTCCCTGCCTCTGAGCATTAATTTGCTGGAAGCATATTGAGAGCACCTTCCCTGCTGTGTCAGCTTGATTTCATCGTGAACTGGTGACATGCAGTTTGTGCAGCTTAAGACAGTGACTGAATGGCTATTGCATACAATCTCCTGTGAATGCAGAGAGAAAATGTAATTAGTCCGTAGTTCCCGCCATGTGTATTTTAATTGACATGCTCACACCAAAGTTGGTACAGCTCCAGTTTTCCATTAAGTAAATCAAGTACAACAGAACATGGTGAATCCAGAAGAACACATAATTAAAATAAGGGAAAAGTGCACAAGCTAATAAAACAAAGATATAACAAACAAAAACATGAAATAAATGAAGAAAGAGAAGGTACAAAACCAAGACTTGACCCATAAGTCACTCCAGACCAATCTTCAAAGAGTGGTCTGATTAACAGTTAATATAAGAAAACTGTATGGACTTCTTCCCAAAAACAACAGACCAACAGATAAAACAAATTAAAATCCAGAGATATTCACTGTACTATCATGTACGATTAAGAAGATCCACATATTCTTACTTTGAGAAACTGCTTGAATAGTCAACTGTCACATTTCTATTGATCTATTATTCAATTACATTGGCTCTAAATCACACATACAAACAAATTAATCAGGAAATTGTCTACTTAAAAAAAATAAAGTTTTGAGGACGATAAGGGAATTCAACAACACCTTTGTTAGACCTTAATGGTACGTTTTGGAAACAGAAGAAAACTCCTAAGGGAGAAAGCAGCATTTAGCCAGAAGGCCTATTCCCACCCAAGCAGCAACACTAATTGACGTAACTCAAGACGATGCATTTAATAGCTGATCCAAGAGGCTTTTAAAGACTTCATTTAGCTTAAGGAGGAGAACTTTCTCAACACAAATGACACTTTATCCTTCAGTTTATCACAAACATTCAACATATCTGGAGATACGTGCTTTTCACTGGAAGGAGCTAAAGCCGTCAGACAAATCCAGTGGAGTTCAAATGTAAAGTAACATAATAAAGCCGAGTAAAATACAAGTGCCTCAAAACTCAACTTGTTGAAGTGCAGTACCAACAGTCCTTGCAGAAAAATGCGGAGTTTTTTGTAATTGTTGCGGGCAAAGATCCTTGATTATGCGGCACGTTTTCTTAAAAAATGCGTTGGAATATGCGGGATATTTATGCAATTTTATGCGACGAAATTGCGGGACCTTGCAAACATTGCGGGAACTTGCAATAATAAACATAATCGCGTTTTTCTGGAGGGTCTGACTTGAGTAACCGGACTGCCTGCCCCTGTTGTGGGTGGGGCCGTGAGGAGGGGACCATGCTGGCTCCACACCCACATCAACTCTCCCATCAAGCCCTTTAAAATTCACAGGCCTCTTGGCTCATTATATCCTGCTCAAAGCCACTCAAATTAACTAAAGGCTGCTTTTAAAACTATAAAAACGCCTTAAGAAAACACGTATGTGCTTCGTAGTGTCCTCTAATGTCAAATCATGTTTACGTCCTCGGCTAGCTAGCAGGCACATGCAACGTGAAGCTAATGCTAGCAAAGCAACAAAAAAGGGTCCCATTTGTAGCTACTGTAACAAACTCAGTGGAAAAATAAGTTAATTTAATATTTAAATGCAAACGCTTAAAGCTAATTCTCAAAGAAAGTAGCGTTGGTAATCCACTTAATACAGCTTTTCTTTACTATACTTTGGCACGGTGGTGATAACGAGCAAACTTACCCCGTTCATGTCCGACTTGTTTTCGTGGCTCTCCGCTCGGCTCTCTCGTTTCGAGGACAGAAAGTAAGTGAATGTGTCCGCCGGTTCAGAGGTTATCCTCGGCCTGCTCGTACGGCAGTGCCCTCCCTACACTCCGGCCCCGGTCCAGGGCGACTGTGTCCCCCTCTGTTGTTGTTTAAACTGCCAGCAGCTCAACCGATGCAGCCTCCACAGCTCCTCTCCGCCATTTTTCTTCATGTAAATGAAGTAGTCGGAGACGAAGCAATGGCGCCCGCTGCAGGCCGACCGCGGCAGTCTCGGTTTCCTTGTTAGGAAAGAAATTGCATAAGGATTTTATTCATGTTCTCCCTTTTTTAACACAAAACTAGCAACAAACAAATGGACATGACAATAAAACAAAAAACTGTCAGTTCACAGAACAAGTGCACATAGCCTGTGTCAATCTCGTCTTTTTATCGTCATTTTGATCACCTGTTAACTCCCATTTTATTTATTCAACTGTCGTTTTTCTGTCCTTTAAAGCTGCCCCATCTTCTATTTACACTATTACAATGATGTGTATGAGTATTTATTTGTTTGTTCTTTTGTTTCTACTGTTAAAGCACCTTGTAAACTGTTGTTTTTAAAGGTGCTAAAAAATGACCACAAGTGGATTCAGATTCAGAAATCGAGTCCACAGAGCCAAGACAAGTGAGGTCAATGAAGGTCAAAGACGAAGGCTGGAAATCTGAAATCCTGGCAGATCAAAACTTAATACGATACAGTACAGCACAAAATACAATATAGTCTTATGCTATCAGTTACCAGGTTGACAGCTCTCTCCTAATATGTCCCATATCTTAAGAAAGTTTGATTGGACATTGGAAAATATACCCAATTTCTATAAAAAAGGAACCTAGCTGAAAGTATTGGAGAAAGAAAACTATGTAACTTAGCCATTTTAAAGCAAGGTGGAGAAACTGATTTCCACTCTCTCAGGATTACTCTTTTTACTTAGCCCATACCAAACATGTGGACTTATTCTAATGCTGAAGCTGTACTAACTTTGGTGTGTGTGTCAATAAAAATACACATGACAGCAACTATGGACTAATTACATTCTCAGTGCAACAATGAAAGAAAATGAAAATGAACAAAACAAATGATGTTAGTACTCTATTTTAAATTATGTGAATGTATGGCTGTATTTCATGTGCTTACTATTTAGTGCCTCATTTCATGTGGATCTCCTTTTGTTGTACTGTATGTCTAACTGTCTTGCATGTATGCCTTGATGCACCACAAACTGCCCCTCTGGGATAATATCAATAGAGTTTAAGTTAAGGTATTATTATTCTTGAGTTTGGGGCAAGACCAGAAAAGATGACCGTCACCAGCCTTAACAGAAGGAAAGATTTTGTTCAATTTGGTCTTGGAAAAGTGCTAAATAAAAAGAACATAAAATATGCACTAAAATAACACATATGTACAATATAACTCTTAAGGAACTAAAAGAAGGAAGACTGTACAGTACAGCCTGATCTGTCCTGTACAGTCTTCCTTCTTTTGCTTTCTTAAGAGTTAAATTGTACATATGTGTTATTTTAGTGTATATTTTATGTTCTTTTTATTTAGGACTATCTATTCTGTGTTTAGGTTTTTGACTTATTGTTTATTCCCTGTAATATGTTTTTGTATGCACAAAATACACCAAGGCAAAAGTAAAAGGACTCTGGTAATAAATAGGGTTCTGATTTGTATTTTATTATTTATTTGTATGTGTACCTCTGGTATGGACAGGTTTGTGTGTACGTACTGTTGTGTTCTTTAAATAAAGTGAAAAAAAGGAAGAGAGCTCTGGAAATACGAAGAAGACATTTTTGAATCGTCACTTCCTCTCAAGATCTCGCGGTGTCACGTGATGTGGTATTAGCTTGCGGACTCTGCTATGTTTGTCGATAGTGCTAACGTTTTAGAAATGCTAACTTGTTCGGTTTTATCGGTTTATTGTGATGCATGGACGTCCGGCAGCAGCTCGGAGACCCGTTTTTACCGACGCTGCGCGAGGAATTTAACTGCGAAAACGGGCCTGCACGTCACGTGACCAGCATGCGGCTAAACGTTTGATAAAAAAGATGGCGTCTGTGCGGCGGAGCGAAGAGGACAACAAACTGACGATCTGCTGAGCGCCGCCACCGGGAGCCAAGAGCGGCCGTTACACTGTCAAGTAAGTTCATTTCAGCGCGAGCATATGTAATGTCTAACACCAATGTCCCGGTTATTAAAAACACGAACTTGTTGTGGCGCGGTGATACGCAAAGAAAGTATTATATTTCGATTTTTGACAGCTTCGTCTTCGTTTACTCCTCGTTGCTAGTGTTAGCTTAGCAACAGCAATGACACAGAACAACATCACAACAATGCGAGGCTGCCGTTAGCTTAACCGCCGCCGAGCATAGCTGCTGTGGGTGGAAAGGTTGAGATGGACACACTGACGTTCAAGGTTAATATGGATTAAGGTTTTGTAAACTAAAACTATATAACGTCAATTTATCAGCAACTCTTCCAACAGCTATTATTTTTTTATATCTAGGATCTCGAAGGCATGTCCCGCCCTACTCTGTCTCTGATTGGCTTACCCTGACATTCTTACCCTAACCAATCCTCCTTTTGGCTAAATGTAACCAACCCAACCAGAGCAGGCAGCGAGTGCTAGCCAATCAGTGGGAGAGTATGACGGGTCTTGACCCTTTCCATCCTAGGAAAACATAATTTGGCTTACCAACAGGCTAGCTTTGAAATGTACCTTATCAATCTGTTTATTTTGTATAGCTGTCACCATTAGCCGTTTACTGTTTTGGCAGGTTATATTTATTACACTTATTTACACTTAATTACATTTATTAATTTTGATATTGTTACAAAACTGCTATATGTTGACAATATTTGACAGCACATTTGTTATTTAACTATAGAAATGAGCTTACATATTTTGTATTTACTGTAATGTAATTTATAATTCAGCTAACAGCTGCCTGCAATGGAAAACATTAAACCCAGTGTAGGATAAATAACAGGTATTAAGTAGTATGTGGTAACAGCGGGGGTAAGGTTAAAAGCTAAGTGACAAATGTGAGCAAGTCTCCGTGGTTACCGTTAACACATAACGACTTTCATACATGTAGTTAGTTCTACAATGTTTTGCATTTAACTATAGGTAAATTGGGTGTATATAACTTCACTGTGTGGTGTCATTGAAGTGAATGTGAAAGTTAGCCATCGGTTAGCACAGTCGAGCCGTGTCACCCGGGTCCAACCAGACCGTTTAGCTGGTACGACAGTGTGTCACTCAAAGATAAGCTGGTGCCAAATTAGCTGTGTTGAACACTTAAGTGTAGCAGCGCTCAAAATGTATTTTCCTATCATACATTGTGCTTGTTTGTGTAAATAATTATTAACCGGCGGAGCTGACAATGAGACCGGGGAGAGGGGAAGCTACGTTTGAGTCAAAGGGAGCAGGAAGTTGAACGTACCAAAGCAGGGCATTGCAAACACGTGTCTTGTTTTGGGTCACTTTGGAAGTAGTCCTTGCGTGCAGACGTTGCTGTTAGAAATGGTTAAGTCTTATTCTTCTATCGTATATCTTAATTTTGAGTACATTTAGTTATTTCGAGTCCGTGTTGCGTTTTAGTGTTTTATTTTAGCTTTTTCGGTGTGCGCAACAGGAAGAGATACAGCGAGGTGAACATTTTAATACGTTTAATATGTTGCTTACATTAGATTTAAAAACAGTGTGTGTTACAGTTAACAAATGCGTGGTATTTTTATACTGAATATAAACATGTATAACTGTTGATTTATCATTTGAAAACTGGGCTTTGAAGTTAACCTTGCATTCCGTGTAGGATCACATGTGTGCGCTATTCATGTGGGTCCTAATATCCATTTGTGATTTTTGGTTCATGCCTTTGGGGGGGGCACATTTCTGTGTTGGTTTTCTTTCTGTAACCATGCACTGTTGCATCATTTCACTCATGGCTACTGCAGATAGATTTGTTTGAACTAGTAACTTTTATTGATGTGTTTTATGGTTGTTAGCTACTTCTGGTTCACCCAATAGGGTTAAGGGGAGATGAGACTTTTTGGAAATATTTAAAGCAACACTCTGGTAAGGTGAGAAATCGTTTGGGGCAAGCAAACAATCAAATTTCAACGTTAAATAAGTGTTGCATTATGTTGTGAAATGTTTATAGAGTTTGGTGAAAATGGTATGATATCGTTAACCCCTCTCCTGATGTGCAAACATGCATTTAGATTTTCTTGCCAGAGCAGGCATTTATTTTTCACAATCACATGCATACACTAAGCTGTAAATCCTTTTAGATGCTCAAACCTGCAAATGTTCTCTGAAATACTACGTTTAATTGACAATCAAAATTGATGCAAATTTATTTTGTGCAGTAGATTACTCTACTTATTGTTGTACTTCTTAAACATTTTTGGTATAGTTGTATAATTATTTTTTTAAACATGTATATGTCCATTTGTCTTGCAGATGGATCCTGGACAGGATTTACTTCTCGCTGCCCTAAGTGAGAGTGGCATTTGTCCGAATGATATTGGCCTATTTGATGTTGATTCTCAGGATGTTGCACAGCCCTCTACAACCCAGCAAGTAAGATTGTCTTAGTTCTTTAAATGAAGAGTGATTTATTAATGTTTTCATAGCTAAATGTTAATGTTATGATTTCTGGTCCTCTTGCAGTCTTTTACGATCAGTGACCTGGATGTTGGTGTGGGGACAGAGTCAATGGGAGTTGTTCGAACTGAGCTTCCAGCTCCAGTCCCTATAGTTACTATCAGGGTAAGATTATAGAGGAGTTCCCTACAGTCCCCTTAATTAATTTACAAGTAGGGCTGTCGATCGATTTAAAATGTTAAATCTTATGATTTCCATAGTATTTTTATCTGTTCTAAATGTACTTTAAAAGGGATATTTGTGGCCGCATATCTGGGTTACTGCCCAGAACGTGAAGTCTGTGAAAATCCTCTATTAGAAGACATGGTTAAGTTACAGCCGGTGTTTTGTGGTATGTATTAAAATCAAAATTTCTTTTTGCTCAATGTCTCCAACAGCACAAACCTCAGCCATCAACCACCACGTTTGTCTTAAATCAGCTGAATCAGTTGCCGTCACTAGGAGCTGCTGTGACCAAACAATCAGTTACAAACCCTATCAAACATACAATAACTGTCACCAAAGTGGTCCATGTTAATAATTCAGCCCTTCGAGGTTCTTCGAACCCCTCATCAAGTGTTCCTCCTTCAGCATCCACAGTAGTGCCTTCCAACAGAGATCAGGTATCAATTTTGAAAGAAATTCTTAAAGGACAAAACCACACAGAGAAATACATTTCTTTTGGTTATGCTGATTATATATTTTCTTTTTCAGCAGATTCAGTTGAGAGACCTCCTTAGGACCGGAAATGTGAAGACCACCGGTGTAAAGGGCAACAGTCTGATGGAGCTCATGAAGCTAAAGCCTCCGCCTAACATTGCTCCACCAGTAGCAACGGCAACAGCCACAGGTCATTTTATGTTTTAATGTGCATTAGATTGGTGTTTTTTTTTATTACTGATGAGGGCTAAGCAGTATCTTTGCAAACATGAAAGTAATGTATGGTTTTAATCATCCTCTTTTGGAGTGGCTCATAAGATATTTAAAGTGGTTGTAAAAACAAAGTTCATGTAAGCTCAGAAGAATCAAAATAATGAGTAGAGTTTGGTGTTAATTCCTATTGGTATAGAGAACATATTGCATAGAGTACGTATTGCAGGTTCAAAGGTTAAGTCAGAGCAAAACAGTTTCCCTGTTTACCCTAAGAGGACAAACTTACTACAAAGGTATAACATGAAATAACAGTCTAAAGGCTCTGTAAGCCCAGTTTGCCTTCTCCCATTCCACAAAAAAAAATGTTTATAATAAAGGCACCAGGGTTGCAACAAACTATTTTCAATGAAGACCGATTTTATATCCTTTGGTCATTTGGTCCTAAAAATGTCTGAAAGTAGTGGGGTCTATTTACATTAGACAAAAGTATCAAATTCTCGCAATAAAGAAGCTTGAACAAGTTAATGTTTGATATCTTTGCTTGTATAACATAGCTAATTATTTTGTGTTAATCCAAATTTGAATACTTTGAAATGAACTCTTGTAAGCATTTGAGAAACTCTTAAGGTAGCTGTGGTGTCTGGTGTTTCAGGTGAAATGAACAATGGGATCAAGAAGGAAGTATTGGGTAAAGATGCTGCCAGGATCTGGTACAATGATGACGTTAAAATGCAAACGTTCTCACATTCTCTGGTAAGCATTATAATATTAATTTTATAAAGCTGTTGAATGTTGGCCAAGTTGCTTGTATGTTAAAGGCAATATTGGCATGTCAGTATTTATGGTTATGCAAATCTCTGTTGACAGAAAGTCCCAGGGATGAAGGAGGAGGATGAGCCTGAGGAGGAAGAGGAAGACGAGTTGGGCCATGCAGAGACTTATGCAGAGTATATGCCAATGAAATGTAAGTATGATTGCTGTGTTGAGAAATAGGAAAACACTGAACTATAAAATTGCCCTTAATAGTTTTCCCCAAATTCCCCCATTGAGATCACCAAGACAAAATAGGCTTACTTGCAAAGTGTAATGTGTAAACAATCGTTTACTCCATTTTTATTTTATTTTTTAAATGTATATTGCTATCAAAATGCAATTAATTTGATTAATACTACATTCACTCAGCAACTCTTAAAAATTGGACACGATTAAATGATTACAGCAGTGCACTGTATCAAATTATAGAAAATACAACAGTGTTTCCCACAGGTGAAGAATTAACTTGTGGGGGTTGGTGGCGCAGGATGTGACTGCCCGGCATCATCAGATGGCAGACTGCATAATGAGATAATTTAGAAAGAAATAACTATTTACATATTTAACAAACCAGTCTAGAAGATGCTATAGATGAAGTATAGCTGCACTTTGTCAACTAAATCTGTTTGGTTTGTCGAATAAAATGTATGTTTCAGAAGATAAAATATCTGATTAACATTAACCAGAGCTGAAGAACTTAACCTTAAACCCATATTATGATCTATACAGAAAGAAAGTGTTATTATCTCAACCCTGTGTGCACCTCCTAGCTCCTGTGAAATCATATTTTACGCTAAGGCTATCTAAAGTTAATCCTTGTTCATTTTGGTTGTTAAAGATCATTGTTTGTTTTTAAAGTGTTTTGAGGATCCTAATATTGTTAAACACTGTTCTGAACTATATACTGTATGTCTGTGTTGCATTCAAACTCTGAATTGTAGTTCAACTTTTTACAGCACTCAGTATTATATAAATATAATGTTGTGTTTTATCCGGGCTCGGGTGCATAAATAACGTTCCAGTTAATGGGCATGGAGAGAACAAGGACTGAAGGCTCGGTTAGCAACGACCTCACGTAGCGGGTGAACGAGACTGTATCGTCAAATGATGTTCGGGAAGCTTTCCCAGTGGTGTTGCCAGTGTTTTTATTTATTTTATTTTTTTATAAAAAATTTATATAGTTAAGAAACACAAACGGTGACAAAACAATTACAAACGATACGCCTAAAGTGAACGTGACATGCACGCGACGGGCCAGTTCCCCATGGTAAGGGGCTGGAGGCAACTGGTTTGTGTGCTATGAAATTCCATCATTTTAATAATTGGAAAAATAAATGTTCTGATTTTATTGACTGAATTCAGATTTCATCTACCTGGGCGGGGCACCCAAGTGTAACCCGTGTATGGGAAACTCTGATACATCCTGCTATTGCTTTACACTCGATCCACTGACCAGTAAGTTTGTTAATGCAGTAAAGATTGGCCTGCGGCATCCTGACCCTGTGGTGGAGACCAGTTCCCTGTCCAGTGTAAACCCTCCAGAGGTGTGGTACAGACTGTCCATCCCAGAAGAAGTCATTGATCGTGGCTGCCTGTCTGCTCTGCAGCTGGAGGCAATAACATATGCTGCTCAGGTAAGCATTGTGAAAACTTAAACTATGACTAAAGATATTTGACA
Source organism: Percina caprodes (assembly GCA_013375575.1). NCBI lineage: Eukaryota > Metazoa > Chordata > Actinopteri > Perciformes > Percidae > Percina > Percina caprodes. Next base: position 1,965,865 of record JABXJD010000098.1, read on the forward strand.
TCTTTTTTTTGCGGCATACAAAAACAAGAATAAAATAACATTTAATAACATTTTTTACTTGTCAATAAATTAAAAGTAAATGATTTTCGTGACTGGCGCAATCAATCACAACCTTTTTGTTGACTGAAACCAGATTGAAACTAAATGACTAAAATACATTTTCAAATGTCTCTTTTTTTTAAACTCTGAGACTTAACTCATTTGAATTGTGCATTTTTCTCCTGCGTACCACAGCAACATGAAACATTCCTCCCCAGCGGGGATCGGGCTGCCTATTTGATTGGAGATGGAGCTGGTGTTGGGAAAGGCCGCACCATTGCAGGGATCATCTATGAGAATTACCTTTTAGGCAGGAAAAGATCACTTTGGTAAATACCCCAAATCTGTATTTAACACAGGGAATTATTAAGTATTACTTTTTTAATAAATGTTATGCTCACAGACCTATTCTTATATGTCCTCATTTTTCAGGTTTAGTGTCTCAAATGACTTGAAGTATGATGCTGAAAGGGATTTAAAGGACATAGGAGCCAAAAACATCCAGGTTCACTCACTGAACAAGGTGAGATACTTTTATGATGCATAGATGAAATTAGTATTTCCTGGTTTCATAATGTCTAAGAGGTTTATTAAGTGGACATCTTTTTAAGTAGGTGTGTTCACACCTGGCAGTCTCCTTATGTCTTTGAGTGACCACTTGTGATTGCATCTCAGTTCCCGCTCAATATGCTTTTGAAATTGCTTTTGTTAGTGATGTGTACATTTCAACTGTTACTTTACCATAAATTAAAAATGATTACAGAATTTGCGACGACCGATGTAAAAGCACCGCCTACAGTCCCTCTGTTAGCCGAAGGATGTAACTTTTCTCTGCGTTTGGGATGTGTGTAATAAGTTAGGATTTTCCTGTGCAAGACATTTTTAAGTCGTTTTTAAAGGTATGTGTTCAGCTCTGTACCTTTTTGGAGCTTCTAACTGTAGCTTCATTGTCGGAAGTTTAGTTTCTCTCCTGCGTCCCTGTTTGATATATGCTTTATTTTACAGTTTCATGTCGTCAAGTTACTGCTAAAGTAGACCCAACATTTCGTGTCTGCGCGTGTGTAAACTGTCCCTTCCCACTCCGCTGCAGTGTTTTTTAACCTGAAATAATTTGTCAGGGCTGTGAGACGTAGTCGTTGCTATAATACCTTACAACAAAGCAGTGATGCATGAATTAGCGGGCCGTCGGCAGCAAAGAGCCTGCAGTCAATCTGTTTCCTGTTACTCCCGGCCGAGGCAGCAGCAGACACCGGGAGATGGCTTAACAGATTGTCCATCCCTGGGGCTGTCAACGCTGGGTCTCGGCAAAAAAACAATTTGAGCAGCCCTTGCTTTGGCCGCTGGCTAATGTTAGCTAACAAAGTTCGCTTGCTAATTCCATCCGACACTGGGCAACTATAATGAGCCGAACAAGTTGTCAGTCGTCTGGCAAGAGCACTGTGCTTTCCTACGCTGTGACAACTGTGTGAATGAAACATTAAGTTAATTTTCATTAAATAATTTTGACATAGGTCAACAGGAAGAAAATGCCAGTTGTGGTTAGGGTTAAAACAGGTCTGATCGGTACCAAAGTGTGACTCCATTTCATGTTTATATTTTCAGTTCAAATATGGCAAAATCTCCTCAAAACACAATGGGAGTGTGAAGAAAGGTGTGATATTCGCCACCTACTCTTCCTTGATAGGAGAGAGCCAATCAGGAGGGAAGTACAAGACCAGATTTCAACAGCTTCTCCACTGGTGTGGGGAGGACTTTGATGGAGTTGTATCCTTTTTCAAGTGGCCATCAGTTTGTAGAATAATGTTACGTCTTTTTTGTGTGTACAAAACTGAAGTAACTTTGTGGTCCAAACTCCATAAAAGTGATTTTAGAATGGCTTTGTAATGACTTTCCTTAACCAAATGTTTTTTAGATTGTGTATGACGAGTGTCACAAAGCCAAAAATGTATGTCCAATTGGATCATCCAAACCAACAAAAACTGGGCTTGCAGTGTTGGAACTGCAGAACAAACTTCCCAAGGCTCGGGTTGTGTATGCAAGTGCTACAGGTTAGTGGACAAAATCAATTGAAATTATCTTTTTAAATGAATTGGCAGTGTAAACTTGGGTGGAGGTGTTGGAATTTGTACAGTCCAAAAAATTTACTGTTTCAATTCAGGTGCCTCTGAACCACGAAATATGGCCTATATGAATCGTCTGGGCATCTGGGGGCATAAAACACCCTTCAGAGAATTTGGCAACTTTATCCAAGCTGTTGAACGACGGTAAGTTTCTGTTTTTGCAGGTGACAACAAAAGAAAAAGAAATAGACTTTAGAGCGGGTTGGACATGTCTAAACATTCAACATGTTTTTCTCCCCTCAATTTTAGAGGCGTTGGCGCCATGGAGATAGTAGCTATGGACATGAAACTGAGGGGAATGTACATTGCAAGGCAGTTGAGTTTTACAGGTGTGACTTTTAAGATCGAGGAGGTTCCCCTGACTCAGAAATACATCAACATGTACAACAAATCTGTGAGGCTGGTAAGTATAAGAATAATACCTCTTTTGCACTATCTGCTAGGGTTGTCTGATCAGGGTTCAACCCTGCTTTTGGAAATTCAAACCAAACCAGTCTACATGGGTGTATCCCTGGTCATGACGATTCAAAGCTCGCAATTTGTTTTGTTTTTGTTAGGGTTCATATGTGCAATAAACATTACACTTTGTGAGAAAGAAATTGTGGCAGAGAATCATGATATCAATTCCAAGCTAAAAAATTAGTATAGAAATGCATTTTAAACATGTTGCTACAATGCTTTTGTTTTTGCTGTTTATAACTAGACTTCATTATTCTCTCCTGCTTCTCCAGTGGGTGACAGCACGTGAAAAGTTCCAGCAGGCAGCGAACCTGATGGATGCAGAGCAACGCATGAAGAAGTCCATGTGGGGTCAATTCTGGTCTGCTCACCAGAGGTTCTTCAAATACCTGTGCATTGCCTCCAAAGTCCGCAGAGTGGTTCAGTTGGCCCGAGAGGAGGTCCAAAATGGAAAGGTGAGACTAATAAAATAGAAAGTTTGGGCTGTACAATTACTGCAATTTACATTACAATCTCAATTTTATGTTCTCCGATTTGATCTCAGACCTCCTGAAATCAAAAAACTCCTGGTACCCAACCACTCCATAGAGGAAACTTTTAAAAAAGATTACAGAGGCTACTGTATGACTTATGATCTGATTTAGCCAAAGACACTCTGGTTAACACTGCAAAACAAGAGATTAATACTTTGCCAAACAAAAGCTACCTGATGAATTCCTGAAATGGTTAATGTTGTGCTGCCTCCTCTAACGTTATTTACATTTATCCTGCAGTGTGTGGTGATCGGTCTTCAGTCCACTGGAGAAGCAAGAACACTTGAGGCCTTGGAGGAAGGAGGAGGGGAGCTCAACGACTTTGTGTCAACTGCAAAGTACGGACCCACTTAAGATGAATTTTCCCACACAATTTGAAACGGAATAATGTATGTATGTCACTGTACTGAAATTTTTTTGTCGTTGTAGAGGTGTGCTGCAGTCCCTTGTTGAGAAGCACTTTCCAGCTCCTGACAGACAGAAGCTTTACAGCCTTCTAGGTATCGACCTCCCAACTAAGAAGACCCCCTCTCCCAGTGACACTGCAGCACAACCAGAACCGAAGGGCAAGAAAAGAAAAGGTAATTATTTTAAAGCAATACTGATTAAAACTGAAGTGGCCTTCTCAGAAAATCCATGAAATAACCGCTGACTTGTCTTAAAAAAAAAAAAAGATTCTCATGAACAGAGTTATGTGCAGATTAATCACCCTTGATGTTTATAAATTTTTCCCCCATTATAATCTGATAATTTTACCAGGTTCTGAGATAAAAAAGCAGCAGAAAAAGAAGCCTCGCAAGCACGGTGGTTTGTCGGGTACCAGCTCGGAGGAGAGCCTGTCTGAGGAGTCGGACAGAGAATCTGGTAAAGACAGCGACGACAGCTTCAAATCTGTCAGCTCAGGGGACGAAGACGACGATTTCAACCCCTTCAGAGACGAGTCCGATGGCGATGAAGATGGTAAGACTTTTGAAAGTGAATTTAAAAAAATGACGTGCTTAGTTTCCTTCTTAAAACCCTTCTGAAATAGATCATAAAAAGGACAACGTTCATTTATATTTCACCTCATCTGTCTGAACAGGCAGCAGTTGCTTCTTCTAATGTGGTTCGCTAATTACAAAAACCAACAAATCCCATATGAGCTGTGGAACAGAACTCAGGCTCTTACTGGGACTCTGAGTTCTGGACCTGGAATGAAGACATTTTTATATCCAATTCAGTGTTTACAGGAAACTGTTATGTCTTCCTTTGTTGTAGATCCATGGCTCATCAGAAAAGAACCAAAGAAAGGGAAAGAGAAGAAAAAGAAAAAGAGAAAGAAGAGTATTGATCCAGACTCGATTCAAAGTGCCTTGTTAGCCTCTGGGCTGGGTTCCACCAGGCCGGCTTTCACTGCCCCCGTTATTCCCCCCAGCACACCAGCCATAGGTAAGGCCATTACCACATGGCAAAGCAGGATTACAGCAGTCCTAATCAGCTTTCTGAAGATTAATGAATGCCTTGTTTTTACTTGTTCATAAGTCAAGGCAGAGAGTCAGGATAGCTGTCTAACAAGTCAGGATGCAGTGGAACATGCCCAGAAAATGAAGAGAGATCTGCTGGAAAAACTTGAAGAACTAGCTGAGGATCTACCTCCCAATACTCTGGACGAGCTAATAGATGAACTGGGAGGACCCGAGAACGTAGCTGAGGTATGAACATTTGTTGCTGGTGTCTTTTTTTGTTTTTGTTTCTTTTTTGTTGTTTGTGTTACTTTTAAATCCGGATCACCTTTTGATTTGTATCTTAACTCCCTTCACTTTTTCTTCAACTGTGTTTCAGATGACTGGACGTAAAGGTCGTGTGGTCAGCAATGACGATGGCACCATCACGTATGAATCTCGCTCTGAGCTGGATGTCCCCGTAGAAATCCTCAATCTTACAGAGAAGCAAAGGTTCATGGATGGAGAGAAGGTAAACGCAACATTATTTTTCTAAATAGGGCAAGATGTCACAAACATTTAACCCAAAAACTAGTTGGAGGTTTGCTGCTTTAATAACTTATATAAGACTTTTTTTGGGTACTGACTAATCCAGCCTATCAAGTAATTTAATTAGCTTGTGGTTAATTTAATAATTGTACAAGAATTACAGCCTTTTAATAAATGAAAACATATCAGCTGCTAATTCCACAATTATGTTAAAAATAAAATTGTCTTTTTTTTTTTTTTTTATAACCAGAACATAGCCATCATCTCGGAAGCTGCCAGCTCCGGTATATCCCTACAGGCCGATCGTCGAGTGAAGAACCAGCGGCGTAGAGTCCATATGACACTAGAGCTACCGTGGAGTGCAGACAGAGCTATACAGCAGTTCGGTCAGTGGATATTAATCTCACTATGAAGGCACAAACAAACCTAATGACAGTTATTAAAAACTGGTCCTCTTGTACCCAACAAAGTGTCAGTTTGTGCATGAAAGTTGTACTGTCTTCATAAATGGAATAGCAATGTGTTTTAATACTCCGTTCTGTTGTGTGGTCACAGGGAGAACTCACAGATCGAACCAGGTCACAGCTCCAGAATACGTCTTCCTCATATCAGAGCTGGCAGGAGAGCAGAGATTTGCATCCATTGTTGCCAAAAGACTAGAAAGCCTGGTAATAATAATCTTCTTTTTTTTAATCTGTGAAAAGGTACTTAACACAAGTTGTTTATATATATATTAATATCAACTTTTTTTTTTTTAAATCTTTGTAACAGGGTGCTCTCACTCACGGGGACAGAAGAGCAACAGAAACTCGAGATCTCAGCAGGTTTAATTTTGACAACAAAGTACGACCATTAAGCAATTCCCTCAAGTTCTTAACACTCTTTTTTTTACCTGTGACTCACTCACATTTATCTTTGTTACAGTACGGCAGAAACGCTCTGGAAATTGTGATGAAGTCAATTGTTAAGCTTGATTCTCCGTTAGTTTCTCCACCCTCTAACTTCAAAGGTGATTTCTTCAAAGGTACTTTGATTTATGTCCTATTCCAAACATGGCAATGAATGTATTTACCTCCATCAGTCCATCATTTCCAACATATTTTCTGTGAACTAATTTACCCCTAGATATCTGTGTAATTATTGTCTTATTGATTTCTGTATTTTATTTTTTAATTGGTGGTTCTTCTTGTGTGGCTATGAGTAACAACAGTATTTTCCTTCTGTAGAAATTCAAAGTGGATTAATAGGCGTGGGCCTCATAAATTTGGAGGACAGATCTGGGGCAATGTCACTGGACAAAGGTGATTTTAAAACTTAAAATTAATGACATTGCAACTCTTCATGCTGATAAATATGTTATGCGATGCATGTACAGTTTTTTGGGTATTTCCACATATTTGTCATTCACATACTTTGTTAATGCTGCAGATTACAACAACATGGGGAAGTTTCTGAACCGTATTTTGGGCATGGAGGTCCAGCAGCAAAATGCCTTGTTCCAGTACTTTTCTGACACATTGGCAGCAGTTATTCAGGAAGCCAAGAAGAATGGCAGATATGACATGGGCATTCTTGGTAAGCTGGTCATCATCCTTTTTGCTTTATCATTCAATAGCTTTCACAAACAGTTAAGCAAAGCTGAATAATTCAACATAGTAAGGTGCCTACTGCCTCAAAGTGCTTTCCTCTGGGAGAAAATCAGTTGAGTCATCATCTGTCTGCCCTGAAGGTTGGGTTTCAGCGCCTCATTGGATCTGAAAGGTATTAAAATCATTCTCTTCCTGCCCTCTATTAGATCTGGGCTCTGGTGATGAGAAGGTAAAGAAGATAGACTGCAGGAAATTCCTAACACCAGGCTACACTACATCAGGACATGTGGAACTCTTCACCGTATGTTCATACAAATATTTATATACCATCCCCCTCTCTTAAGGATATGGTTAGATTGCAGTCACTTGACCTGACTTTTTGTATCTCTTTTCACAGGTGAGTGTGGAGAGGGGGATGTCATGGGAGGAAGCCACGCATGCTTGGGCAGATCAGAATGGACCAGATGATGGTTTCTATGTTCAGGTATGAGAGGATTGAAGATAATTCTCACTTAGAAATTAGCCCTGCAACCTTTGGACTGGTTAAATTGACGTTCTTCCTGTGATGACTTTTGGACTTTATCAATTTTATCCCTACTTTTTATTTTTTTTATTTGAATCTTGAAGGTGTTGGTAGTACAAACATGTATTAAGATTAAGGCTGCTGCTATTGATTATTTTAGTAATTGAGTATTCTACCAATTAATCCATAGATTAATTGAGTAATAAGATAAGAAATACTTAATTTTTCATTGGAGAGCAATAATATACAATCGTTTGGTTTAATTTTTGGATAAAGCAACATTTGTATTGCCTGCATTGCTCATAGTATCTCTCAAATCTAAATATTAAAGTTGCTCTAAGCAATGTCACGCATTTTTTTTAGGCTACAACATGTGTCACATACAGCAAACCTCTCACTATCTGCTAGCTGCCTGTCCCCTGAACACACTGTAAAAAAATGGAGTCTCTGTAGACAGCGCAGGGTCGACAAACAAAAACAATTTGGCCAACCTGCACCACGAGACAGACAGACAAGTTTTTGTTTTAATTACGTTTGAACTGATTCCAAACTTTGGACACTTTGTTTTCTCCAGCTTGTCTCTTCTCTTAACCCCTCACTATTTACACTCTTCCTTCAATTTGTAATCTGCGCCGTCAGTCTTCATAGCATGTGTCGCCAGCAGCGTCGTCAGCCCGGTGTGCGACAGTAATTATCTGTGCGGAAAAGCCGTGAGCAACATTGTTAATGTTGATTTAACAAAGCTACAAGGCAAATCATTTTGCGTCAAGGAAACCTTTCAGTCCGCTACGTAAAGGAAAGACCGTAAACATTAGAGGGTAAAATGTAGGGGTGTGCAAAAAAAATGGATTCACATTCGTATTGTGATTCAAGCTCTACAGATTCAAAATAGATTGATAGAATTTTTTATTTTTGTAATAGTGTGTATACTATCACATGGGAAAAGTAACTACATTTACATACGGTGAATTTTTTTATTTTTTTTATTTAAAAATCTGAGTCATGCACCCCAAGTGAAATCCTGTGTACGCCAAACCAAAATTCAACTAGACTTTGTCCAGCAGCAAAAACTGATCTGCTAGCATTGAGTGGTTGGATAATTTCGTAAACGGTAGTAGGTCATGATCAGTGGAAACTAGTTATCTGTAATTTTGCTGAACCATGTTTATCAACAAAATGTGTAAATCAGAAACATTTTATTCCAGGAGAACGTGAACTGTTGCTCCTGTTTTTTTTTTTTGTTTTTTTTTGTGTGCACACATCTTGTTCACACATTGTGTTGAGTGCAGTGGTAGCCTGCACAGCATCCTAACTTTGTAAATGGGTACTTGAGAAATAACTATTGCACTTCCATGAAGTTGGACAGATTTGTAAAAAGTGGTCAGAATAGGTGTAGCAGAGCTTTCCTGACTTTTATTACCTAGCATGGGTCCAAGACAAAAAACCTACATTTCCCATAATCCAATTTAATGGCGTCTTTCATTAGACCCTCTCTGACTGGTCTTTCGAAGTTCACGTCCTCAGTTTGGAACGCAGCAGCTTGGCCAGACTTGACAAAGTTCTTCCAGAGCCACAGAAGACCGATCTGCACATGTAAAAGCAGTGGAGTGCCTCGTTTTTTTTTTTTTTTAAAGTATGTGTATCGTTTACAGATGAGGAACAACAAGAAAACAGCCATACTGGTCAAAGAGGTGAACAACAAGAAGAGGCTCTTCCTGGTTTACAGGCCGAACACCGGCAGACAGCTCAAACTGGAGACCTATACAGACATCAAGAAGAAGTTTAAAAAGGTTACACAACATTCTTTATATTAAGATTGCTAAAAGAAAAAATCAGTGCTTCATGGTATTTATTAAATTTTTTTGCCCTGTTAGGTTTTGTCAGAAGATGCCAAGCAGCACTGGACTGACCAGTACAAGTTGTCTGCAAAGATCTGCGCTCATGCATATTGGTATGTGCACTTTAGATATCTATTAAAGGTATTTTTCTGTACTTTACCATGACACAATCCCTTGTACACTGTCCTGCTACCGGAGCACCAAATGTAGATTAATCTATAGCAGGAAATACTCCCAACAAATGCACTATTTTCTCCTGTTCATTTGATTACACTGGGTAGCTGATAAAAAATATAAAATATCAACAGCTTTATCCTTTTAAACCAAATGCTGATATGTGTGTTTCACTGTTAACATTGATAAACCAACATAGAATGTTTGTTTCTACCCACAGGCGGGGTAATTGTAAGAAAGCATCTGTGGGTCTTCAGTGTGAAGTTGGCCTTCGGTGTCGGTCGTACTACGTTCTGTGTGGCTCCGTGCTCAGTGTGTGGAATGAGCTGGAGGAAGTGCTAACTCCAGTCAGTGGAACCAATGTGAAGGTGCAGATTGTCCGCCTCAGAACAGAAGATGGACAGAGAATAGTTGGTAAGTCAACGGCCTGCTACTGCTTGCTTTCTTGCTAAAAGTTTGATGAGAAGACTGGTCACACCCCTAAGTCGTTAACGTTCCCTGTCTGACACGAGGCCAAATTAATTCGGACATTTGCTTTCTCGCATGCAGCTTCTCCGGGTAATGTTTAGATAATTTAATTTCTCATGTGACTGTAAAAAAAAAAACACACAAAGATATCTATATTTTTTTGCACCTTTTGACTTGTTGACTGGACTTTGGTACTAATGTAATCATCTCTGTTATATGCATCTTATACAATAACAGTTTTCAGTGAATATAATAAGTGCAGTGAATATATGCGTGTATTTAGGTCTGTGTGTGGATGTATGTATGCATATATAGGTAGCCATGCACATACTTAGACCTGGCTTACTTTTATCCATGCCTCATTGTCTTTTTATTTCATTTAAATAATTAATATTTATATATATATATATATATATATATATATATATATATATATATATATATATATATATATATATATATATATATATATATATATATATATATATATATATATATATATATATATATATATATATATATATATATATATATATATATATATATATATCTATATATCTCATCTTATTTTTGTCCTATACACAAATCACAATTGCACTGAAAATTGTTGTTTGAAAAAAATACAAATATAAAGAGTTTGGAAAAAAAAAAAAAAACTGCGAAGATGGGAGACCGAGCCATGCTAACAGCTAGCCTGTAATCTGCCTAAAACTCAATAATTAAAATGTAAAATGTTGTTAATTTATGAGCTTTAGGCATTATATCTTGTTTGTTGAAACTGTAAAAACAAGTTGAAAGCAATGATGGTTTTATGGGACATTATATACAGACACGAGTGGTATCAATCTTCTCATCTAACTCTCGCAAGAAAGTGAAAAGGCCAAAATGTCAAACCCTTTCCTTTTTATGTGTGCTTTCAATGTCAACATCATTGGTCTCGCAAGCAGGTTACAGACTCATAGTTAAATCTAAACCCTTTCTTTCTTTTACAGGACTGATCATTCCAGCAAACTGCGTGTCTCCTTTATGTAACAAGCTCTCAACGTCGGACCAGTGTCAGCAGCTCGCTGTGCAGGAGCTGCAGAAACTGCAGCAGCTTCATCCCCAAAGTCTCAGTCATGCACCTAACACATAGTTTGGGGTGGACCATGTTAAATCCCTTCTCAAAGCTCACATCCCAATTTAAAGGGATCTGACTCATGAGTCTCTATCTCTGCACTGCAGACTCCAGGGCCGCTGTTTGTTGTTGTACATCCTCACGCGCCCCCTCCCCCCCCAAATTGTCTGAGGTGTCGCACCAAGGTTTGGTAACTCTCCGATGTAAAGCAGTGGTTGTACAGAGAGAAGATTTTCAGGGTTTTTCTTTTCTTTTCTTTTTTAAATCTCCAGAGACACTTTTTTTTCACCTAGAGAGATTTTGATGGGTGATGTTTTGTCCTCTGACATTCAGAGTGAAAAGAATTGTAATATAATAGTAATGATCGAGGCAGATTTGTAATGTAGAGGGCGTGTCGGCCTGCAGCTGTTGAGATATCACTCCTCAGCCATGCTTTAAGCTGTTTAGTCTGAACTACCTGGTATGAAGCAAAGACTTTTTCTTGGGTCAGACCAAAGGTGGATGAGACAAAGACCACTATGTCTTCGTAAAGGCCGTTTTATGGTTGTGCAAAGGCTCCACGCAGAGCTTTCACCATAGCTGTGTGTGTGTGTGTGTGTGTGTGTGTGTGTGTGTGTGTGTGACAGCGACAGCGATTAGCTTTGGACTTTAGCTTTTAACTCGAGTTATAGTGAGAGAAACAAAGTCTCCCCTGTTCTTTCTGACCGCAGTGGGAAATTTCTACCAGGAGAAGTTAACCCTCTCCTTGATTTCGTGTTCATGGAGAAGGAGAACCGGGAAATGCATCGCTACCAAGCCACAGTCAACGTGTAGTTAAATTTTTATTTTATTTTTGTCCGGCGTAGATGGAGGGGTCTGCGGGGTACGCCGTCGATTCTACGCACAACCACAAAACGGCCTCAATTTTAATTAATTAAAATATGGGCATTTAATGCTAAACTACAACCTCATATAATATAATATATGAAGAAAAGTGTTAGCTTATCACTCCTCAGACATGATTCAGCACTAATACACAGAAAGATTTATTTGTTTGAAGTAGAAAAAGTGATGCAGGACACCAGTCCAGTTAACTACAGGAAATCTGATATGTACAAATAATTTTCTGATTATATTCACTTATGAGACATCAAAACAGCGTCTTTATTGTCAGAATCCACTTCCATCCTAATTACAGACCAGTTTGTTTGCACATGCGTCTCAAAATTAATCAAAAAAATGTTCCTTTTGTCCACATTATACAATTAAAGGATAGGTTCACAGTTTTCTCAAGTCTTGGTACAATTTTCAGGTGCACATTTTAAGATTTAAAACACTTGTTTCATGCTGTAATATTTATTCCTGTTTCCTTTCCTAATACACCTTTTAGAAATAAGTGATCAGGACCAAAATCCCTCCTTTTTTTTTTTTTTTTTTTCTCTCTCTTTCTCTCAATGTATTCAAAAGTGTATCTAACTCAAAATGTCCCCTTTGTTTCCTTGTTTAGCTGCACTGGATAAACTGCAACCAACAGAATTTGGTTCTTATCCACTTGATCTGTCTAACTCAGACTGCTGAAGCCTCATGTTAACTTCAGATACACTTCTGTATAATGTAGGTTGTGTCCCTCATCACATATTTAAAGCACGTTCAAAAGGAATCTTATTTTAATGATAATAATGAAAACCTAACAACTATTGTTTTAAGACTGAATTGAACAATTGTGAAACTATCCTTTTTAAAGGGACAGTTAATCTCAAAATGAAAAATACATATTAATAGTGCTCTTTATCAATCTGGATTGTTTTGGTTTGAGTTGTCCAGTGTTGGAGATGTTTGCTGAACTACAACTGCCAACCGTATCACTGCGCAGTAGGGAAGCTGGACTGGAGGCACGTGGTCCTGATGGTGCGAGATGTCCTCAACTGAGCTTTAGGAGGAGCACAAGCCTCTCGTCCATAAGCACACTTCCTCTTTGCTGTGATATAGTTGGACGGTGTAGTTCTGTAGAAAGAAAATAGTTCCTACATGAAACTGCTCAGAGCCCAGTCCAGATTATCCTTAGTAACCGGGTCATGATTTCAGGAAAGAGACATTGCTGTTGAGTTTTACAAATGTATTAATATAAAAAAACGTTTCTCCAGCTGATATCTCCCAACACTAAGCAACTCACACCCACACTATCCAGATTTGGGGGAAAAGCACTATGAGTGAAAATATGTATTTTATATTTGGGAAAGAAGTGTCCCTTAAGAGCCAGGAGTTAGTAAAATGTGCCATTGTATCAGCACAAACTGCTTCTCCAGTCAGGCACCTTTACAAAGCCCCGAGCAGTCCGATTTTGACATGAGAAAGATTTAGTGTGTGGATTCTATTTATAGGTCATGGGCGTTGGGAAATGTTTTCCAAAGATATAAAAGTTTAAATAGCAAAACAAATTGAGGTTCAGTAATGTTTGTGTTGACAAGAAACCAGGCATTTTGTTTCAGACAAGTTATCAACACAAATCAGTCTCTCCTATCTCCCTTTAAGTTTTCAAATGGTTTATAACTATGTTATAAGCAGATTTGACAACATTTTGACAAATATAACTTCTCCTATGCCAACAGTTTGTCTTGTGTTCATACAAGAGTTCGATTTGCTCATAAATACACACTACTTACTAATTTAGTGTTACAAACCATTCAATAGATGTTAATATACTGCCTAAACATGTTAAGTATGGGGCATTACTGCTGTTTGTGTTGCAGATTAAAACCACCTTTGGTCTTTACCTCGACTTATCTCGGAGTTGAAACTAAATCACTCTTGAACTCATTCAAGGGACAGGAAACAGGTTAACAGCGACAGTCGTACACAGTAAAACAGCCAAGGAATCGTGACAAATGTGAAATCCTTGACGAAGGCCGCCACTTTTTGATTATTTTTAAACAGAGCAGCACTGTGCTTTGCTCAGATATGTTTCATTTTGTTGCCTTTTTTTTGGGGAAGGAATTCTGCTCAGGGGTTAAACTCGTAAAAAGACCCTCTGAAATACAGGTTTTACACAGTATCTGAAATGCATGACCATAACTCAAATGTTCCTTAAACACCTCTACTCGGTAATATTACTGTGTTGCTCGCTGTAATTACAGCCTGTATCCTCACAGTACATGTTTGAAACACATCTCTCTTAGTCCTCTTCTGTCTTGAGCCGAGTTGTGATTAAAATGGATGATTGCTTCTGTTGAATAGTGTACCTCATCTGTTGCCTCCTCAGTCCTATATTGCATTATATAAAACCTGCACTGGAAGGGGCAGACCAAAGTCTGGGTACAGGAGCTGTCCTATCGGGTGATAATGATTAAGATGTTTTCTATTAGAGTATGCTCCGGCATATCGTTTATCCTGTGGATTAGTTAATGTTATTTACTGTGTAGGCTCTTCAGTTCTTGATTGATGCAATGGGAAGGAAGAAGTCTTTGTATCATACCAATGTGCATTTGTACACTTTGTAAAAGGATGCTAACAAATTCTGATGAACAGAACTGGGACAGACTACTGAAAAGGTCTTTCTAGTTACAAGTTGTTTCAACTTGAATTTCCACACACACACATTGTTTTTGAATGCTGTCAAAGCACATCTGCTTCACTGAAAACACTTGGATTTCATTTTTTTTTTTCCTTTCATCATTGCACGAGTTGCACTACTGAATAGAGTTGTACAAAATTTCAAAATGACCTTTACATGAATGAGTGTGATGCTCAATAAAGCTTGGTATACTTCTACCTCGAAGTACTATTAGTTGTGACACATGGCCTCATCCTGCTGCCCAGACGAATAAAAAAGAAAAGCCTTACAAAGAAGAGAGGCATTTTTAGAAACCTGAATACTACTTCACACCTTGGTTGTAAAGGCTCTAAAGATTCATGTATACACAAAGAAATGGACCACAGACCAAGACCTATTACTCTTCTAACACATCTGGAAAAATGTTAATTACCTTAAATATGCAAACATAGTTACATGACTTTAGTTGTTTTTTTGTCGTTTGTGTAAAACTGTAAGACATTACAATGTGAAAGAAAAAAGTAAACACTTCACATGTTCACTTTCTAAACCTCTTAAAAGAAAGCTTCTAAAATCTTAAAAGCTTGGTAGCATGTAGCCTATACTTTTATCTCAGAGTACAGTTAATTGTACACAGCTACGCCCTGCTGCCAGACACCCTGGCAAATAGAAGTTTGGGATCATTATGACTATAAAAATGTTTTAAGATATGGGACAAATAATCCAAAACAAGTTCATTTTCATTACACTTACATGTACAATTAAGGTCATTGCAGATGTTGCAGCTATTTGCTATACAGTATATAGCCTTGTAACGGATCAATTAAGTCTTTATCCACAACAATACACTAGAATTTAGTTAATTATATTTAGTATTGTTAATCCATAGTAAACTGAAGTATAAAGTAGCATAAAATAGAATAGAATAGAAAGCCTTTATTGTCATTATACACAAGTACACAGTACCTGTGCAAATTGGAGGGATCCCTTTTCAGTGTTGACAATATGAAATATCAAAAATTTAAAGTCAAAAGTATAAAAAAAGTCAAAAATATAAAGTGTAGGTAGTGCAGAGAAAGAAGAGTGTGGGGGGGGGGGGCTGGTGCACAGTCGTGAGTCCAGACAGCATCTGTATACATCTACAAAATAGCTTTGAATACACATTGTGTGAAAGTAGATAAGTATTAACAAATAAATAAATATTGCACAGATTCCAGTGTCCTTTGAGGTATGGAAAATGGAAATACTCTAATAATTTCAAGACAAAATTCTTTGAAACCAAAAAGTACCATTCCCAAAACATGTCCTAGAGTCACCGGGGGCATCATCCCACTGCTTCCCTGGGGTCGCAGGTCAGGACACTGAGCAAGGATTGGGCCACACTGCTTGTGTGTTGGACCATGCGGTCAGGAGAGCCACACGGGACACAGTGAGGGTTTAACTGCTGCTTATTTGAATGGAAGAAGAGCAGATACACAGCCACATGCCTCCAAAATACCAGCGGATTCTTTATGAACTTTAATGCTAGTTCTCCTTTGGTTAAGGTAAAAGCTCTACAGACCAAACAATGGATGCGCCCCCACAGACAAAGACAGGTATCTGCAAACCACCTCGTTTCCCCCTCTTTTTAGTGGAAAAGTGTTCATATGTAATCGAAACAAAAGCATCTAACTCATGTGGATTCATGTTACATTTTAACCTTAAATTAAATACACAAACCCAAACTTCGTTATCTGACTTTTAAACCTAAGTGTTTGCCTTTTAATGTGATGTAACAATGTAAAAGAAGACTTTACAATGTAAAGGAAAAAGTCTAAAACCCACTTCACATGTTCACTTCTTAAACATCTTTTTTTTTTAAAAAGGGTTTTAAAAGTGTCGTTCAAAGTAGGCTGTCCGATTGATAATAAGTTAATGTTAAATGTGTGTGTGTCTGTGTGTATGCGTGTGTGAAACCGCGTGTGAATTCCGTCGTTTTATCGTTGAAATCAGGTTTTAACTGTTTTTTCTTGATAACCCGCAATGGATAGTAGCCGTGTTACAAACCATAGTGGGTGTCAATATAAAGTGACGGCCATATTTGCCGGTGCCGCTGTTGTAAACAAAAAGTGAGAGACAGACGCTTCACTGAATTTCGGGTCATTTTTATTTCTTTAATTTACAATGTCTTTGGGAATGTCTTATAAACCCAATGTCCATCAGCACATTCCGGGAACTTCTGGGAACCAGGGTAAGGAGAAAAAATGGCGGAAAATCAAAGTATCCGTCCGTTAAATCGAGTGTTAAATTCGGGGTCTCGGAGAATACCTGGAGAAAGACCGTGTCTGTAGTTTTTGTCCAGTTATATATATAGGGTCAGATCCTGGGAGCTAGGCTAATTCATATCCGCCATTATTACTAATGTAAAAGAGCGCCATCCGTGATATCGGTCGGCGGAGAAAGACGGTTGGGATGTGAAACGAGAAGGCGACGGTTCCTTAAATGTGATTATCCGTCGTCCGGGGTCCTGGTCCCGCCGGGTGGGTGCCGTTACACGGTGACAAAAATGTATCACTTGTGTCTTCTTGAGCCAGCCTTGTTCCGTTTCCTCCATGATGCTCCTCGGTCGGAGCTGCTGATTGATATGCCTCTGAAATCTTTTATGACTCTTCGAGGACATCTCGCGTTGGAGGCTGAATATTACAGCCGAACAAAGCAGCAGGGGAGCGGCGAGGGTGGAGGACAAAACCGGCCTAGATTCAGTGGTGGAATTATGTTAAAAAAATAAAATAAACATCTTTTAGTAGAAATAGAAAAAACTAAATTTATAATACTGTGTTGCAAGTAAAACGGATGCATTCATAATAATATAATAATAATAATAAGTAAATCTGTATGTAAGTATTATGAAGAAAGCTAAAAGTAGTCACTATCGGTGGTGGCGACTTATTTTATTTATGTAGAAATAGTAATACCTCCATTTAAAAATACTCTGTTACAAGTAAAACTCCTGAATTCATAAACTTATTCAAGTCATGTATGTAAGTATTATCAAGAAAATGTAAAAAATTACTTAAGTAGGAATTATTATTAATACTTAATTCTTGTATCATGGCCTCACTTTAAAATATACTTTAAAATACCTTTATTTGACGCCATTCTGCTTACTTTCTGTCTACCTTATAATTATTGTTTATTGTTTGCCTGTATTTCTTGTGTGTTTACTTGTTTGTGTGTTTTTTGCTGTATAGAAGAAAATGCTGCTGCTGTAATAAGGAAATTTCCCCGTTGTGGGATAAATAAAGTATAATCTAATCTAATCTTAAGGAGTTAAGTATTAAGGTTTGGTTTTTTTTTATGTAAAAAAACCCACAATTTAAAAATACTCAGTTACAAGTAATACTGCATTTAAATTCTTACTTATGTAATTAGGCTTACTCTGCAAAGTAACTACATGTACCTAATGAATGAAGCGGAGTAAAAAATACTTTGAAATTAGTGGTGTAGAAGTAGAAAGTATAAGTAGCTAAGAATTTTACTTAAGTACAGTACTTATACAGTAAATATACTTCCAACACTGCCTTGGTGCAGCATTTTTTTCTTGAAATTTGGGGGGAGTTTAATCTTCAGTATTTCTAAGGATCATTCCAACATAGCTATATCAATAAAAGTTATTATTATTTTCATTATTATTTGTAGACCGAATCAGCCCATTTTAACAAAATGAATAAATAGATTACAGCAGCAAAAGTTAATCAACTTCTTGATTGAAAGAAAAATGAATCGGCAACTATTTTGATAATCAATTACTTATTTGAGTCATTTATCAAGTAAAAATGTTGCAGCTTCTCAAATGTGAGAATTTTATGTTTTTTAATTCTTGTATAGTAAATTCAATATCTTTGGGATTTGGACTGTTAGTCGGACAAAACAGGTTCTGGGCAATTGTAATGGTATTTTTCTACTATTTCCTGAAATTCTGCAACAAAAAACATTGACATACTGTTTATGTGACAGTTTTTGTGCTGCAAGTCTTCACTGATGTCAATGTGTAATTTTTGAACAGTTGGAAGCCTCCAGTCTCCCTCAGCAGCTAACCTGGCCACGTTGCAGTCCTACAGGCCCCTCCTGAGCGACTATGGCCCTCCATCTCTGGGATTCTCACAGGTAACTGCAATTAAACTGTTAATCTGATTATCACAGACATTTTTTATCTTAACTTTGTCATGTATTGTTTGTGTGTGTGTGTGTGGGGGGGGATTCTTAACCCTTGTGTTGTCTTCCCTTCAAAAGTGAAAATTAACACTTTGCTGACACTTTTTTCAATGATTGTCACTTTTTTGAAGTTTTCAACACAACTTAACATTAACTTATTAACTTTAGTTTTACAGTTATTTTTGGAATTTATGGTCAATAAACCTCATTTATAGGAAATTATACCTATATGTTTGAGTGAGAAAAGCAGAAATTAGGAATTATTTAGACTAAAATTAAAGGAAAGTATGTTGATAATCACAGACTGGAATATGTCAACTTTTACTCAATATTATTTCAAAATCACTTAATTTTTTTTTTCAAATACTATAAAATTGAATAAGACACCCCGAAATGAATGAAAGTAGAGATTTGTACTTGCCAAAGAGAGTTGTGTGGAATCAATCATGTTATTTTGGGGAATTAAAAAGAACATTGATATAGGAAAACGGGTCAATTTGACCCGAGGACAACATGAGGGTTAAAGGTGTTTTACAGTAGCTGCAGCCGAGCTGGCGTGAGCAAATGTGACGTCATGAGAGCGCCCTAACTGTTTCTACTCGTGCGCGGTGGTTATTTTGTATACTTTTGTATGTCATTTTTGTTCTGTTTCCTATTTTTGCAATAAAGACAAAAAAAAAAAACTTGCGTGGTGGTCACTAGTTGTGACAGAGGCGGCGCTAATAAGAAAAGGCTACCGACATGGCTCTTTCTACCGACTAGAAGAAGAAGAAGAAAAACAACGGCAGAACTGGCAGCCACTTTGACGTCAATGCTTTGATTTGATTGGATATCCTACTTGGTCGGATCAAGCCTTTCATTCACCATAACAGAAGTCGTCTTAAAGGAACACGCCAACTTATTGGGACTTCATCTTATTCATCGTATCCCCCAGAGTTAGACAAGTCGATACATACCCTTCTCATCGCCGTGCGTGCTGTAACTCTGTATAACGACCCCAGCGTTAGCTTAGCCTAACAAATATCCTGCAGGTAACTGGTTCCAACTAGCTACTGCTCCCAATAAGTGACAAAACAACGCCAACATGTTACTATTTACATGTTGTGATTTGTATAGTCACAGGGTGTACAAATAACAAGGTCACATGAGACACAGCCATCTTCTAACCACATACTAACTGGGAACTATATTCTCAGAAAGGCGAAGCACTGCTACTTGGGCGGAGTGATATGCTTGTAGCACCTGAGAAGCCCCGAGCAGAGAGTGTGATGGCTGTGTCTCATGTGACCTTGTTATTTGTACCCTGTGACTATACAAATCACAATATGTAAATAGGAACATATTTTGTCACTTATTGGGAGCAGTAGCTAGTTGGAACCAGTTACCTGCAGGATCGTTGCTAGGCTAAGCTAACGCTGGGGGCGTCAGACAGAGTTACGTCATGTACGATGATGAGAAGGGTATGTATCGACTTGTCTAACTCTGGGGGATACGGTGAATAAGCTAAAGTCCCAATAAGTCGGCATGTTCCTTTAACCCAGTTAGTTTACAAGAGAGACTTGCAGTCACTCTGAGAGTCCTGGCATCAGGTTACCCTCAAGCTCGTTCAGACTGCCCGTTTCCGCTTTGACGCACGCTGCTGAAAAAAATAGAGTGGAGCGCGCCCTCTGGACGCTTCAGTCAACGACGTCTTTTAAGGGGTTAATTTTTTGCAAGTAAGGTTCAGTACATCACAGCACAAGGTCATCACATTATTAGCTACCGAACCGTATTAACTCCCTCCAAGGCCGAAAAACAACAGCCTGGGACAGAGACTGTTGTACCAGTTTGTGTAGCTAGAAATCAGAAGATAATATAACACTTGGAACGTTAGAGTCAGCACATTTGAAACATGTGTACTGAAAGAAGAAACTGTGAAAGATTTAAGCTGCTAAAAAATACATAAGTTAGTAGTCAGATACGTAATTAATCAGATATATAATTGTCTCTTACACTTAAATAAATAAATTTAATAAAGATAAATAAAAAGATAATGGTCAGTCAAAGCACAGAAGCCATTACACAACTGTTTTCATAGGCGGAGCAGTACTCCACATGAGTTGACTGGTCATGACAGATAAAATGTTAATCAGTTTCCATTACAGAATAGTTCCTATTGTAGGGACACATTCCTGTCCTTTATAACAGGAATATTGTAAGGATATTTAGTCAAAGTCAAAGTCAGCTTTATTGTCAATTTCTTCACATGTCAAGACATACAAAGAGATCAAAATTACGTTTCCCTCTATCCCAAATTGGTCCACAGACAAACATAACATTTAGTAAACAATATAAAAAGTAAAAAGGAAAAACTAAGAAGGCACATACAATGAAGAAAATAAGAGCAGCAAAATTGAATTGAAAATGTGCAATTGTGCATACAGTGGACAGTCAATATAGTGCAAAAGTCAAAGTGTGCAAGTGTACAGTGGAGTAGTGCAAAGGAGTAGTGCAAGGCAGCCATTGTGGGTCCAAAGTCCAGGATGTTATGTAACTGAGGGTGAAGGGGGGAGAGGGGGGAGAGAGTTCAGCATCCTATCAGCCTGGTGTATGAAGCAGTTGGTGAGTCTGGTGGTGCGAGAGCACAGGCTTTACAGCAATAATGTAAGAATAATCACTGGTTAATTGTAATGATATTCACAAAAATATTGCGATGCCTTAAGTTTTACATTCCCTATTTATGCGTTCTTGCAATTTGTAGTAACCAATTAAAGGATTACTCCTTCCTACCTTATCCCTTCCATATCAAAAACAATGTGAAATGTGCTGAACCTGGCTTATCTTGTTTCTGTTCGCTCTAACATCAGGGCTCCAGTGGCAGCCAAGTGCCTCAGAACAAATATGCAGAGCTGCTGGCCATCATCGAAGAGCTCGGAAAAGAGATCAGGCCCACATATGCTGGAAGTAAGAGTGCAATGGAGAGACTGAAAAGAGGTAACTCTTGATATTCTTAACACATATTAAGTGCACATTTGTGGTACTTGTACTTTACTTGAGTATTCCACTTATGCTACTTTAAACTTTTTAATCCACTAGATCTCTAAGGTAAATAGTTTACTTTTTACTCCCCTACATTTGTCTGACGGCTTAAGTTACTTTTCAGATGAGTTTTCCATCCCCTTCCTGTTCAATGACAACCACGTATCTCCAGATGTGTTGATGTTGAATGTTTGTGATAAACAGAGGTGTTCCTTTATGTGTTGAGAAAATTCTCCTCCTTAAGCTAAATAAAGTCTTTAAAAGACTCTTGGATCAGTTGGAAAGTGCATCGGCACAAAGCTGAAAACAGAGCTGTTTTTCTGACACCATTAAAAATTGACTTTTTTTTTACACATTGCTGTTGATTAAGCTACCCAATAGTACATAAAGGAGTTAAAATGAGCACAACCTTAAACATGTACATCAGTAAAATGCAACATAAATATTAATGCAGCAGGAATATTACTCCAGAAACATCAGATAGAAGAGGAAAACACTGACACTTTAACATTAAGTAAGGTTGCAGGACTTCAGCTTGTAGTGGAGTATTTTCACAGTGTGGTAATTATACTTTTACTTAACTAAAGGATCTGAATACTTGGATACCACCCCTGGAAATGCACAACAATTCAAGAGCAAAACATACAGTACAGTAACGTTTGTTCATCGAAATTGTACTTGTCTTTCTTCAAAGGAATAATCCATGCCAGAGGGTTGGTGCGTGAATGCTTGGCTGAGACCGAGAGAAACGCGAGGTCCTAGCTACGGACACACTTTCCTCCGTGCAAGAAGAACTAACAGTGTGCTACTCATGAAAAAAAAAAACAACTTGCATGGCATTTCCTTCGAGAAGAGGAACTAAATGAACAAAGGATGGAAAAGCAAGCTCCTAGAGAGACAAAAAAAAATTACAAAAACACAATTCATGACTCCTGAGGGTTCTGGAGGATCATTTAAATCATGTGTGGGTTACTGGAATTCATATGAAAGGATATCATGTGTTTTTATGCCCCACTTTTGGGATCTTAGTTTTGACTTAATATTTAAAAAAATTTGATTTATGCATGCGATCAGGCCTGGGGCTTAATTGTAGACAGTGCATGACTTGTACAGGGGGTAGATGGACAAGGCTTGTTTTTGATAGTATTTTGGTCTGTTTTTCAGACCCTAATAAAACACATGACTGAGTGAGTGAGGGGCAGAAATGTGCCAAATGCATCGGTTCATTCGTGTTGAGGTTGGTTTTGGTATTAAAAAAAAATGGAAAATGCTGTTACTTGCATCTTTGTATGTATTTATTACTCAGTGTAATAAATTGTATTTTCAATATAGTTGTCATTGTGTGATTTTAGACAATTGTCTTCCAGTTTTGATAAAAATGTTTCTGTTGTCTTCCCAAATTCTTCCTTGAAGTGGTAAAAACAAGGAAGTCAGGAAAGCTGCATCGATAGTTCTCATTGCTCTGTGGTTCATGTGAGTCACTTTTTTACGTGGCATACTCCTACGGATGTAACAATACACTCAACTCATGATTGATTCAGGATTTTAAGTCCATGAAATGATTTTGTCACTTTTTTTTTAACAAAATAAGCTGCAGAAAAGTGAGTGAAAAATATTAAATTCAATCAAGTGAAATCAAAACTAGATTACAACCTTTAGTAAAATTTGTATGGTGATTATTTTTTTTTTCACTAGACCGGTTGTAATTTTAAGACATTTATATCAATGTTTAACCGATTAAGGGTGCATCGTTACATCCCTACCTGCTACTGAACCCCAAATTTCTCCAAATGTTCGGGCCAACATCTTGCATAGTAGCTTGCTGCCACTGGTGTGTGTAAATGAGTGAACAAGTGAGATGCAATAGGCAAATTGTAAAGCCCTTTTGGATGAAAGTGCTATATAAATTTGTATATAATTTTATTTCATGTTGAAACTGGCAAGCAAAAGGAAGATTTTGGTGTTAACATACAGTTGACCCAAATAAAAGTAGCAATTCTATTGTGTAAAAATACTTTTAAAAAGTCCTGCATTCAAAGTAAAAATGCAAAAGTATTGGCATCAAAAAGTAAAAGTTTTTTTTTCATTTTAGAATAAGGCCCATTTTTTAATAATATATTACATTACTGGATTGTAATTATTAATGTGTTCATCATTGCAATGTTGCAGCTGGTAAAGTTAAAGCTAATAAGAATTATTTTATATATTGCTCTGTAGCTCAATCCATAATAATACATTTTATTTGTTGTTTATTTTGTATTCATCTAAATGTGTAAACTAACTAGTAATTAAATGTATCAGATTAATGTAATGGAGTAAAAAGTACAATATTGCTCTCTGATGTAGTAGAGTATAAAGAGACATACAATTGAAATACTTATCTAAAGTACCCTGAATTTGTACTTTTGTTAAAAGGTAGAACAGTATTTGGTCTGTAGGTTTTCTCCTCTGTCATCTTTTGTCCCAACCAATATACAGTCTATGGTCCCAACCATAGACTGTTAAAGAAAGGTCCCAACAGATGTGTACATCGCTCTTCCTCGTGAACAGCCAATGGAAACACAGAGTGAGAGTGTCAACCAATCACGGCGCTGTATTTTTAAGTACAGTTTGACCAATAGCGACGGAGGGCTGTGAACGTTACAGCAGCTAGAGATCACTGCAGTGCAGTAGCCAACCAGCAACCAGCTAACCAACTTGACTAGCTACTTACACAGAATTATGGATGAAACGATGATACAAGTCAACGGGTACGTCAACTATTATTTGGTTTATTTGCGCCATTCTTTCTTCTATAAACCAGTGTTTATCTTTCGGTTTATGTGTGTTATAATTTCACCCGCGCTGCCCATCTTATCTACGCTATGCCTACAAACCTGTAATAAACCAACTTAGCTCAACTTAGCTAGCTAGCTAGCTAACCAATGGCTTGTCAGTTAGGTAGTTGTAGCTATCGTGTTCGCTAGCTAGCCTAACCGACAAGGAGGAGTTGACAGGCAACTTCATGAAGATGCCGTTTCCGTTGGGCTGGCTGGCTGGCTGGCTGTCACCGTAGCTAAAGAAGCTAATGTAGCTGGCATTTTTTTAAATTGTTCAAACCGCTGAATGGCTAATAATGGCTGAATGTCTGTGTGTAGTTGATTGTGCTGATTGCTAATGTTGTGGTGGTAACGTTAGCTATTTAATCATACATGGCCAGTGAAGACAAGCTGTCACACACAGGAAACACAGGTTATGAAAGACAGAGAAGATAGATGCTAATGCAAAACATTTAGACATTAACTTCAATATTTGTGTTAATGTTTATATTTTGTTAACCTGTTGAAATCCACCTCTCTTTGTTTGATTGATTTAGTTTTTTTGTTTGATATGAAAAAGCTTATAACAGAAGAACTGCAAGGCCAAAGTGCATGAGGCTGCATTGAAACCTAATTTCTACTGGTTTCTGAAGATGTGCAATGTCTGGTCGTCTGTAATAAGTCATATTTCAATAACAATAAATGCGACATGCTTTATGCTACACTTTGTAAATCACCACACTTCTGTATCTTTTGAGACCTCTAGGCATAAGATTTTAGTTATGACAGGCAGCAGATGTAGCAAAGGTTAGAAATATTTACATGGATTGGATGCTTATTCTCAGCTATAATAGCTGTGTAATATACAGATGTGTACAGGAATGCAATTTAGTATCTAAGTAACTAGAAAAAAGTTCTAAAGTGCAAAATATACAATATAAAACACAGAATTAATAGATTGTAGAATAAACAGTAAAGCTGATGAATACAGTAGATGTACACCAGGTCTGTAACTCATTTTCATTTCATTATTTCCTGCACAGATACGTTTTCAAGTTCAGTTCAGGTTAACAAGCCTGAGAGCCCCCATGGCTAAACAGACGCAGAAAAGAGTGCTGCCTGGTTAGCTCCTTTGTAGAGCAGGCGCCCATATATAGAGGTTTACTCCTCAATGAAGCGGCCGCGGGTTCGACTCCGACCTGCCGCCTTAAAAATCCTTTATCGGTCAGGCTCTAATAAAAACAGTTAAAACATAATAAGACAGGTATGAAATACAAGAATAAAACTTCCAGTGCAGTGTAACAAATTAATAATTACTTCAAAATGTAAACATCAAAAAAGTCTTTAAAAGAACTGAAAGTTGCAGCAGACCTGCAGTTTACTGGGAGCTGTTCCAGATATATTGCATGTAAAAACTGAACGCTGCTTCTCCATGATTAGTTCTGACTCTGGGAACAGAAAGCAGACCTGACCCAGACGACCTGAGGGCTCTGGATGGGTCATAAGGAAGCAGCTGATCAGAACGGCAACAATAGCGTTTTGAAAGCAATTCTAGATTAATCTAGTAACAGTTTGGAAAGTAGTCAAACATTTCCATCCCAGTTCATCAGAGTCCAAGGTGATGTCTTTAAATCTCTTGTTTTGTCAGTGGAAACTATTGGAAACTATTCAGTTTATTATGATTTAAAACTGAAAAAAGCAAGAAATTCCATATTTTACAGGCTGAAAAAGCATGTTCTTCCATTAATGCGTGAATGTAATGAGAATTAAATATCCAAATAGTTGGTGATTATTATTTTTTGTCGATCAACTAATCGATTACTTCCCACTGTTGGCTTGAATACCATATTTCCAGTCTGACTGCTTCTATTTACATCTCTCTTGGTTTCCAGCTGTCAGACTGACCCCCTCTTCGTGGGCCCATAAACATGTCCACAGATGACAGTATCTCTGAGGATGTGTCCAGCTCGGGGGCTTTGAGCCATTGCCATGTCAGTGCTGACGGGGATGGGGGTAAGGAGAGTGAGGCTTCTCTGGTGTCCTCTGAGGGGACGTCAGCCTCGGGGCTGGCTGTTTCAGAGGGCAGACACACAACCTCCCAGACAACAGGAGGCACTGTGGAGAGCAGGCCCGTGGACATCACACCAGCATGCAACAAGATCAGGTGCAGTAAGAACGGCTCACGGAAAAGAAAAAGACTGCAGAGATAAAATATTAAACAGTGGCCAGTAGATTCATCTTTTTATTAGAAGATAATTTAAATGTTCCCACACATAAATGATTGCAAATGCAAACGTGAAGATTTGAATCCATTTCCTGTAAAGGAAAAGGTAGTTCAGTTTTCTGAACTTCACAGATAATAGATTCAATTTAATATTCAATTTGTCACATCTAAAGAATCATGGGATGGTATGTGTTAGAGTGTTCAGTCTTGTTTAGGTGTAGAAAAAATAAAAATCTTATATATATATATATATATATATATATATATATATATATATATATATATATATATATATATATATATATATGATTATTATTTTTTTTAATAAAAGAATGACCCTTCAAAATAGTTGGTAATTAATTCAATAGTTGACAACATCTAATCGATTAATCTTTGCAGCTCTAATGCAAATATTGTTCATTTCTGATGTTTTATCCTGACTGGAGAACCGTGTATATACATATACTTCAACACTTAGGTACAGTATGTAATAGTATGGGATTTTATTGCAGGAGTATTTGTCTGAGCACAGATGAAGCATTTGAACAAGGGAAGAGCCTCCCATTCATCAACCCAAGCTCCCTTGAGACCCTCAGGGGTTTGGTGCAGGAGATCCAGAGCAGTGGAGAGACCGACCCTGAGATCTGGAAGGACTGTGAGGTGGGAAAATACCACAGAGCCTGAAAGACAGAAGTTATTGTAGAATGTGGAAATTAAATTGTAAATGCACGCTGATGACGTTGAATGTTAAGTTGGGGTTAGCAGTTGTTCTTTAGCGCTGCTTTTGGCAGCTGGCAGCCTCTGAGCTGTCACTTTTATTGTTTTGTGCAGATCACACCTGACACACACACACACACACACACCACTGCAGCTGATCCTTTCAGACACAGGTTATGATTTGCAAAGAACAGACAACTGTGATGTTCTGCAACACAAAGACACCTCACTACAGTATACAGATGAAAAGTCAGGTCAAAGGAAAATAAGGAATGTCAAAATGTCAGTGTATATTGTCAAAATCTCTGGCTTTCCCTCCGCTTTTTTACTATAAATGAACTTCTTGCTGTGCGTAATGATGGTAAAATTACATTTAATTTGATCTTTTTTTGTGCAAAAGGGCCGATGGTTGCATCTGTTTCAGCTGGTTGAGAAGCAATACCAAGAGCAAATACTCGCTCAGCAAGAACAATACCAGTGCCAAATACAGGTAAGACTGCATCAAGTCAACCAGGGCCTGACGTTAACTTTTTTGGCCATAAGCCACTGTGGCAGGTGGATTTTAAAATCCACTAGCAATACAGGCTTTTTACCAGCCAATTTAGTTTTACCTAATAAAGGCTAAATACAGATACATGTGTTAATTGCAGGCCCAGGTCATGTCTTATGATGTTAAAATATTTGTTTTATTCAGTGAAACAGTGCAGACTAATTTTATGAAATGGTGTATGTATGACACGCCAATTTGTATCTAGCTACTCGCTTTTAGTGTGTATATCAACGCCGTTTGGCCTCCATTGACTTGCATTACCTTGTGATTGCGTGTGGATTTACGCCATAGAGAAGTATGAAAAGGTGAAAATCCACAAAGGAAGGTTGGTCGGGGTGGTGGATGGGTAAAACACAGGACTTTCACCCAGGGATCGTGTCCTGCGTTTCACGTTACCTAAAGCCAACCGTTGTTTTATTCTTTTACTAAAGCCAACCCCGTTCTTCATTTCCTAAACTCAACCATTGCTTTCTTCTCGTGATAACACGCCAAGTGGCGTACATGCATATACATACAGGCATATAGCTCAAAATGCATACAGAGAACACGCCACTTGCACATGTATATTTACACAAAGTCATGATGCCATGTTGAACAATGTGATTTTTCTCCAGTTGATTCAGGATGAAATTAAGGCCCTGGTTCAGCTCCAGAACCGCCAGGCCAGCGTCCAGTTCTCTCCAACTTCGGTGACCAAAACTACCCCAAACACAAAGGACTATATTCTCACCCTCATCTCCGGTGACTGCACAGTCCCCAAAAATGTGGCCAGTCCCAATGACAGCCTAGCAGCCCCTGCCCATACCCCTTTCAGCTCACCTTCCCCTCCGCTCCAGAGATCAGAGGCTGCCAACCAGGGGGAGGAGCGGGCAACCACAGTGCTCAGCAGTGGGTACGGTACTCTGTCTGCTTGGGAGACAGGTCCGGAACATGCTGGGTCTCCGGCTGAAGATGGGGATGGTGTTCAAGGGAGGGGGAAGCATGATTGGTCCCCTAACTTCCAGGAAGATGGAGAGAAAACTGTGATTGGGTGCCAGCAGGATTATTCTCATGTGAGGACTCTCGGAGTGGAAAATAACCAATTAGACTACCAGCAGAGAACCTCTGGGTAGGTCTGAGTTGCTTAGAAGCCCCTTTAATATAACAAGGTATATGCAGGTCCTAAAGTCTTTAAAAGGATGAGTTTGAAAGTTTCTTCAATTAAAAAAGTCTTGAAGAAGCGACCTCTTTGTCAGCCGGTAAAGAGTGTTCCCATGTAGGCTGAATCCTTGGCAGTGGCCCAGGTTTCAATCTGACCCATGGCCCTGACCCACGGCCCTGACCCACGGCCCTGACCCATCTGATGATCTGTACAATCTAATAAAAATGCATTAAATGCTCAGCCTTCAATATTAGGGATGTAACGATGCACTCAACTCACGTATATATGATTATGATGAATATGAGTCGCATCTTTAAGTTGATTTCGTTCGATATTTTTTAACAGAATGTGCTGCAGACAAATAACAGAAAAATATCCTTTTCTTTATATAAAAATTTCATATGAATGTCAATAAATGTAAGGACTTTGTCAATTATTTTAGGCCATATATGTCCCCCACAGGTTTTTATGCATATCTTATGCTGTATGAACACATTCTGTGTCTTAAAAAGTCTTGAATTTAACTTGATAAGATATAAACAACATTTAATCTGTGAAATTAATATTCTACTTACCCTGACCTATTATGTTGGCAGCACCAGCCAGCTTTTGACCTCCTGGGCACAGAGGCAGAAACTCAGGCCCAAAAAGAGCAAAGCGTCAGTTCAAATCCCTGAGTACCAGGAGCAGCCACCCAGCCTCAGAGAATCTCACAAACAAAACACCCCAGAGAGTGCCGACATCCAGGACCAGGTACAACTCACCATGTGGTAACAGATAAAAAAAAAAAACAATTACTACCCTGCATCTGTAGTGTTTTTATTTACGAGATATATGTCTCTTGTGGCTGTACTGATTACATTCTCTCCACTGAATCTAATCTGCTCATCTCTATTGTGTTTCTGCAGCGACCGTCCAGGCTGTGTACCAGCTCTTTCCCCCTGAGGAGGAGTGACAGCCTGTTGTCTGAGGCATCAGGTAACAATTTACCAACTCGGACAAAACACATAACAGCAAGGCTCGGATAGTGTAAAAATTAATCACTGACAATGTGATCATAGAATAAACAATAAAGGGTATTTATTACATGTTTATATGAAAGGTAAAGCCCTGTTGCAATTACCAAAAGTGACAGTAAGATGACACTGTTGTACCACTGAGGGCTGTATTATGAGAAATAACATAAATTCTTGTATGTTTTATTTCATGAAACATTTCACTAATATATGTGGGTGTTTCCTTTTATAAGCAGTTTAAGGACCAACTTTTGCCCTCTGTGTATGTACTCTGTTTTAGTTAATGAATTTAAAGGATAGATCTGGCAAGATTTAATGTTTTTCTTATGGTTAACAAATCCTATTTAAAGGCCATAACCAACAATGTGTTAGTTTGTTTCTCAGCATTTCAGATTTTGGTCAGTACCAAACACATTGGTTTCTACTGTAAATCTTCAAAAAGTGGTCACATATATTGTTTTATTTTTTAATTTGCTCAGTAATATACTAAAAACAGCTGGTCACTTTAGTTTTTATCAAACAAACAGGAGGTGATGGTGCATTTGTTGGGGACTAATTTCAGTGGCAGATTAATCCACATTTGGTGCTCTAGTGAGTATTTATGTCAGCAGGCTGCTGTAGGTGGGCTTTGGTCTTTTCATGTTTTGTTTTTTTTCCAATAAGAACAATACAGAACATCACAAGACTTATCCTTTAAAATAAACTCTTATCAGGGTGGCTATCACTGCTGGAAATATACAAGACATGTCATTTTTTACAGTAGATTAAGTCACACTACATTGTCCTCTCTGTCTTAGGCCTCACTTATTGGCGTCTGAATGAGAATGAAATGTATCACCCCCTACCGGACAGCTTCGATAGTGGCGCTTACCTCCTTCTGCAAGAAGCATCTATGAGTCTTGTGAGTAACAGTTCACCGTGGAAAATGTGACTGCTCTGATTGGGAGATGAGTTATGAGTAACCCAACAATCACTAGTAGAGAATAAGATAAACAAGCAGCTGTGGATTCCATTTTCGCGTCACACGTTTGTAATTACATTTTAAAAAATACCTATAAGACACCGTCGCCAACCTGTAAACTTTTGTCTTTGAGGAGATTAACTGAGAATATTCAGAATCAACTGGTGTTTGTAGGGCTCTCCTCGCCTAAAGAAGTTCTTAGTCGGCTAACACTCATGTGATTTTGTCGACTAATCGATTACTTGATTTAATCGACAGATCTGATAAACTGAGTTTCTCAACAAAGAATTGGGCAAAAGCACCACTTTAAATCTTGTGTTTACCAGATATGTTTTTTTTTCCGATGAAATATTTTTTATTTTACTAGATAAGTTCTTATAAGTTTCTTGGAAATAAGTCATTCAGCATGGAAAAAACTTAAAAAAGTAATCTGAGTCGACAAAAAACAAAACAATTGATTAGTCGACTGAAAGGGGACGTTAGGCTGCTGGTGTTGCATTACCTCTCCTCCTAAATGTCAGATCTTTGTCCCTCATAGACTCCATCACAGGAGCCACGGCTGTCTCTCAGAGAGATCTATCAGAACAAGCAAAGACCAGACTGTAAACGTTCAGACTGTGAAGGTTCTGTTACATCCAGTCCTTCGTCACCACGGGTACGTCCACGGCTCATCAGTGATCAGTTTAGTCCTTGGCTGAGCCTCTAACCCAAACTTTGTCCTTTAGATGTTGACCTTGGACCCAGCAGCGATCCAGCGGCAGTCAGATCGCACCTCTGGATTCACTTCCCCCTCTCACTACAGCTCGTTTGCCGCTCAGCCCCACCTCTCCCCCAGAGTAGGGACCCCTGGAACCCCCGACAGCATGGTGGAGTGCAGTCCTAACCCCGGAGATACAGACTGCATCTCTGATACCTCCAGTGTTTCCGCTGGCGGACCTTCCCCTTCTAAGGTGCCGAGCTTGTGGGGAAACTTATCCCAGGCAGTCCAGTTTCACTATCAGGATAAGACACAGCCCTACTCCCACACATCCAGCCAGCAACACAGAGCCAGTGAGGAGGAGGTCAGTCACACCCACACCAGCACCCTGAAGCCCTGTTCATCTTCTGGTGCTACTCTGCGGCCTGCAGGCAGTCCACACATAGAGAGAGCTTCATCACTAGAGGATCCTGTTGTACTTTCTCTGTGAGTGTTACAGTACACACTAAAGGTGTCAAGATTTTGATATTAATTCAAAATATGATCAAAATATAAAAAGCGGGATCAACGATTCCCTCATGTATTTTTGTCTCACCGAACTTGTTTTCACTAAAAGAAATAGTTAGCTTCTAAATTTCTCTGTGTTGTTGAATCCCACAGAAGTCTTCCCCTTTTTTTACCGGTTTCATTCACCTTCTTCTTTTTCCTCCTCAGACTGCGGCAGAACCTGAGAGAGAAGCACTCTCGACACGTGGCTGATCTGAAAGCATATTATGAGTCTGAGATTCAAATCCTGCGAGACAAACTGAAACTTAGAGATCTGCCCCTGGATTTAGAGAGGAGCAACCAGGCCCTCACAGAGAGGTATTTACTTTTATTTGCTGTATATAGCATATCAATAGTTATAAAAGGTATATTTACTAACATTGTCTTTTCAACAACTGAGGAAACTCTTTTACTGGACCGAAAGTTCAGACTTTTTTTGCTACAAGCTACTTTCCAAGGTCGAGAATGAACTTTCACACTTTTTATATTTACAGATTTGTCAGTGCATGAACAACTATAAAATACATTTTTTACCGTAGCACATAAGTCAATCCATTTAACATGTATTAATGCAAATAATTTAATTATGTTCAAATTGAAGGGGGAACTCAAAGAGAAATATTACATTAAACTGGCTGTTAGTTCTGAGGTTTTGATGCAGTATTGAGGATACAAATGATTCATATTCAAATATTTGAGATGTTAAGACACACACATGAAGTCCTGTAGGGCTGCACATTTCCTCAGCATGACATTGTGCTTCAGGTTGGGTCCATTTTATTTAGTTTTTTAACTCTGTATTAATGTCATTTCTGTTCATCCACAGGTGCAAACATCTAGAGAAATCTCTGGCTGAGGCCACCAATCGCATTCATGAACTAGAGGCAACAAACAGCTCACTGGAGAAAAAAATAGTATGATTCCTTAGATTCCTTTTTACATTATTTGTCATGATAAGTGGTTTCTACTTGTGTGTTTGTCATTGTACGGATGAAGATTTTTTGTTCTTTAATAATTTCCGTTTTTCATTAAGTCTTGTTATTCATGAAAATATAAAAATGACTAATTGAGCCAATTGACATGATACTTTTCTAATTACAGTGTCAGCAGGCCCTTTCAAGCTACAAACTCCTTTAACTCCATTCAACAACTTAAAAAAACAAATGAAAACACTTATGAAGCCTTCATTTCAACCCAAACATTTGTTTCTCGTACCAGATTGTAATTGTTGTATTCATATTTAACGCCCCAAAAAAATCCTACAATTAAAATATGACACTTGTCAAAGGTAACCTTCTTGTGTGCTTACAAAAATTGTTCTTAAATTTCTTTGTATTCATTTTTTAAGTCATTAAACGCAACTCTCTGATACCTGCAAACAACCTGTAATTGATCCAATTGGATTTGTTGCTACTTAAGCATTTACAGTTACACTTTAAAAAGTAAAAGGTTAATGTACTCTTTTGCTTTTTAAACTTCATCAAGGGTGTTTTCCTCAAATCATTTTTAATATATCAAGCATATACATACAATTAATATTTTACCATTGCCCTGACTTTCTGTTATCAGGCAGAATGGCCAGAGCGGTACGCTGTAGCTGGTGCGACTGTGAAAACCCTGAAGCAGCGACTAGAAGAAAGCAAACGCTCGGGTAAAGAGAAGGACGCCCTGGCAGCACGTTTGAAGACCCAAGTACGGCAGCTGGAGGAGTCGGTGCAGAAAGCCTGCAGGGAGGCTGACGAGAGGGAGGCAAAGAGGGAGAGAGAGTACAAGATGCTGCAGGATGTAAGTCTGAGTGAAAGTGAGAGAGAGAATATAATAAGACTATCATATAATCTCAAACCTCTAATGTTCCTTTTTCACTGGAACCTTGCTGCTATCATTTGTTTTCTTTATCAAATGTTGGGCTGTGTTGTTGATGTACTCAGAATACTTTAAAATAGCTATTTTTCTTTACCTTTATTTTGTCATTAGGGAGGTGTGTAAAAGTTTTCCATTTTAGGCTGATCAGATTAGTTGGATCCATATCTGCTCTGTTGTTAACCAAACCAGGTATCAGGCTAGACCTGACTGATCCACACTAATACTTAAATGTGCACTTACTGTGAAACCGGCATTTAGCTCACGTTAGTTCATTGTAGTTTTTCCGAGAGTACATTTTCTGCATTTGTTGTGGGGCTGGACAAAGTAACATTAGATTTGATTACATGTTTTATAAAGCCAGATGAAAGAGAATGCATCTTATAAACAAAGAAAATTTAGCAACCAGAGTAAAATAACACTATGCAGCAACTCTGCAATGTTAGTTCAGCTGCTTGATTTTACTTTCTGAGGAACAAGAAGGAAAAAATCTGCCTTGTTTATCTAATCAGCACAGTTCTGTTTGTCAAGAAGTGATGTGTTACAGTTAAAGCCGCTTGTTAAGATACATTAGAATACAATTAGAAACAATGCATTTACACACAGCAAGGAACCAGTATGTAGAAGTAACAAGAGGGAGAAGGTCAATAAGTGCATCGATATTCCATTTGAAAAACTCACCGTCAACACAGATTTTCTTCACGATCAAGATCTCTGTCGTTTTGTCTCCTTAGCTGCTCGGACAGTATGACTCTCTGGTGAAGGAGCACGACGGACTGAAGGTAATAGATTTCTAACTGGGACTGTTATATTACATTTTATCATTTGATTATTATTGAAGCATGTAAGATTGTTTCAGCAGTGACAATCAAAATCTGTTTTCTCTATGCCATTTGTTAATTCATCATTGTGTATCTACAGAAAAACCTGGTGTCAACAGAGAACAAGCTTGACAACGCCAACGATCAGATATCAGAACTGAAGAGGTGAGTAGATTGATTGATTGATTGATTGATTGATTATAGAGTGTAACACAACATCAGTGTTTCCCACAGATTAGAAAGCAATTTGGAGTGTGTGTGTGTGTGTGTGTGTGTGTGTGTGTGTGTGTGTGTGTGGGGGGTGTGCAATTATTTGCATAAAGCTTAGTGGTTGTGTCAGCAAGGTAGATAGAAAGAAGTAGAAATCTTTAGACAAATAATCACAAATTCAATAAAGGAATGTATTTTATCCTACACAAAAGGAGGTAAAAAGATCAATAAAGAATTCTCAAAGACAGCTCAGCTTCGTCTTCTTCCCGGCGCTTCCCGCTGTCTCTCCTACCTACACCGGGCCCCGCAGCCTGTCCCTTCTCCCCTTTCTACCTGTCTGCCTTTTTTTAAATCATGAACACTAGCAGACACGAACCAAGAACTTAATGTAAAGAGCTCATAGCAGAGATGTGACATCACAACTTTGTAATAGAACTGCAGTGGTAGTTGATAGACAGCTGGGTGATCGAGGGGAGAGGCTAAATCAATAGAGCCTAATGATGGTCTCTGTGCTGTCAAAATAGATAACATCATTGGCAGCAACTTTCTGTTGCAGTTCAGCTCTGCCTGCAAATTGTCACCAATAGAGGCAGGGCCATGGACTCTGCATGGATGAAGTGTGTCACGTTGATTCAACGAATTCATGGACAGATAGCAATCTCGGCTCGCAGAACATCAATGTGTGTATCATAGGAGGGCTAGAAAAAGAAATAGATTGAGTGGTCCAGAGACCTGTGAGTGGCCTTTTATAAAGAGGGAATTGGAAACTAGGAAAGACTACAATGTGCATGCAAACTGGCAAAAATTAAAACATGTATTGAATGCGTGGAGGCTGTCAGAGAATCCTAAGAACAAATGAAAAAGACACGTTGAGCCAGGACAGCAATTACATAACAATTTCTTACGTCAAGTCGACTCTAAAGCTCAGATGCAACCAAGAAAAGACACATAAATTGGGTTGTGACATGATGATCCTTCCAGGCAAAAAGCCAGAACATCGAGTCAATATTAGACCATTAAAATGGAAAAAGGGTGTAAAATGCAGTAAGATTTGCAAGAACATTTCCAGCTTCAGGGTATTGAAATTAAGGTTAGCTTTGGGTCACATTACTTGTGTGTAGAGAGAAAGATTTTCAGTGGGGCGTTATTATTAACTTAAAAGAGAATACCTCAGGATGCTTTAAGCACACACATCCATGTTGTATTTCTGGGCCACGCAACCTTTATGTCAAGCTAAACTGAACCTGTGGTGTGTTACAAAAAGATCATCTTAGTGATAATAATAATACAGTCATACACTAAATTAGAGACTGCAAAATGTCTTACAAGGTCAAAAAAGAAAGACACATAATACGGAGGAAAAAAGGTAAACATTTACATTGAGGTCATTTGGGCTGTACTGAGGGACATTTCTTTTTACATTCAAAGCTTTCTGTTGAGTTTTTTTTTTTTTTAAATGAAGCTTCAAATGTTTGTCATCATACATATATGTTGAATTAGTTTGGTTTTATAAAGAAGTTAACAGGAAGTCCCCTGTCCTTTTTTTTAATCTTTAAATTGTGTGACTATGTATTATCTCTGTCTGTCCCCCTCAGAGTAATCGCCAAACTGGAGTCTCAGGTGAAGCAGCTGGAGCACGAGAACCAGGCCAGGGCACGTTATTCTTCCCACAGTAACACGCAACCGTCTGGGGCTGGGTAAGCACTTCAATGTACTGATAATCTGATAGTCTCTTACGGGTAACGGGTTACTTTCTGGTCTTTTACGTATCTACAGTGGGTGTTATACTGTTCGAAACAACTGATGCATCTTCAGGGCCAATGTAAATAAAGTAGATTGCAGGTTTTTTTTCTGCTACATACAGTACATATCTACATATCCTGTATCTACATAATCAGAAACCAAAATGGAAATTTGTATTGTATATTTTGTAGTTCTGTGGGAGAAGAGAAGAGAAACAGACTTTAAACAGAAATACTTTTACTTTAAAGGTCTCATATAATGCTCATTATCAGGTTCTTGTATACTTGTATTTTGGGTTTCATCTAAAAAATGTTTGCATGCTTTAATGTTCAAGAAACACACAACTAAATGATTATTCTCATACAGTTTGTCTGAATATACCTTTCTGTCTGAAACAATCCGCTTTAGCACCTGTCTCTTTAAGCAATAAATCAACAAAAAACTTAATTTTGTCTGCAGAAATGCAGATGCCTCAATTTAAATATTCTCTGTACATGTCCGCAGGCTCCTCCACCATCCGGACCTGATGCTGTCACCCAGTAAATGCAAGGTAGAGCCAGATGTCCAGCTGAACAGTGGCAGAAAATCCCCATTCCCTCAAACTAACCACTTAGGTCTCCACAAGAAGTCACATTATTTGTTAGATGATCACTCATCAGGAACTGGAAGCTCTGTGGACACCTCTACAGCTGGTGGGAGCCAGAGGTAGTTTCTTTTGTAATTGTTGTGGATGTTTTCTGAAGAGTAATGAAGATTTTAGGTGGTTTAACAGAGATTGTGTTCTGCAGGTGTGCGTCCCCCCCAGAGTGTGAACAATCTCAGCCTCAGCACAGACACCGAGAGCAGAGCCAGAGGGAGGCCAGTCGCAGAGACGGATCCTCCGCCCTGACGCCCATGATGAGGGCCCTGATAGAGCTGGAGGAGACCAGAGCTACAGAGAGCCGGGCCCCCTGTAAGAACAGCTCCACCACCCGCAGTATGACTCACACTCACTCACGAGACGTTACCAACCTGAAATAGGCCCTAATTTAAAGCTCATGTTTATCTTCTTTTTTTCTACAACTTTTACTTGAAAATACGCTAATCAGTGTTTTCCCCAGCTTTGAGGAAGACTTAGGTGCGCGTGGGGTTTAGATGTTCTTTATCAAGAAAATGTGACGTTTTTCATAAAAAAAGAAAGCAACAAATACATTTCATGTCTCTTTGTAGTCATGTTGTGTCTCTTTTTGGTCATTTTTGTTTTCTTCGGGTTGTTTTGGGTCTCTGTGTGGTCATTTGGCATTTCTTTGTAGTCGGTTTTTGTCTCTTTGTGTACGTTTTTACATCTCTTTTTCACATTATTTTAGACCGTCATTACTCCCACATCTGTGTTTAAAACGTTGAAAAAGCTAGAGCAGATAATAAAAACAACACTTAAAAAGCTTAAAGACGAAACTTGCTAAAGTCCGACTACAGTCATTATATCTGAATTTAATAAACAAACTTTCTCAGCGTGCTAATTATGAGAAATCAGCCCACATGCAAATGGAAATAATGCACAGGCAGGTATTAGACTGTACCTATTATAAACTTCTATTCAAAATTACTTTTTATTTGCACCTGAACAATATGTGTATAGTAAGTATCAGAATGCCTATTTATTGCCTGTTTTAATATAATTTAGACTAAAAAAGAAGACTGAATGCAGATATGTAAATTGTATTCTTGTTAGGGCAACCAACAACAATTTTCATGATCAAATAATCCTCCAATGTCTTTCTCGAATATTCAGATGTCAGAATAGTTGTATGTAATTTCAGAAAATAGTGACTGATGCTCATCACACATTCCTAAGGTCCAAAATTATGCATTTAATATGTTTTGTTTGGTGTTACAGTCCAAGAAAGACATTTAATTTGTGATTACAAAAGACAAAAAAAAAAAATCCACACAACTGAGAGGCCCTAACTAGTGTAATTGTATTGTATTTTCTATTTTTTCAGTGTTGCTCTTGTTATTACTGTGTTGTTGAAAAAGGATAAAATAAAAAAAATAAAAAATAGTTTTTCTGTCAATAGATATATTGACTGATTGTAATTATAGGCTGATCAACAACCCCATAAATAACATCTTTGTGGAAAATTTGGTACATAGCACACACAGAGCTCAGTCCTGCTGACTGTAATGCATATGTTGAATTGGACCTCATCATCAAGTCTGTGTGGTTTCTCTTTGCAGGGGTTGGCAATCAGAGGACCACAGTCGGATTTGTGGAGCGGAGACACAAAGAGCTGATTCAGGAGCGCGTCGGGCTTCAGACGGACAGGGAGGGGGTTAAACCTGGAGGAGTCGTGGCCAGAGCTGAGCGTGGAGGAGCAGCGAAAAGAGCTGCAGCTCTGCTGAGAGCTCAGAGGAGTCTGTCTCCTCAGGGCCACCGATCCTCCTCACTGCCTCCAGAACATCGGAACAAACTCACGTCTACACCCCGTATGTCTATCCAGGCTTGTCACGCGTATAGTTTTTTTTTGTCAACATTTTTGTGTTTTTACAAGCATATGTACGTGTTGGCAGGTCATTCATATGTGGTAACATGACTATTGGCCGCACTCGTGAAACCTTAACTCACAGTTTTTTTTCTTTTTATTCATCTTAGGAGATTTAAAAATAAGATAAAATAGACTTTATTAATGCCACACTGGGGAAATTCCTGTGCTACAGCAGCTCAAAAGATTCTTTTTTTTTTTTACACACATCAAAATACACAAATACACATTAAGTAGACATAGGTGAAAAAAATATACATAAAGTATAAGAAATAGAAAAATAGAATTAGTTATGTTAATAATAATAGTAAGAACATAACATATATATATATATATATATATATATATATATATATATATATATATATATATATATATATTAACACAATAAACACCGTTATTAAAACAGAGATATACAGTTGAGTAAGGTGGGGATGAATAGAAACAACATATTGCATAGTTGAAGGAAAATACACATAGTCGCTGCACCTAAAGGTTATAGGCTGTAACCACCTGTTACCTGTTTCTTTTTGGACAAATGAAACAATTGAATTGAAAATGAATGCCACCTCACGCACTTACATGTGATTAAGGTAAACTCATAGCCAACTTACTCCACGAGT
>JABXJD010000333.1:0-25000 GCA_013375575.1 Percina caprodes
ACTGTGGGGAATCGAACCCCAGGCTTACATGAAGGGTATGTGTCATAACCATACACCACCACTGAAGCATCTATTTAGTGTGCAATACATTATAATATATAATGAGACAGACAGACATACAGAGTATTGCAGTGTCTGGGAAACTGCCATGGCTACATATGATCAGTGGCCATGTTTGTAAACACAGCTAGGAAGCCTTTCATCTCTGTGATGTCATCTCTTTGATCTGTTAACGATGCAGCTGCTGTGTCAACTGTGGGAAACCGCAGCTCCTTAGACACTAAACCAGCTCTCAAACAAATGGTCAGACGGGCAAAATGAAAAGTTATTTCAGTCAAATAACCTCCTCATGAGCACCAGAAGGCCTTTGTGAACGTATTGATATAAAATTCATGTGGATAAACTTAAAAATGTCGGCGTATCAGCAATTTAAAAAAGTCCTTCGCTCTGCATTTTGCTCAGAAATGTGGACGATGTTTAACATGGCAGTGAATGGAGAAAGATCCTGAACTCTTGTCGGTTGAAATCTCGCTAAGCGAAAAGTATAATTCAGACGCAAGTATGAGCACATTGGCTGAAACTAGACAAGAATACCTACGTTTTGATGTATAAATTGTCCATGACAAGTTAGACTTGTTGGCGTGGGAGCAAGTTATAGAGAACGAAGTAAGATACATTTTGACTCTCTCCACTCTAGTGACATCACTCCTCACTCTACCTCACGCAATACACTCATTATAAACGCAGAAAAATCATAAAATGTTCACTATACTTAAACTGCTTTTCACAAACACTGTACAATATATCAATCTAAAAGATTGCTCTCATTGACTTTAATGTTAAAAAAATTGTTTAAAAGCTTAATATTTGAAAAAGTATAAATAGTAGAAAAATAGTAGAAGAAGTCCCATCATCTGCTGAAAGAGCTGAAGATTGTTAAAGTTGAACGGTTTAAATAGCTGAAAGTATGCAGAAGTAGAGAGAGCCAAAAACGTCACGGAATAATAATAAATAAAGCAGGATAAAGGGAATGCTGTGGAACAGCATTCCCACACTAGAAAAGGCATTCCCTGCAGAAAATGCGTGGGAATGCTGAATAGCTGAATTGCCAAAGCTAACCTGGTTGAATAGCTTAAATCAGTAAGAAGATGTTGAAGGAGTGAGAATAGTTGAAAAATGCTGAATATCTGAAATGCTAAAGCTAACCTGGTTGAATAGCTTAAATCAGTAAAAGTTGTAGAAAAAATTGAAACGCTAAACTGGATAAATAGCTTAAATCAGTAAGAAGATGTTGAAGTAGTGAGAATAGTTGAAAAATGCTGAATAGCTGAAATGCTAAAGCTAATCTTGATAAATAGCTTAAATCAGTAAGAAGATGTTGAAGTAGTGAGAATAGTTGAAAAATGCTGAATAGCTGAATTGCTAAAGCTAATCTGGTTGAATAGCTTAAATCAGTAAAAGTTGTAGAAAAAATTTAAATGCTAAAGCTAAACTGGAGAAATAGCTTAAATCAGTAAGAAGCTTCAGTAGTGAGAATAGTTGAAAAAGTAGGAATGGTTTTAATTAAGTTTAATAACACCACTAATGTAAAAAGGTGGAAAAATTCAACAACAAAAAAATGTAAATGCTAAAGCTAAACTGGATAAACAGATGAAAGTTGAAATGAATTGCTTGAAAACGCTGAAAGAAGAATTACTTTGTATTCTCAGACATATGCACTGCATAGAACAAAAATGCATCAATCTAGCTGAGATTGAAATATATTGTGTGAAAAGAAGGGGGCTGAAACTTTGCAATGAAAACAAAAAATGAAAGGCAGTAATGAAAAGCATGTTCAGAAAACATAGTATAAAATGATATTAAGGCATCAAAGATGCCTAAATATGGATTGTTAGTTTATCTGCAGTTTAGTGAAACAATGAAATTCTGAGGTCTTTAAAGTAACTCTTATATTGAGTAGTAAGGTTGGAGTTTGACCATCAAACACTCTGTTCTGCTGTTAAAATTACCAACAGTCCTGGCATTATGTACGTGAAAACTATGGCATTATCTGGAAAATGGAAAGGTAATGAAATGGTGTGTGTGGATCGCTGTAAGATATCATCAAACAGATTATTGGTCTCACTGTTTTAACAAGCAAGATGCAGACAGGTGACGTTGTTACAAATATATTTAAATTTTATTCAATTATACTGCTGTTTTGAGTCAAAAATCTTGCAGTAATTAACACCGTATTTAATATGTTTCAAAATGCAGTTGTAGTATCAGCAGTAATACATTACAGGAAATCATATCAATAGTACAAATACAAAAGGAATTAAAAGAAAACTAAAAATGTAAAAAGATCTGATTGGACAACCAGAAAGAAACTTTCAAATCATTCAAAACACAAATGCATGAAGAAAGAAGAGTTTCCAAAAACAAAGTAAAGTACAAAACTGCCAAATACCCTCTAACAGTCTGTAAAGATGGTGGCTGAGTTTAAGAGATGAATTAAAAGACAAAGAAAAACACGGTATTGGTCCTTTTACCAAAAATAAGTGAGTATAACATGTATCGATAACAAATTGGTTAGTTGCTTAACCAAAATCCATAATGCCTAAACAATAACTGTTTTCTACTACTTCTACATTGGTCATACAGTATATCTGTGAGAAAACCGATCACGAGGAAAGGAAAGGTTGATATAAAAATAAATAAATAAATAATATGAATTGTGATGAAATGAAAATTAATCATACACTTCTGAGGCATATTAGTTAAATATTATTAAATAAATAAAATAAAATTGTTGTCATACTCTTTAGAAAGACAGCCAGTGAGCCCGATGGGTCAATACAGTATGTTCCACTGGTTTAAATAATATATAAATAAATAAAAAGAACCTAGAAAAATACAATACTTAAATTCTTGTTTTGTTCTAGCAAAATCCATAGTACCTAAACAGTAATTGCTTATCTACTAGCTCTTTAAGGCAGGGCCAACGATATACAGTGGTGTGAAAAAGTGTTTTGTGATGATCATCAAACACATTTAAATATTAGTCAACGTTAACACAAGAAAACAGAAAATGCAGTTTTTTAATGAAGGTTCTTATTATTAAGCAAAAAATTTTTTTTAAACAAAAGCAACCTTAGCAGCAACAACTGCAAATCAAGCGCAGTACCTTGCATTGAGTCTTTTACAGCACTGTGGAGGAATTTCTGCCCACTCATCTTTGCAGAAATGTTTTCATTCAACCACATCGAAGGGTTTTCAAGCATGAACTGCCTTGTTAAGGTCATGCCACAGCATCTCAATAGGATTCAGGTCAGGACTTTGACTAGGCCACTCCAAAGTCTTCATTTTGTTTTTCTTCAGCCATTCAGAG
The DNA here is from genome assembly GCA_013375575.1 of Percina caprodes. Classification (NCBI taxonomy): domain Eukaryota; kingdom Metazoa; phylum Chordata; class Actinopteri; order Perciformes; family Percidae; genus Percina; species Percina caprodes. The sequence goes on from JABXJD010000333.1 coordinate 3,371, forward strand.
GTGGACTTGCTGGTGTGCTTTGGATTGTTGTCCTACTGCAGAACCCAAGTTCGTTTCAGCTTGAGGTCACGAACAGATGGCCGGACATTCTCCTTCAGGATCTCTTAGTAGACAGCAGAATTCATGGTTCCATTTATCACTTCAAGTCTTCCAAGTCTTAAAATCGCAAAACCATCTCATCAGACCATCTCACTACCACCATACTTTACTGTTGGTATTATTTTTCTGAAATGCATTGTGCCTTTACCCCAGATGTAACGGACACACACCTTCCAAAAAGATCAACTTTTGTCTTGTCAGTCCAGAGTATTTTCTCCAAACGTCTTGGGGATCATAAAGATGTTTTCTGGCAAAAATTAGACGAGCCTTCATGTTGTTTTTGCTCAGCAGTGGATTTCTTCTTGGCACTCTTGGCACTCATTTTTGCCCAGTGTCTTTCTCGTGGTGGAGTCATGAACACTGACCTGAGCTGAGGCGAGTGAGGCCTGCAGTTCTCTGGATGATGTTGTGGGTCTCTTGTGACCTCTTGGATTAGTCGTTGCTGGACTCTTGGGGTATATTTGGTCGGGAGGCCACTCCTGAGAAGTTTTGTCTTTAACAGAGCCATGTAGTTTGGGATTTTAAAAAGCTTCATTTAATAACTGCATTTTGTGTTTATTTGTGTTATCTATGTCTTATATTTAAATTAGTTTGATTTGAAACATTTTTGTGTGACAAACATGCAAAAAATAACTAATTAGGAAGGGTGCAAACACTTTTCACACCACTGTATATTGTCCCCATCAGTAGGCCAATGTCCTGTCAACTAAACTAACTGAAAATTAAACTGATATATAAATTGTGATGAAGTCAAATGGGTACATAGTGTATGTTTCATTATTGTTGTTAAGCTCGCTACACATTGGCTGCGTGTCGTGAGCGTGTTTCTGTTACGTGGCAGCTGCGTGGCTTATGTCTTTTCACACCAGAAACATGTCTGACGCGGTGCTGATGTTGCTGCTAACCTCGTCAGACATGTCTGTATGTTTCACATAAACATAATCATAAATATATACTTATCTTATTACAGCAAAGACAACATTGTTACTATTGACGGCAAAAGAGACTACAGAATATTTCGTTCTGTATTGAGAGGTGCAATATTCGAAAATTGATAATAGAGACTTTCAAACATCAAGATGTAATTTATTAATTATTATTATTATTATTAATGTATTTTTCGTATTCTATTTTTGCCTGGAAACGCTTCAATATGCTTGCGTGTCGTTTGAAAACTAGGCGTCGGTTCTATTTCTATTTCAATTTTTTTTAATTATTCCACCTTTTTACATTAGTGGTGTTATTCAACTAAATTAAAACCACTTCTACTTTTTTCAACTATTCTTACAACTTTTACTGATGTAAGCCATTCAACCAGGTTAGCTTTAACAATTCAGCTATTCAGCATTCCCACACATGTAGGAAATGCATTTTCTAGTATCATATCTTATTCATCAGTGGTGGTTAATATGGTTGATCTATAAAATCAAAACCTGCCCATAATTAATTATTCATTAGGAGTCTTTGTGTGTGAGTCCGCCTGATAAATATCAGTCCAGTTTCCTCTCTTATAGCAATTCCTTAGTGAAGTATGTATATTTAGCTGCTAAATGCTCCACTATGTTTACCAGTGAAGAGGTCTCAGTATGATGAGCTCCAGGTGTTATGATGCAAACGAATCATCTTTGTGGAAGAACATGTGGCACAATGGAGATTTATTTAAAGAGGGTGTGTATTTATTGTGTTTTCCTTCCTCTTTGTTTTTATTTCTTGATGTAAATAAGTATTTACTGACATTGTACCTGTACAGTACATTTAAACTGGACCTTTTCTTTGAATTAGCAGCAAGTTTTTAATCTGTTTGCTGTGAATATTTAAGGTGGTTAGATATTATAAGAGAAGTGAATTAACAAGCTGTTGTCCTTTTTGTCCAGTTCAAACTGAGCGATGGACTCTAAAGCCAACAAGACGATGGAGGTGGCGGCACTCGGCCGGCCTTTTGGCCTCGGGATGTTGTACGACTGCCGCGAAGACTCCCTCGTCCCCGGTAAAGATACTTAATGCAATGCATCACAACCACACGTTAAAGCTGTGGGTAGACTGGAAAACACCATTTGAAGTAGAGTGAGACCTCTTCTTTACAACCAACATTAAACCTACATTGTGTAACTTTTGAGTTGATTCTTTCACAAATATGTGCTCATTCATGTGTAATTACTTCCAGCAACTAATCAAAGTATTCTCATAAGTGTAGAATCTGTCATTCAGAATCATTCAGAATACATACAGGCGAGTCGCTCGAATGGCGGCCGACATGTTGCGCCTCCATCTTTAAAATACATTAGCCAAAGAGGAACATACCTCGAGCCAATATGAATGCTCTTTCTTTCTGAAATGACCTGTGATTGGCCAAAGTCTCCCACTAGATTTTGTAAAGCCTAAAACAGAGCCAAGAGGAGGTGCTGAAAGTCTAGTTTTCTCTCAGACAACTTGAATTACAAATGAGAAATGATGGTAAAATTCATAGTTAACAATGTTTTCATCTCAGATCTTTTGATCAGTTTAGCAGGTTGTTCTGTCTTTTAGGACGTAACAACCCATTCTTCTATCTGGTGGTTCTGAAAGCTTAACTTAATTTTTGTTTTTTGCAGGAATGACACTGTGGGACCGTGTGACCTGATGAGTCATATTGGAGAAAGACCGAGAACTACAATGATTTTGAGATAGTTGCATCTGAATCATTTGCAGATAAATCTTCAGCACTAAATGTAGAAGCATCGCTGAAGGCAAGTTTTTAGGTGGACTGGTAGAGGTTGGGGGATCGGCCAAGTACCTGAATGACAGTAAGACTTCCAAAATCAGGCCAGAGTAACTCTGAAATACAAAGCTACCACAAAGGTCAAGGAACTGTCGATGGATCATCTTGGAAGGACAATATGAAGAAGCATCAGTATGTCTTTGATCAAAAATTAGCAACACATGTAGTCACAGCTATTCTTTATGGGGCACAAGCCTTCTTTGTCTTTGACCGGGAGGTGTCTGAGAAGGAAGATCATCAAGACATTCAGGGCAACTTGAAGGTGATGATAAAGAAGATTCCCTGCTTTGCGATTGAGGGTGAAGGTTCCTTAAAAATGGAAGACAAGGACAGAGAAAAGGTTGAATTCTTCCTGCAGATTCTTTGGAGACTTTTCCTTCAGAAACCTCCGACAACCTTTCAGGATGCAGTAGAAGTCTACCAAAGCCTTCCTAAATTGTTGGGAGCCAACGGAGAAAACGCCGTACCAATGAAGGTCTGGCTGTTGCCCCTGACAAGTTTAGATTCTAATGCTGCCAAACTTGTCCGTCAGATAAGTATAAGATTAGTTCAAGAATCACAGAGTGTCCTGGAGGACTTCAGTGATCTGGAAATGAGGTGCAATGATGCACTGAGGACCACCACTGCACAGCAGTTCCCACAGATTGGCAAAAAGATTAAAACATTTAGAGAAATGTGCTCGGAATTCAAGCTGGAATTCCAACAAACCTTGGCAAAGAAACTTCCATCAATCCGAGGAGGAGGAGAAGAGGAGGCTGGGCTCGCAGAGATCCTGAAGAAGAGACATTCTTCTCCTTTCAACAGCAAGAACCTGCACGAGTGGATGGACTGTAGAGAGAGAGAAATCTACACCTTACTGACTTTCACCAACATGATGAAAAACACCAAGATTGTCTCATCTCAAACAGACATGTACAAAGAAAGTCTCAGTGCTAAACATGCTGTGTGCTTTGTCTTCACCTCACTAGGAAGTGATGAACCGTACCTCTCAGCTTTATCAAACTACTTAAGACAAACACCAGACGAACCTCAGCATGCACATACTTATGATGTAGAGAAGGACCAATGGTACGCCTCAAAAGAAGGAGCAAAGGAAATGAGACATAAAGCAAAGCTCTTCAGTGACTTTGCAGAGGCCAACAAGGAGAACAAGACCATTAAGTTCCTGACAGTAGGTTCAACAAATGAGACACACAAAGGTTCAAGCATCTACCTTTATGAAGATGGTTTTTCTGTCAGTGAGAACTTTGAGCTGCTATCAAAGCCTCAAACAGTGGCAGTAAGTGATGTAAACCACAACAGTGTGACGCTGAAGATCTCTCCACCCAGATTTGGAGCAGAGGACATCACCTCCTACTCTGTGGAGTACTGTGTCAGTGGAGAGGATGGATGGAAACAGAAGACAGCATCAAAAGCTGAAGAAGTCACGGTGAACGATCTGAGTCCTAACACAGAGTATATGTTCAGATGTAGAGCAATGACCTCAGTAGGTGTTGGGCCAGCCAATGAAGTCACTGGTTCCACTAAAACTTACCTTGCAGCCGTCCTGGAAAACCTCGAGTCAAACCAAACTCAAGAGAGATATCAGTTAGCTGGGAGAAACCTGCTGGGCTTGGACAAGATGTCCACATTTTGAGCTACATGGTGTCGTACGCCAAAGCAGACAATGGGATGAAAGAGGAAGATCTCCAATGGAAGGAAATGATGGCAGGAACTGAAAAGGCGATCATATCAGGGCTTCAGTCAGAGACAGAATATGTCAGGGTCAGATGTGATTGTGGTGTAGCTGGCAGAAGCAAAGAAAGCATCTCTGTTAATGTCCGCACAACAAAGTTCACGCTAACAGAATCCTCAAAAGTACAAGCGAAAAGATGAATTCTGATTCGCCCTCAGTTTACAAACTGACTCTGACAGAAGAAGATATGAATATCGGTGGATGCCGAAGATTCAGTTTTGGCAAAGAAAGCACGAGGCAGAATCGCACTATAATGCTTTTGGGGTGAACAGACCAGGAAAGTCCACTCTGATCAATGCAATGATCAACTACATAGTTGGTGTGGAGTGGAAGGACACTTTCAGATTCAGATTAGTTGACAAAGATCAGTCGAGATCACAAGCTGAAAGTCAGACCTCTGAAGTCACTGTGTACAAAATCAACCACCAGGAGGGTTTTAAAATCAACTACTCACTGACCATTGTTGACACTCCAGGCTTTGGAGATACAGGAGGTATAGAAAGAGACGAGCAGATCATCGAACATCTGCGCAATCTCGTCTCTGCTGAGAGTTTCAGTGAAATTGACGCTGTGTGTTTCGTAGTCTCCGTCTGCTTTAGCACAACTCACACCATCACAGAAATGTTTGTTGGTTTATGTGTTCTCAATCTTTGGTAAAGATGTGGCTGAAAACATCCGGGTTCTGGTGACATCTGCAGACAGCCAGCAACCACCAGTTCTAGAGGCCATCAATGCTTCAGGTGTCCCATGTCCTAAAACTAAAGACGGGCTTCCAGTTCACTTCAAATTCAATAATTCAGTGTTGTTTACAGACAACAAATCATCTGAAGTAGAAGGCATGAGTGAGCATGATGAAGATGAAGATGGAGGCTTTGATCAGATGTTTTGGAACATGGGAACAAAAGGCATGAAGAGGTTCTTTGTCGCTTTAAATATCATAGAAACCAAAAGCTTGACAATGACAAAAAACGTCCTCGGAGAAAGAAAGCAGCTTGAGAAGTCATATGAAGATTTGAAGAAGCAGGTTATAACTGGTCTAAATGAAGATAGTGTGTGGGGCAGTGAGTGGTACCCACTGCTAGTGAGATCTACTGAGTCTTTCAACAAACTTAAAGAGAAAACACTGAAGCCAGATCCTCTCTCCACTACAGACTACATCAACATGCTTATTGAGGGAGAGAAAGCTGAGGCCAGGCCAGGCTGGGAGAAAAGAGTTCAGTACCTGGAATATTTCATTGCAAAACCAGGACGTTTGTGGCTCTGTTAGTGTGTCATGTGGAAGAGTTCTTGGGCCAGACACTGATCCTCCACTGAACCCCGAGTTACCCCCGATGCTGCTCCATTGATACTAACGTGGGTCCACTTCTCTTTTTAATTAAGTTTTTAGTTTCTAAAAACCCTTCCCTCCGACTGCTCTGGTCTCGTCTCTCCTCAGGTTTTATCGGGACCCCCTCTGCAGCGCAGTCTTTTAACCCCCTACATGTTATCTTTCCCTTCTTTTTCCTTTCTTTCTATTTTTATGACTTTTTTATTCTATATAATGCTTTTCAGATTTTATTACTTTTTCTTTTTAGGTAACCCATTTCTGCCTGCAGGGAGGGGGGAAGGGGGGGTCGACCTATTTATGGACAGAATTTTTCATGTTTACTTTAGAAATGAGTAAATCGCCTGGGAGATATCTCTTATTCGTGGTCCGTGTATTTGCCTTCAAAGTCTTAGAGCGGTTGCCTGCCAATCAGAAGGCTGGTGGTTTGATCCCTGGCCCTGCAGTCCCATGTTGAAGTGTCTTTGGGCCAGACACTGATCCTCCACTGATCCCCGAGGTGCCCCCGATGCTGCTCCATTGGTACTAACGTGGGTCCACTTCTCTTTTAATTAAGTTTTTAGTTTCTAAAAACCCTTCCCTCCCACTGCTCTGGTCTCCTCCTCAGGTTTTATCGGGACTCCTCTGCAGCGCATCAGAACCAGTCTCTATTTATCTTCTTAACTCCCCCTTTTTTCTTTTCTCTATGTACAGTGTATATATACATATATTTTAATTATTGTAATTCTATTTATTGTAGTCATGTGGTAGTGTCTCAGGAGCCGGAACAGGAGTGGAGGAGACCTTTATTTAAAGTTTCATGTTCCCGCTGTCCGTCCTGTCCTGTGGTTCTTTGGCTCTGAGCATTTGCCTTTTAAACAGCTTTTTAGAACAGAGCCAAGTTTTTTAAGGAGGTTTTAAGTGTTTTAGTCACACCGGTGGTCCCCTTGTGCCCATGCCCCTCGCAGCGCCCATCTACACTAACCCTAAACCCCTAACCCCTAACCCTAACCCTATTAACCCTATTGACCCTAATTTCATTTTGGATGAAAGAAACCCAATTTTATGAAATAGAAACATTTTACAAATGGGTCAAATTTGACCGAGGACACCAGGAGGGTTAACTTTAGTCACCATTACGTCTATTATTAAGCCGTTATTGGGTGTTATCAAGACACATACTCGCTTCTTAGCGTGTCTATCAACGCCGTTCGGCCTCCATTGACTTACATTACCTTGCAATGACGAAAAACGTCCTTGGAGAAAGAAAGCAGCTTGAGAAGTCACATGAAGATTTGCAGAAGCAGGTTATAACTGTCCTAACTGAAGGTAGTGGGAGGCTCTTGGAGATGTACAGGGCGGGATTTGCTTCTAATATGGTTAGGGAGATGTACCCACTGATTGTGAGAGCTATTGAGTGTTTCAACAAACTTAAAGAGAAAACACTGAAGCCAGATCCTCTCTCCCCTAGAGACTACATCAACATGCATATTGAGGGAGAGAAAGCTGAGGTCAGGCCAGGCTGGGAGGAACGAGTTTGGATCCTGGAAAATTTCTCTTATACGTTGTTCATGTATTTGACTTAAACGTGATAGAGCGGGCACATGCCAATCAGAAGGCTGGTGGTTTGATACCTGGTCCTGGAGTCCCATGTTGAAGTTTCTTTGGGCAAGACACTGAACCTCCACTGAACCTCGAGGTGCCCCCGATGCTGCTCCATCGGTGTGTAGATGGGTATAATGACATGTATAATATATAATATTATATTATAACATTTAAGTGGGAACACATTGTGTTTTTGGACCATTAACCCTTGTGTTGTCTTAACGCTGACCGTGGAACTTTTGGTTTTTCTGGGTCAAGCTTATTTTGAACGTTTTTGTCACTTTTCGTTACCCAATGTTTTGAGCTTTTCCCGATGTTTTTGTCACCTTTGTTGATTTTTTTCTGCGCTTAGTTTTTTCTTTCTCAAATGCCATAACATTGCATAAACCACCCAAATTCAATAAGACTAGTGAACTGATCATTTATTTTAATTGTGAAGAGCGTCGTACGGAACCATCCACGTTCTTTTGTTTTTTTCATTTTCATTTTGAATGAAAGAAACCCAATTTTATGATATAGAAACATTTTAAAAATAGGTAAAATTTGACCCGAGGACACCAGGAGGGTTAACTTTAGTCACCATTACGCTGATTATTAACCCGTTATTGGGCGTTATCAAGACGCATACTCGCTTCTTAGCGTGTCTATCAACGCCGTTCGGCCTCCATTGACTTACATTACCTTGCAGCAGCGTGTGTCTTTCCACCGTAGTATGAAAGGGCGAAGATCTCAGTAGGAAGGTTTGTCGGGGGGGTCAAACACAAGACTTTCACCCAGGATCGTGTCCCGTGTGTTCCGTTTCCTTCATGTCCCACTTTGTTAACCCTTGTATTGTATTTGGATCAAATTGACCCATTTCAAATTTTTACAGGAAGAAAAAGTTACATTTTTTCTACTTAAAAACCGACGGCCTTCTCTTATTTTCTGTGAAACACGTATTTCTGACTGAATTCAGAAAATGACTCCGGATATGACCACAGACGGAGTGCGGACCCAAAGGATACGAGGGTACAAGGGTTAAGAAAGTGGGCGTGTATGTTTACGTGACGTTGTGATGTCATCTTGCCGCCGCTATCTCTGCAGACCTGAACATTTGTATTTACATTAATTTAGTTAGTTTCTTTTATTATTCTCACAAGGGGAAATTACAACGTACACTCTGTTGTTATTACACACATTACACACAGGAACTACACACACATGCTCAGGTCCCCTCGACCATGAAAAACACTTTTGACGTCCCTTTCTCAATGTTTTGTTGTCATTTTTCAATGTTTTTGACGCTTACTTACGGTGTTTTGGGTGTTTTTGTAGATTTTTTTTGTAGCTTGTGTCACTTTTGTTGTTTATTACGCTTTTATCCCCAACGTTTTGTCGCCTGTTCGACATTTTCGACCTCCCATATTTCTGGAATTAAAAAAGAAAACCTGGAAATGGGTCAAATTTGTCTCCAGGACAACGTGAGGGTTAATTCAGGTTTTCAAACCGCAATATCAGCTTCTTGTTACATTTTTAAGATTCTTTTAACTCTTCAATGTATTTTCTCTGAGATATGAAGAACATAATTAATGCGAGTGATGTTAAAGACTTATTTTATTGATGTTTATTCATTAACGTGTTGTTGTCCTCCTGAATCATAAAGAAACGTTTTGTTGAAAATACATTATACATAAATACATTATGCATACAAACATTATTCGGGCATCTGGTAAGGATGCCTCCAGGGCGCCTCCCTAGGGAGGTGTTCCAGGCACGTCCAGCTGGGAGGAGGCCTCGGGGAAGACCCAGGACTAGGTGGAGAGATTATATCTCCAACCTGGCCTGGGAACGCCTCGGGATCCCCCAGTCGGAGCTGGTTGATGTGGCTCGGGAAAGGGAAGTTTGGGGTCCCCTGCTGGAGCTGCTGCCCCCGCGACCCGATACCGGATAAGTGGATGAAGATGGATGGATGGATGGATGGACATTATGCATACAAACATTATACAAACAAACATTATACATACAAACATTATACAAACAAACATTATACATACAAACATTATACATACCTACATTATACATACATACATTATACATACAAACATTATACATACAAAAATTATACATACATACATACATTATACATACATACATTATACATACATACATTATACATACAAACATTATACATACAAAAATTATTCATACATACATACATTATACATACATACATTATACATACATACATTATACATTCAAACATTATACAAACAAACATTATACAAGAAAACATTATACAAACAAACATTATACATACAAACATTATACATACCTACATTATACAAACATTATACAAACAAACATTATACATACAAACATTATACATACATACATTATACATACATACATTATACATACAAACATTATACATTCAAACATTATACAAACAAACATTATACAAGAAACATTATACAAACAAACATTATACATACAAACATTATACATACAAAAATTATACATACATACATACATTATACATACATATATTATACTTACAAACATTATACATAAAGACATTATACATACATACATTATACATACATACATACATTATACATACAAACATTATACATTCAAACATTATACAAACAAACATTATACAAGAAAACATTATACAAACAAACATTATACATACAAAAATTATACATACATACATACATTATACATACAAACATTATACAAACAAACATTATACATACAAACATTATACATACATACATTATACATACATACATTATACATAAATACATTATGCATACAAACATACATACAAACATTATACATACAAACATTATACATACATACATTATACATACAAACATTATACATACATACATTATACATACATACATTATACATACATACATACATTATACATACATACATTATACATAAATACATTATGCATACAAACATTATACATACAAACATTATACATACATACATTATACATACAAACATTATACATACAAACAAACATTATACATACAAACATTATACATAAAAATTATACATACATACATACATTATACATACATACATTATACATACAAACAAACATTATTATACATGCTTAAATACATTTCTATCCTGTAACCCTGTTCATATTTCTACTCTGGGTTAGCAGCTTCCTGCTCAGTTTAACATGCTTATTTACTATTATATTAGATATTAAGTTTTTATTTTCTGGGATATTTAAAAAGATGAAGATATTGTGGATAATATAAATGACTCCTGATATCCAGTATATCTACTCCATGTTATTGGGGTAATACGCTGGCTGCCACTGAAATAATGGAGAAATGATTCAATAATAAAGAATAATGTTATTAAGAATGTTATTACGCCTCAAGTGTTGTCTGTTGTCCTCTGATGAGTCAGCGCGGCCTTCTTTACGCTCTGCAGCTCCGTTTTCTCTTCCAGGACCTTTGAGGTCAGGCTGCTGACGTCCACTTCCATCCGTCTGACAGAAACACTGCAAAGTAACTCAGGACGTTTTCTCAAGTACTTACTTAAGTAACTAGTTAAGTTTGGAGGTACTTGTACTCTAAACTGAAATTTGCTTTAGTTTTTCCATTTTCATACAGTACTTAATACTTGTACTTTATACACCTCGGAGGTGAATAGAGCTTTTTACCTCACTACATGTATCTTATAACTATAATTACATGCTCCTGTCACACGGTGGGGGCATGGGGAACTTTCCATAAGATCATCTCTCAATGCAAATCACACCAGATATTAATCTAACTGACATAACACCATGCCGATCTCTAGGTATGGTGAAGGGTATGTGATGATGGGGGGGGGGGCAAGGGAACTTTATCAGGATGCATAGTATCCTGATCCATGAAAAAACTGGCCTTTAAAAATAAACATGTTCCTCTATGGGAATTTAACATAGGGGGTGTATACTTATGCCCCCTGTATTTTAACATAGGGGGGTGTATACTTATGCCCTGTATTTTAACATAGGGGGGTGTATACTTATGCCCCCTGTATTTTAACATAGGGGGTGTATACTTATGCCCCTGTATTTTAACATAGGGGGGTGTATACTTATGCCCCTGTATTTTAACATAGGGGTGTATACTTATGCCCTGTATTTCAACATAGGGGTGTATACTTATGCCCCTGTATTTTAACATAGGGGTGTATACTTATGCCCCTGTATTTTAACATAGGGGTGTATACTTATGCCCTGTATTTTAACATAGGGGGTGTATACTTATGCCCCTGTATTTTAACATAGGGGGGTGTATACTTATGCCCCTGTATTTTAACATAGGGGGGTGTATACTTATGCCCCCTGTATTTTAACATAGGGGTGTATACTTATGCCCCTGTATTTTAACATAGGGGTGTATACTTATGCCCCTGTATTTTAACATAGGGGTGTATACTTATGCCCCTGTATTTTAACATAGGGGTGTATACTTATGCCCCTGTATTTTAACATAGGGTGTATACTTATGCCCCTGTATTTTAACATAGGGGTGTATACTTATGCCCCTGTATTTTAACATAGGGGTGTATACTTATGCCCTGTATTTTAACATAGGGGGTGTATACTTATGCCCCTGTATTTTAACATAGGGGTGTATACTTATGCCCCTGTATTTTAACATAGGGGTGTATACTTATGCCCCTGTATTTTAACATAGGGGTGTATACTTATGCCCCTGTATTTTAATATAGGGGGTATACTTATGCCCCTGTATTTTAACATAGGGGTGTATACTTATGCCCCTGTATTTTAACATAGGGGGTGTATACTTATGCCCCTGTATTTTAACATAGGGGTGTATACTTATGCCCCTGTATTTTGATATAGGGGGTGTATACTTATGCCCTGTATTTTAACATAGGGGGTGTATACTTATGCCCCTGTATTTTAACATAGGGGGTGTATACTTATGCCCTGTATTTTAACATAGGGGGTGTATACTTATGCCCCTGTATTTTAACATAGGGGTGTATACTTATGCCCTGTATTTTAACATAGGGGTGTATACTTATGCCCCTGTATTTTAACATAGGGGTGTATACTTATGCCCTGTATTTTAACATAGGGGGTGTATACTTATGCCCCTGTATTTTAACATAGGGGGTGTATACTTATGCCCCTGTATTTTAACATAGGGGTGTATACTTATGCCCTGTATTTTAACATAGGGGTGTATACTTATGCCCCTGTATTTTAACATAGGGGGTGTATACTTATGCCCCTGTATTTTAACATAGGGGTGTATACTTATGCCCTGTATTTTAACATAGGGGGTGTATACTTATGCCCCTGTATTTTAACATAGGGGTGTATACTTATGCCCCTGTATTTTAACATAGGGGGTGTATACTTATGCCCCTGTATTTTAACATAGGGGTGTATACTTATGCCCTGTATTTTAACATAGGGGTGTATACTTATGCCCCTGTATTTTAACATAGGGGGTGTATACTTATGCCCTGTATTTTAACATAGGGGGTGTATACTTATGCCCCTGTATTTTAACATAGGGGTGTATACTTATGCCCCTGTATTTTAACATAGGGGTGTATACTTATGCCCCTGTATTTTAACATAGGGGGTGTATACTTATGCCCCTGTATTTTAACATAGGGGTGTATACTTATGCCCCTGTATTTTAACATAGGGGGTGTATACTTATGCCCCTGTATTTTAACATAGGGGTGTATACTTATGCCCCTGTATTTTAACATAGGGGTGTATACTTATGCCCCTGTATTTTAACATAGGGGGTGTATACTTATGCCCCTGTATTTTAACATAGGGGGTGTATACTTATGCCCCTGTATTTTAACATAGGGGTGTATACTTATGCCCCTGTATTTTAACATAGGGGTGTATACTTATGCCCCTGTATTTTAACATAGGGGGTGTATACTTATGCCCCTGTATTTTAATATAGGGGTGTATACTTATGCCCCTGTATTTTAATATAGGGTGTATACTTATGCCCCTGTATTTTAATATAGGGGTGTATACTTATGCCCCTGTATTTTAACATAGGGGGTGTATACTTATGCCCCCTGTATTTTAACATAGGGGGTGTATACTTATGCCCCTGTATTTTGATATAGGGGGGTGTATACTTATGCCCCTGTATTTTAACATAGGGGGGTGTGTACTTATGCCCCTGTATTTTAACATAGGGGGTGTTTACTTATGCCCCTGTATTTTAACATAGGGGGGTGTATACTTATGCCCCTGTATTTTAACATAGGGGGTGTGTACTTATGCCCCTGTATTTTAACATAGGGGGTGTGTACTTATGCCCCTGTATTTTAACATAGGGGGTGTATACTTATGCCCCTGTATTTTAACATAGGGGGGTGTGTACTTATGCCCCTGTATTTTAACATAGGGGGTGTGTACTTATGCCCCTGTATTTTAACATAGGGGGGTGTGTACTTATGCCCCCTGCAGGTGGAATAACACTTTTCCCATTTAATCAGATGAAAGTGAAAGATAGTCTCAGATGCTGCAGTGCTGCGATGGAGACGAGTCTCTGTGTTTCTCTCTGAAGAAAAATCCAACTGAAACCATCAGGTTTTATCAACAAAACAGCAGAATCTGCACCAACAGCTGGTGAGTATCTGCTCAAATTTAATCAAACCAGATTCTGACGTTTTTGTACGTATACTTAAAATTTAAAAAATGTAATTTTTTATCAGAACATGTACATGGATCTAAAAAAAAAAACAGAGGCATCAGTCTTATAGACCTTGATCTGTGAAGTTTTGATAGGATTGTTCAGGAGGTCTCCACTAGCTTATAATAAGAAGTTGAGGATGATTCACTGAATTATAACAGAACATTACGGCCTGTCTGCCATTAACCTGACGAGGAGCAGCAGGAAGTCAGTCTGTTGCAGCTGCAGCAGTCCAACGAGGCGATGCTTTAACACACTGCGACGTGCTCGAGACTGTACTGCAATGATTTATTCCTCCACACGTAATATACAACTAGCACTGCAGTTACAACTGTAAAGTTACTTTGTGAGTTGAAATAAGTGCGTTAGAGCGGCGGTGTTTGGAAGTGCACAATAAAATAATCAAGCAATAGAAATTAGATCATAAACAACACACAATGTGTGGCTCCTACACAGTCCGTTTATAATAAAAATAACAGAGTAAAAGGTTTCCCCAAGAGGGATTAATAAAGTATAATATAGTATTATTAATGACGAGATGTGCGGACTAAGACCTTTCAGGTCGTTCAGCCTCACCAAAGGCTCTGAATGAGGAAATGACTCAGCATCTCCTCTGTGAGGACACGCCCGCTTGTTATCAGGCTAAGTGGAGAGTCCATTAGCAGAATCAGCCAATATTATTTCCTGCAGTAATGGAGATTGCATTTTCAGGATCGCAGTTCCAGGACCCTAGTATTTTGTTTTAAAGGTTGATCCCACCCAAATTGTCCTCATGTTGTCCTCATGTTGTCCTATATCAATGTTCTTTTTAACTCCCCAAAATAACATGATTGATTCCACACAACGCTCTTTGCCAAGTACTAATCTCTACTTTCATTAATTTTGGGGCGTCTTATTCAATTTTATAGCATTTGAAACCAAATGGAAGTGTTTTTGAAATAGTATTGAGTAAAAGTTGACATATTCCAGTCTGTGCTTATCATCAACATCCATTCCTTTAATTTTAGTCTCAAAAATTCCTAATTTCTGCTTTTCTAACTCAAACATTAGGTATAATTTCCTATAAATGAGCTTTATTGACCATAAATTCCAAAAATAACTGTTAAACTAAAGTTAATAAGTTAGTGTTACATAGTGTTAAATGTCAAAGAAATGCAAGTTACCATAAATTAGACTGATCCACACTAAAGGTCTCCATCATCATCATCATCATGATCATCATCATCCGCTTATCTGCGATTGTTAAAGTTCAACATGGAATTGAATACAGTAAAATAAGAATTATGGTTAAATTGTAAGTGCATTTTTCTACTGCTATTTCCTTTTAACTAACAAAAACTCTCTGATTGTTTTTTCCGATTTCGCGATGTTGAAATCGTGATGACGACAACAAAATGACATATTCTGCAGCCCTAGTCTATTGGTGGTTGTTTTCATCACACATCCTTTTGTATAAATTGCCCACTTCTTACTTTTGAAAAATGTTAATGCATGTTGCACCAAATTAAAGTCAAAATAGGGGTGTGGTCTAACATATTACCAAATATTTCAGTCAGACAGGTGAACTAATAAAGCTGTTGTCCATGTTTGTCCGGTCCAGGCTGAGCGATGGACTCTGAAGCCAGCAGGACGATGGAGGTGGCGGCGCTCGGCCGACCTTTTGGCCTCGGGATGTTGTACGACTGCCGCAAAGACTCACTCATCCCCGGTAAGGAGCCTTAACTCTTCACAACCAAACTTTCACTGGAGTTACATTCAATAACGTTTTTTAACAAAGATCTCTTGATCAGTTTAGCTCGTTTATTACGGCAATCCAGATTATTTGTACTGTATGTGATCATTTACTGCACCGGGAGGTAATTCAGTCTCTCCAGGATTTTAAGATCACCATGAATTCGGCACGACTCGCATTATCTGTGTGAGACCTCCCTTTTGGTTGCCGGCTTTGAGCCAGGCGGTACCACATTATACACACGATAAGGATTACTGACATGATGTGCTGGATATTCTGGAGAAGTCACGGAACAATTTTGAACTTTCTACCTGAGAAAGAACTCCCAATGAATTTGTATCCGCACACTTGACTGCGATCTGCACCTCACTGCCGGGTTCAAGAACACAAAGGATAAAACTCAGAGATAAACCTGATCCCCCTCTTTTCTCTATAAAGCATGAAGAGCTCTCTTTATTATCAGAATCAGAAAGAGATTCATTGTCAAGTAACACAAGGAATTTGCTTGGTGGTTGGTGCGTACATTGAAGTAACACTAGAGAATTTTTCCCGCTACGGTCCCCCTACAGGTTGTCTCATTTGAACTACAAGTTCTTTAGTGTTGCTTTAACATAAACATATTTTTCTTTTTTTTTCTTTTGCAGGATTGACATTGTGGGACCATGATGACCTGATTAGTCATATTGGAGAAAGACCACAGAACTACAATGATTTTGAGATAATGGCATCTGAATCAATTGCAGACAAAACTTCAGCACTAAATGTTGAAGCATCGCTGAAGGCAAGTTTTTTAGGTGGACTGGTAGAGGTTGGGGGATCGGCCAAGTACCTAAATGACAGTAAGACTTCCAAAAATCAGGTCAGAGTAACTCTGAACTATAAAGCTACCACAAAGGTCAAGGAACTGTCGATGGACCATCTTGGAAGAGATAAAGTGAAGCATCCGTATGTCTTTGATAAAGGGTCAGCAACACATGTAGTCACAGCTATTCTTTATGGGGCACAAGCCTTCTTTGTCTTTGACCGGGAGGTGTCTGAGAAGGAAGATCATCAAGACATTCAGGGCAACTTGAAGGTGATGATAAAGAAGATTCCCAGCATTACAATAGAGGGTGAAGGTTCCTTAAAAATGGAAGACAAGGAAAGAGAACATGTTGAAAAATTCTCCTGCAGATTCTTTGGAGACTTTTCCCTTCAGAAACCTCCGACAACCTTTCAGGATGCAGTAGAAGTCTACCAAAGCCTTCCAAAATTGTTGGGAGCCAACGGAGAAAACGCCGTACCAATGAAGGTCTGGCTGTTGCCCCTGACAAGTTTAGATTCTAACGCTGCCAAACTTGTCCGTCAGATAAGTACAAGATTAGTTCAAGAATCACAGATTGTCCTGGAGGACTTCAGTGAGCTGGAAATGAGGTGCAATGATGCACTGAGGACCACCACTGCACAGCAGTTCCCACAGATTGGCAAAAAGATTAAATCTTTTAGAGAAATGTGCTTTGAGTTCAAGCTGGAATTCCAACAAACCTTGGCAAAGAAACTTCCATCAATCCGAGGAGGAGGAGAAGAGGAGGCGGGGCTCGCAGAGATCCTGAAGAAGAGACATTCTTCTCCTTTCAACAGCAAGAACCTGCACGAGTGGATGGACTGTAGAGAGAGAGAAATCTACACCTTACTGACTTTCACCAACATGATGAAAAACACCAAGATCGTCTCATCTCAAACAGACATGTACAAAGAAAGTCTCAGTGCTAAACATGCTGTGTGCTTTGTCTTCACCTCACTAGGAAGTGATGAACCGTACCTCTCAGCTTTATCAAACTACTTAAGAAAAACACCAGACGAACCTCAGCATGCACATACTTATGATGTAGAGAAGGAACAATGGTACGCCTCAAGAGAAGTAGCAAAGGAAATGAGACATAAAGCAAAGCTCTTCAGTGACTTTGCAGAGGCCAACAAGGAGAACAAGACCATTAAGTTCCTGACAGTAGGTTCAGCAAATGAAACACACAAAGGTTCAAGCATCTACCTTTATGAAGATGGCTTTTCTGTCAGTGAGAACTTTGAGCTGCCATCAAAGCCTGAAACAGTGGCAGTAAGTGATGTAAACCACAACAGTGTGACGCTGAAGATCTCTCCACCCAGATTTGGAGCAGAGGGCATCACCTCCTACTCTGTGGAGTACTGTGTCAGTGGAGAGGATGGATGGAAACAGAAGACAGCATCAAAAGCTGAAGAACTCACGGTGAACGATCTGAGTCCTAACACAGAGTATATGTTCAGATGTAGAGCAGTGACCTCAGTAGGTGTTGGGCCAGCCAATGAAGTCACTGGTTCCATTAAAACTTTACCTTGCGGCCCTCCTGGAAAACCTCGAGTCGAACCAAAATCAAGAGAGATATCAGTTAGCTGGGAGAAACCTGCTGGGCTTGGACAAGATGTCCACATTTTGAGCTACATGGTGTCGTACGCCAAAACAGACAATGGGATGAAAGAGGAAGATCTTCAATGGAAGGAAATGATGGCAGGAACTGAAAAGGCGATCATATCAGGGCTTCAGTCAGAGACAGAATATGTCGTCAGGGTCAGATGTGATTGGGGTGAAGCTGGCAGAAGCAAAGAAAGCATCTCTGTTAATGTCCGCACAACAAAGTTCACGCTAACAGAATCCCTCAAAAGTACAAGTGAAAAGATGAATTCTGATTCACCCTCAGTTTACAAACTGACTCTGACAGAAGAAGATATGAACATCGGTGGATCCAGAAGATTCAGTTTCGCAAAGAAAGCACAAGGCAGAATCGCACTATAATGCTTTTTGGGGTGACCAGATCAGGAAAGTCCACTCTGATCAATGCAATGATCAACTACATAGTTGGTGTAGAGTGGAAGGACACTTTCAGATTTAGATTAGTTGATGATGGTCAGTCGAGATCACAAGCTGAAAGTCAGATCTCTGAAGTCACTGTGTACAAAATCAACCACCAGGAGGGTTTTAAAATCAACTACTCACTGACCATCGTTGACACTCCAGGCTTTGGAGATACAGGAGGTATAGAAAGAGACGAGGAGATCATCGAACATCTGCGCAATCTCTTCTTTGCTGAGAGTTTCAGTGAAATTGACGCTGTGTGTTTCGTAGCTCCGTCTGCTGTAACACAACTCACACCATCACAGGAATGTTTGTTGGTTTCTGTGTTCTCAATCTTTGGTAAAGATGTGGCTGAAAACATCCGGGTTCTGGTGACATCTGCAGACAGCCAGCAACCACCAGTTCTAGAGGCCATCAATGCTTCAGCTGTCCCATGTCCTAAAACTAAAGACGGGCTTCCAGTTCACTTCAAATTCAATAATTCAGCGTTGTTTACAGACAACAAATCATCTGCAGCAGAAGGCATGAGTGAGCATGATGAAGATGAAGATGGAGGCTTTGATCAGCTGTTTTGGAACATGGGGACGAAAGGAATGAAGAGGTTCTTTGATGCTTTAAATATCATAGAAACCAAAAGCTTGACAATGACGAAAGAGGTCCTCGGAGAAAGAAAGCAGCTTGAGAAGACACATGAAGATTTGCAGAAGCAGGTTATAACTGGCCAAACTGAAATTAGTGTGAGGTGGGGTGAGTTGTTCAATATAGAGGGAGTTATTTTTACTAAGTTTAAGGAGAAGTACCCACTGATAGAGAGATCTGCTGAGTGTTTCAACAAACTTAAAGAGAAAACACTGAAGCCAGATCCTGTCTCCACTAGAGACTACATGAAAATGCTTCTTGAGGGAGAGAAATCTGAGGCCAGGCCAGGCTGGGAGAAACGAGTTTGGATCCTGGATTATTTCATTAGAAAATCAGAATATTGGCTCAATTAGTGTGTCATGTAGAAGAGTTCTTGGGCCAGACACTGATCCTCCACTGAACCCCGAGTTGCCCCCGATGCTGCTCCATTGGTACTAACGTGGGTCCACTTCTCTTTTAATTAAGTTTTTAGTTTCTAAAACCTTTCCCTCCGACTGCTCTGGTCTCCTCCTCAGGTTTTATTGGGACCCCCTCTGCAGCGCATCAGAACCCAGCCGTTTTTGGGCGTTATCAAGACGCATACTCGCTTCTTAGCATGTCTACCAATGCCGTTCGGCCTCCATTGACTTACATTACCTTGCAGCAGCGTGTTTATTTCCACCGTAGTATGAAAGGGCGAAAATCTGAGCATGGAGGTTGGTCTAAGGGGGGTCAAATACAGGACTTTCACCCAGGATCGTGTCCCGCATGTTACGTTTCCTTCATGTCCCACTCGGCGTTTCCCACACGGCTTAAGAAAGTGGGCGTGTATGTTTACGCGACGTTGTGATGTCATCTTGTCGCCGCTATCTCTGCAGACCTGAACATTTGTATTTACATGAATTTAATTTAATTATTACGCTTTTATCCACAATGTATTGTCGTCTGTTCGACATTTTCAACCTCCCATGTTTCTGGTATTCAAAAAAACCTGGAAATGGGTCAAATTTGTCCCCAGGACAACTTGTCTTGGACTTGACTAGTCCTGGTCTTGGACTTGTCTTGGACTTGTCTTGGACTCGACTTGACTCTGTATCTGACCTTTTTGGACTCGGTCTTGTCTTGGACTGAATATTAAAATATATAGAATTATAGCTAATATTTGACCTAATAAAGCAGAAATCATGAATTCTTTTGACTAATAGTTAAGATCAGATCTTAAGATCTTATAAAGAGAGAAAGACTGTAGAGGGAATTGTTATTTTTACACATTTGTCTTGGACTCGACTAGTCCTGGTCTTGGACTTGTCTTGGACTCGACTAGTCCTGGTCTTGGACTTGTCTTGGACTCGACTAGTCCTGGTCTTGGACTTGTCTTGGACTCGACTAGTCCTGGTCTTGGACTTGTCTTGGACTCGACTAGTCCTGGTCTTGGACTTGTCTTGGTCTCGACTAAGGTGGTCTTGACTACAGCCCTGTTAGATATTAAGTTTATTGTGGATAATATAAATGACTCCTGATATCCAGTATATCTACTCCATGTTATTGGGGTAATACGCTGGCTGCCACTGAAATAATGGAGAAATGATTCAATAATAAAGAATAAATGAATGTTATTACGCCTCCAGTGTTGTCTGTTGTCCTCTGATTTCATTAATCATTAAGTCTTATTATTTTAATAATTTTATGGCATATGAAGAAAACATTGAAGTGGTTTTGAAATGTATTCGATGTATTATTAGATGTACTATTAGATGTATTATCAGATGTATTATTAGATGTATTATTAGTGTGTTAAATAAACCTGAAATTAAATTAATATTAAGTAACATTCAGGGACATAAAGCAGACATGGTGTCGGTGGCTTAGTCTGACAATCTTCCTAAAGAGAGTTCAGCTGGAAAGCCCTGAAACATGTAGACGGTCCAGATCCCAGAGAGTCCACCAGGGGGCACCATGGGAGAGAGAGAGAGAGAGAGAGAGAGAGAGAGGGAGAGAGAGAGAGAGAGAGAGAGAGAGAGAGAGAGAGGGGGAGAGAGAGAGAGAGAGAGAGAGAGAGAGAGAGGGGAGAGAGAGAGGGAGAGAGAGGGAGAGAGAGAGAGAGAGAGAGAGAGGGAGAGAGAGAGTTTTTGAGTTTTAAAAACGCTTTATTTAACAACAATTATTTGTTATTTAACAAAACACAACCAAAAACCAAC
>JABXJD010000333.1:32500-50000 GCA_013375575.1 Percina caprodes
CTGTATACTGTACTACACCTGTATACTGTACTATACCTGTATACTGTACTACCCCTGTATACTGTACTATATACCTGTATAAAGTACTATACACCTGTACACTGTGCTACACCTGTACACTGCACTTACACCTGTACACTGTGCTACACCTGTATACTGTACTATACCTGTACGCTGCACTACACAAGTATACTGCACTACACCTGTATATTGTACTATACCTGTATACTGTACTACACCTGTACGCTGCACTACACCTGTATACTGTACTACACCTGTATACTGCACTACACCTGTATACTGTACTACACCTGTATACTGTACTATACCTGTATACTGTACTATACCTGTATACTGTCCAATATCTATTACTCATTAAATATGATCACCACTATTGGGCAATATTCAAATAATGTGTAATATCACACTGTATTTAACCTTATTTATGTATTTTCTATATGTACTATATGTTCTATATGTACTATATGTTCTATATATACTATATGTTCTATATATACTATATTTTCTATATGTACTATATGTTCTATATGTACTATATGTTCTATATGTACTATATGTTTTATATATACTATATGTTCTATATATACTATATGTTCTATATGTACTATATGTTCTATATGTACTATATGTTCTATATATACTCTATGTTCTATATGTTCTATATGTTCTATATATACTATATGTTCTATATGTACTATATGTTCTATATATACTATATGTTCTATATGTACTATATGTTCTATATGTACTATATGTTGTATATATACTATATGTTCTATATGTACTATATGTTCTATATATACTATATGTTCTATATGTACTATATGTTCTATATATACTATATGTTCTATATGTACTATATGTTGTATATATACTATATGTTCTATATGTACTATATGTTCTATATGTACTATATGTTGTATATATACTATATGTTCTATATGTACTATATGTTCTATATATACTATATGTTCTATATGTACTATATGTTCTATATATACTATATGTTCTATATGTACTATATGTTGTATATAGACTATATGTTCTATATATACTATATGTTCTATATGTACTATATGTTCTATATGTACTATATGTTCTATATATACTATATGTTCTATATATACTATATGTTCTATATATACTATATGTTCTATATGTACTATATGTTCTATATATACTATATGTTCTATATATACTATATGTTCTATATGTACTATATGTTCTATATATACTATATGTTCTATATATACTATATGTTCTATATATACTATATGTTCTATATGTACTACATGTTGTATATGTACTATATGTTGTATATAGACTATATGTTCTATATATACTATATGTTCTATATGTACTATATGTTCTATATGTACTATATGTTCTATATATACTATATGTTCTATATATACTATATGTTCTATATATACTATATGTTCTATATGTACTATATGTTCTATATATACTATATGTTCTATATATACTATATGTTCTATATGTACTATATGTTGTATATAGACTATATGTTCTATATATACTATATGTACTATATGTTGTATATATACTATATGTATATACAGTCTCAAAGCTACTTATTTTATTCCATGTTATATTTATTTTATGTACATGTTGGGACTAGAATAGAAGTTGCTTTAAATCTCGTTGCACAACAGTATTCAGTTCTATTCTATTATATTCAGTTCTATTCTATTATATTCAGTTCTATTCTATTATATTCAGTTCTATTCTATTATATTCAGTTCTATTCTATTATATTCAGTTCTATTCTATTATATTCAGTTCTATTCTATTATATTCAGTTCTATTCTATATTCAGTTATATTCTATTATATTCAGTTCTATTCTATATTCAGTTATATTCTATTATATTCAGTTCTATTCTATTATATTCAGTTCTATTCTATATTCAGTTCTATTCTATTATATTCAGTTCTATTCTATTATATTCAGTTCTATTCTATTATATTCAGTTCTATTCTATATTCAGTTCTATTCTATTATATTCAGTTCTATTCTATTATATTCAGTTATATTCTATATTCAGTTCTATTCTATTATATTCAGTTCTATTCTATTATATTCAGTTATATTCTATTATATTCAGTTCTATTCTATTATATTCAGTTCTATTCTATATTCAGTTATATTCTATTATATTCAGTTCTATTCTATATTCAGTTATATTCTATTATATTCAGTTCTATTCTATTATATTCAGTTCTATTCTATATTCAGTTCTATTCTATTATATTCAGTTCTATTCTATTATATTCAGTTCTATTCTATTATATTCAGTTCTATTCTATTATATTCAGTTATATTCTATTATATTCAGTTATATTCTATATTCAGTTATATTCTATTATATTCAGTTCTATTCTATATTCAGTTATATTCTATTATATTCAGTTCTATTCTATTATATTCAGTTATATTCTATTATATTCAGTTCTATTCTATTATATTCAGTTCTATTCTATTATATTCAGTTCTATTCTATTATATTCAGTTATATTCTATATTCAGTTCTATTCTATTATATTCAGTTCTATTCTATTATATTCAGTTCTATTCTATTATATTCAGTTCTATTCTTTTATATTCAGTTATATTCTATATTCAGTTATATTCTATTATATTCAGTTATATTCTATTATATTCAGTTATATTCTATATTCAGTTATATTCTATTATATTCAGTTATATTCTATTATATTCAGTTCTATTCTATATTCAGTTCTATTCTATTATATTCAGTTTTATTCTATATTCAGTTCTATTCTATATTCAGTTCTATTCTATTATATTCAGTTCTATTCTATTATATTCAGTTCTATTCTATATTCAGTTCTATTCTATTATATTCAGTTCTATTCTATTATATTCAGTTCTATTCTATATTCAGTTCTATTCTATTATATTCAGTTATATTCTATATTCAGTTATATTCTATTATATTCAGTTCTATTCTATATTCAGTTATATTCTATTATATTCAGTTCTATTCTATTATATTCAGTTATATTCTATTATATTCAGTTCTATTCTATTATATTCAGTTCTATTCTATTATATTCAGTTCTATTCTATTATATTCAGTTATA
This sequence comes from Percina caprodes, assembly GCA_013375575.1. Taxonomy (NCBI): domain Eukaryota; kingdom Metazoa; phylum Chordata; class Actinopteri; order Perciformes; family Percidae; genus Percina; species Percina caprodes. The sequence continues at coordinate 35,650 of JABXJD010000333.1, forward strand.
TTCTATATTCAGTTCTATTCTATTATATTCAGTTCTATTCTATTATATTCAGTTCTATTCTATTATATTCAGTTCTATTCTATTATATTCAGTTCTATTCTATTATATTCAGTTCTATTCTTTTATATTCAGTTATATTCTATATTCAGTTATATTCTATTATATTCAGTTATATTCTATTATATTCAGTTCTATTCTATATTCAGTTCTATTCTATTATATTCAGTTTTATTCTATATTCAGTTCTATTCTATATTCAGTTCTATTCTATTATATTCAGTTATATTCTATATTCAGTTATATTCTATTATATTCAGTTATATTCTATTATATTCAGTTCTATTCTATATTCAGTTATATTCTATTATATTCAGTTATATTCTATTATATTCAGTTCTATTCTATATTCAGTTCTATTCTATTATATTCAGTTCTATTCTATATTCAGTTCTATTCTATATTCAGTTCTATTCTATTATATTCAGTTCTATTCTATTATATTCAGTTCTATTCTATATTCAGTTCTATTCTATTATATTCAGTTCTATTCTATTATATTCAGTTCTATTCTATATTCAGTTCTATTCTATTATATTCAGTTCTATTCTATTATATTCAGTTCTATTCTATATTCAGTTCTATTCTATTATATTCAGTTCTATTCTATTATATTCAGTTCTATTCTATATTCAGTTCTATTCTATTATATTCAGTTCTATTCTATTATATTCAGTTCTATTCTATATTCAGTTCTATTCTATTATATTCAGTTCTATTCTATATTCAGTTCTATTCTATTATATTCAGTTCTATTCTATTATATTCAGTTCTATTCTATATTCAGTTCTATTCTATTATATTCAGTTCTATTCTATATTCAGTTATATTCTATTATATTCAGTTATATTCTATATTCAGTTATATTCTATTATATTCAGTTCTATTCTATATTCAGTTATATTCTATTATATTCAGTTCTATTCTATTATATTCAGTTCTATTCTATTATATTCAGTTCTCATCATTTTGCTAGAACCTCTATTTAATTAGAGCGTGGAGTAATTAAGAGGCTTATGATTGTAGAACAGGAAGAAAAGGAGAATAAAAAGAAAGAAGCGCAGGATGAAAAGGACAAAGATATAAAAAACATTCAGAAAAATAGGAAAATAATATGAAAAATGTATATACATATATATATATATATATATATGTATATATTATACAGTATATACATATATAGGCCTACTGTATATATACTGTATATATTAATCTCTCAAAACTCATTTTCTGTTTTTCTTCCTCCTCTTCCTCCATTTTCCATCTTCTCTCTTATCTCTCTTCCTTTTTCATCCTGTAGTTCTTTCTTCTTCTTCTTCTTCTTCTCTTTTCACCCTTATTCATCCATCTTTCACCTTCTCTTCCTCTTCTTTATCATTTTTCTTTCACATAATTTCTTCCCTTCTTTGCTTTCCCTTTCACTATTTTTCCACCTTATCTTTCTTCCTCTTCATCCATCTTTTTCTTCATTCTTCTTTTTCATCTCATATTCCATTCTTTCTATTCTCTTCTTTCACCTCCTCATCCTCCCTTCTTCCTCATTCTTCTCTTCTTTTAACGTTCATCCTGGAGTTTTTCCCCTCTTCATCCATCTTTCATTTCCAGTTTCTCCTCCTGTTTTAATCAGATCTAATCCCATATTTGTCTTTATCTTTCTCATCCTCTTCCTCCCTTCTTCCTCTGCCTCTCCTCTTCATCTTCTTTTACATCTCTTCTTTCCAACTTTCATCCTCTCATCTTTGTTTTTCTACCTTCTCCTCATCCTCTTCATCCATCGTTTACCTCCTCACATTTTCTCCTCATTTAATCAGATTTAATCTGTTTTATTGTTGTTTTTCTCCTCCTCTTCCTCCCTTCTTCCTCTACCTCTCCTCTTCATCTTCAATCTTCTTTCACATCTCTTCCTTTCATCCTCTCTATCTGGAAGTCTCCATCTGTTGTTTTTCCCTTTCTATTTCTCCATAATCAGATATAATCTCATCTATAATCTTCCATCTCTCTTTCCCCAGACTCCCACCTTCCCTTTCTCTTTCTGTTATCGCAAACTTTTCCCTCTTCCTTCCCTCCTCCTTCCCTCCTTCCCTCCTTCCCTCCTTCCCTCCTGACCCTCCTCTTCTCCCTCGGTCCCTTGTAGGTGAGCTGCATGATTGGGCGCCAGGTTGCAGAGGGGTAGGCTTTTGGAAATCACATGGTTCACATTTGCAGCTCTGTGTGAGACGCCATTTTGGAGGAAAGTTTGGAATTTGTAGCCTAGACCTGGGGAGGTGGAGGAGGAGGAGGGAGGAAGAAGAGGAAGAGGAGGAAGAGAAAGAGCAGGATTAAAGAGGAAGTAGAAGGAAAAGAGAGGAGGGAGTTACGCTCAGAGAAGTTTGACACGAATGCAGCCTGTGCTGGGGAATCATACACTATAAAGTGTGCGTGCCAGTGCGGGATAAATCAGTCTGTGCTTGGCACGGCTTGAGTTGAGGTGTGCCACCATGCATGCTGGACTTTGAAGTTTTTTTTATTTTTAACAGCCTATCTGGTATTTGCATCACAGCTTCCACAGAAGCAGCACTGCATGCACCGCCTGGCACTCAGCCGGCTCGGAGACGGAGTGTTTTTCATGGAGTTTGGCACACGGAGGGTCCCAGTTGGAAAAAGCTCGATTTTCCACTTTTTTTAACAGCCACCAGTGTCGCCACCCGCGGGCAGCCTGCGCGGTGCACGCCGGGGAGGGAGCCTCTCTGGCGGGGAAGTACAGCACGGAGAGTCGGTAACGCACCGGAGCTTTTTTTTTTTTTTTTTTCCTGGACCCTACTCGCTTGCTGGGATATTACTTTTAACCGGGGCTGCTGTCTGTTTTGGTGTTATTGACGGTTGACGTGTCGGGTTCCTGTGACAGTTAACCGGTTAACCGTTAGTTAACGTTAGTTTGTCGGAGGGGAACTTAGTGTCGTCGTGGACGTATTTTCTTCGGACTTGGAGCGGTGACAGCGGCTTCAACTAGCGGACTAATCAATACTAGACTAGTCCTGTGTGTGAGGAGTGTATGTGGCTAACACAGAAGTAGCTCCAAATCGAGCCGAGCCGAGCCAGACGCTACCATGCCAGTCAGAAAGAAAGGTAAGCCGCTCTCACTTAAACGTATTAACTAGCATTAGCTAGCAATGCTAACCTAACCGCTGCCTGCTGGGAGAAAGTCCAAATGCAGCTGCGTATAAAGTAACACAACACTCAAAGAAACACGGATATAACTCGACATAAACACAGCACACTCGGGTTATTTCGGCCTTACTGGGCCGTGCCGTGCCGGGCAGGTAAAGTGAGTTTAAGTAGGGCTAGCCGGTTAGCCGCTGTTGCTAACCAAGTTGTATATGGGGCACCTTGACTGGAGACGAGCCCAACTAAAAATAAACTCTAATATTCATAAAATATTGATAACCACAGTCTTCTTGAAGAAGTTGAACTATAAAATAAAATTTTTAAAAATATTATTGGATACTTGCGATATTAATTGTCTTTTATACTTTTACGTTTCTACTTTTAAAAAATCCTAAATTGCGTCAATAGTGAGTTAAATGGAGACGAGCCAAACTAAAAATAAACTGTAATATTAATAAAATATTGACAACCAGTCTTCTTGAAGAAGTTGAACTATGAAATAAAATTTCTAAAAATATTATTGGATAGTTACCATATTAATTGTCTTTTATACTTTCACGTTTCTACTTTAAAAAAATCCTTAATTGTGTCAATAGTGAGTTAAAAGCTGCCTAATTATACTTTTCACTGGGACACTGCTGAGCTGTGTCTTGTTTTAGAAATACTATTTAATAATAACAACAACAATAATAATAAGATATAAGACTAATTACTTAATTTATAAAATGTCAATATTATAGACAACTGTCATTAAAAGCTCCTTAAACCCCAAACTAGTGTTTTAATGTCTTTTTTTTTTTTTTTTGCACAAAATGATACGAAAGCAAAATATCCAGTAGTTTTTTTTTTTAAGTAAGTCAATTATTAATTCTAAAATCAATTATTTTCTACCTGTAAAGACTAGATAATAAGGTGTTTATATAGTGACGTTTCAGAGTCTGAGAACTAGCTAAACCTTAAAGATATGGGTTGTAAATTCAGACATTGTTGGACATCCTACAGCAGAGATGTCCAACTCAACTTCCATTAAAAATCAGAATTACATCAAGGCCAGACACAGTTTATTGCTTTTATGTCATGGGAAAAGTCAAATATCTTTGACTGTATTATTGTATGTCTCTTATAGTTTTCTCACTTAGTTCGGTCGAAAAAAATGCCGAAAAAACATCAGGAAAAAGCGAAATGTGGTGGAAGAAAACTTCGATACAGCATAATATTGCAATATTTTCAGTGGCAGTACTGTATCTATACACAGGCACACCATGAATGGATCTTTTCATATATATGTGTGTGTGTGTATATGTGTGTGTGTGTATATATATATATATATATATATATATATATATATATATATATATATATATATATATATACACACAGTACTGCCACTGAAATTATTTTAATATTATACTGTATCGAAGTTTTTCTCCCACCCCTAGTTTGATTGGTGAAACACAGTCACGTGGTAGAATAATGTCAAAATAAAGCATTAAAATGACTTTGGGGGGGGGTAAAAACAATGATGCGTAGAAGATGGCTTCTTTAAATCTACTCAAGTAAATCTGTCAACATATTTACTGTATCATTACTATTTAAGCAGTTGCACATTTTTTAAATTCTTATATTGTTTCCTAGTATTTCATTATATTTATATTCTGTGCTGTGTGACTGATTTTGCTGCTGGAACACTATAATATCCCATTTTATTGGGTCTCTCTCTCTCTCTCTCTCTCTATCTATCTATCTATCTATCTATCTATCTATAAGTATAGTGATTTAAAACTACTCCTAGAAGTATAATTCTTTCAAATACGTACTTGAGTAAATGTAACTCGTTACTACCCATCTCTGAAATTACAAGTATAAACTACAGAAGTCAGTGCAGTGAAAGCACAGGAGGATTATTCAGAATCATGATTTCCTCCTTCCTGACCCGGCTTTCCTCCAGTTAAATCCACACGTTCTGTCCGTTATGGTCCATGAAGCAGAGATGGAAAGATAAAGATCCCAAACATTATTTTACCCCTCATGTTGTCCTATATCAGCGTTCTTTTTAATTACCCAAAATAACAACAATAACTTGTGACTTGGGGACATATTCAAAGTTTTCCCAATTTTCCGGACCGACTGACCTTCATTTCTTAAAGTAATGATGGCCGCTTGTTTCTCTTCTCTTAGCTGATTGGTTCTTGCCATAATATGAATTCTAGCAGTCGTCCAATAGGCTGTCAGCTGTGTATCAACCTGACTTCTGATGGTCCAACTCCATTAATAAGGCAAGAAATTCCACTAATGAACCCTGACAAGGCCCACCTGGGGGACCATTTCAGGTGACTACCTTATGAAGCTCATTGAGAGAACATCAAGGGTTTGCAGCACTATCAAAAAAGGAAAGGGGGGGGGGGGTACTCTGAAGAAACTAGAATATAAGACATGTTTTCAGTTTGATGCCTTCAGTGATGATCTACAATGTAAATAGTCATGAAAATAAAGAAAATGCAGTGAATGAGAAGGTGGTTCAAACTTTTGGCCTGGTCTGTGTGTGTGTGTGTGTCTGTGTGTCTGTCTGTGAATGAGTCATAAATCTTCCTTTGCTTAACAACAAAACTGTTTTTGTATGCAACACTATCAACACATTGCTATGACGATACAGATGCAACTTGTCTTTTATTGTCTGAGGCTAACCTCCGCTGCTCCCTCCCTCCCTCCCTCCATCCCCCTCCCCCCTCCCTCCCTGCAGATGCACAGCGAGCGCTGCTGCTGCTGGAGGAGTACCGGACCAAGCTGCACCACGCCGAGGACCGGCAGCTCCGACACTCCATCCAGAGGGTCATCGACATCTTCCAGAGCAACCTCTTCCAGGCTCTCATAGGTACGATCGCTGCTTTTTAATCTGATTAGCAAAGGCTCACCCTCACACATGCTGGAAAAACCCTGCAAAACCTTCAAAACCCTGCAAAAACCTTCAAAATCCTGAAACACCTGAAACACCCTGCAAAAAAACCTGCAAAAACCTGCCACTCTGCAGCTTTCAAGCCATCAACAGCTCTGCAAAAATGTAAAAATGGGTTTCTTTCATACAAATTGTCCAAAAAAGTAACATGGAGGGTTCCCAACAATGCTCCTCACAAAATTTTGAACAAACGTCAAATAAAGTGACAAAATGTTAAAAGATGTCAAAAGTAACAAATGTAAAAAAAAAAAAAAGCTTAAATTTTGGAGAAACCCAACAAATTTCAAACGGCTCAAAAAAAGTTGACAAATGTTGAAAAAGTGACAAACATCGTGAGAAAGACACAAAAGGGTCAAAAGACGACATAACCTTCATAAAAGGGGTTTCATTTTAAATTTTGAGGTTGGCGGGAAACTCCCGTTGTCATCGGGTCAAATTTGACCCTTTTAAAAAAATGTTGATCTGAAATTTGGGTTTCTTTAAAAAGAAATTCCTAAAAAGTAGCGAGGACGGTTCCCAACATCGCTCGTCACACGTTACATTAATCATCAGTTCAACTTTCATTGGATTTTATAGCTTTTGGAGAAAAAAATAATTGGTAAAAGAACTTTTAAAAGTGTCAAAAGAGACTAAAATGTGAACAAATGTAAAAAAAAAAAAAAAAGTGACAAATGTGGAAAAAATGCCGAGCAAAGTGACAAATGTCACAAAAAAATCTTTCAAATTTTTGGGAAAAAACACAAAAATTTCAAAAGTCTCAGAAGAAGTCGACAAAACGTTGAAAAAGTGTCAAAAACATCGCCGGAAAGACACAAAAGGGTCAAACATGAACACCTGTTTCCTGGAGAAAGTCTTGTGTTTTCTCCTTAACTTCTCCAGGACATGAACACCTGTTTCCTGGTGAAAGTCTTGTGTTTTTTCCTTAACTTCTCCAGGACATGAACACCTGTTTCCTGGTGAAAGTCTTGTGTTTTCTCCTTAACTTCTCCAGGACATGAACACCTGTTTCCTGGTGAAAGTCTTGTGTTTTCTCCTTAACTTCTCCAGGACATGAACACCTGTTTCCTGGTGAAAGTCTTGTGTTTTCTCCTTAACTTCTCCAGGACATGAACACCTGTTTCCTGGTGAAAGTCTTGTGTTTTCTCCTTAACTTCTCCAGGACATGAACACCTGTTTCCTGGAGAAAGTCTTGTGTTTTCTCCTTAACTTCTCCAGGACATGAACACCTGTTTCCTGGTGAAAGTCTTGTGTTTTCTCCTTAACTTCTCCAGGACATGAACACCTGTTTCCTGGTGAAAGTCTTGTGTTTTCTCCTTAACTTCTCCAGGACATGAACACCTGTTTCCTGGTGAAAGTCTTGTGTTTTCTCCTTAACTTCTCCAGGACATGAACACCTGTTTCCTGGTGAAAGTCTTGTGTTTTCTCCTTAACTTCTCCAGGACATGAACACCTGTTTCCTGGTGAAAGTCTTGTGTTTTCTCCTTAACTCCTTTTGTTTTCTTGTGCAGGCAGTTGTTCAGGAAAGATCAGGTTTTGACAGCAGTGTTGATGCTTTTGTTTTCTCCCAATTCCCTGGAGAATTCGGGTGGAGTCAGGTTCGTTGCCAAGTAGGTTTTCACATTAGTGGAATTTGCCCCTTGGCATTTGGTTCGTAACGGCCACAACAGACAATACGAGAACGGGGAAAACAAGTTCTGCGAGAGTCTGACATTTAGGAAAAGATTTATCAGAAAGTGTCTTTCAAACAAATTTTCCCTCAAATTGTCCACATATTGTCCTCAAAGACCATGGCGGAAAAAAGTGACTAAAATGTCCAAAAAGGCGTAAAAAACATGGTGGAAAAACATCAAAAGGCACAGATAAAAATTGACCAAATCATCAGAGGGAAAAGCAACAAAGATTTTGAAAAAGACGATCAAAAGGTTTCAATTTTGACCCAGAAAGACGACGTGGCACGGCCCCTAGGGCCGAGCAGTATGTTGGTATTCTATTCATATTATATTCATATTATATTCATATTATATTCATATTCTATTCATATATGTAACTAGATAGCATTTGTTATTTTGTAATATGACATAAGTGTCTTTTCCTGGTTTTACTGGCCGCATTACAGCAAAGCAGGGCTGTAGTACTCAAAACCGTTTTTCTATGGTCTCGGACTTGCTAGTATTTGGACTCTGACTTGTTTCGGACTCGCTAGTATTTGGACTCGGACTTGTCTCGATCTCGGCCACTGGTCTTGCCCAATATGGCTTCTGGTCTGGACCGAGTCCAGGTGTCTTTGTTATGTTAATGATAATAATATTGGAGGGAAAGTGAAACTCAAACTGATTGTCTCGATACTGTCATGCATAAGATCTTCTTTTCTGTCCTGGACTCGGTCTTGTCTTGGACTCAAACCTCTTTGGACTCTGTCTTGACTTGGACTTGACTAGTCCTGGTCTTGGACCTGTCTTGGACCCAACTAAGGTGGTGTTGACTACAGCCCTGCAGTGAAGTAATGTCATTTCCTGAACTTACAGACTGTTTTATCTGTTGTATTATTTACTTTTTACCCACTAAGTCATTATATCTACATTGATGATTATTTATCCAACTCTTATTGTGAAAATATTTTGTAAAGGCACCATTTTCAACCCTACAACATCGACCTCGCTGTGGTTGGTGGAGAATATTGTGAAATCTGATTTTTCCCAAATCTGGATTTGGACCCAGTCCAAAAACATAATTATTTCTCGGTCTATGCTGCACCCTTATTTTCACGGAAATCCAGCCAGGAGATCTGCAGACAGACTATAAAACTACCAAACTGAAAACACTCTCCCTGGCGGAGATACATCGGATGGATGGATGGATGGATGGATGGATGGATGAATGAATGAATGAATGAATGAATGAATGAAGCTGCAGGATGAACAATATCAGCTGAATGTGGAGTTTAAAGGATGAAGAATTATGTGCTTCAGGCACAAATAATAACCAAATATTTGCAAAAATGTGCATAAATGTAACGCACCAAGTCAGTGTAGCGTCTGTCTGTCTGTCTGTCTGTCTGTCTGTCTGTCTGTCTGTCTGTCTGTCTGTCTGTCTGTCTGTCTGTCTGTCTGTCTGTCTGTCTGTCTGTCTGTCTGTCTGTCTGTCTGTCTGTCTGTCTGTCTGTCTCTCTCACACATGACCTGATGAAGTGTTACCGGCTCCTGCCGACCTCTGCAGGAAAGAGTCTGCAGCCGTCCCGGTGTTAGTTTGACCATCGCAGCGGGGTGACGGGTTATAACGTGTGTGTGGGTCGGGGGGGTGTGTGTGGGGGGTTGGGGGGTGTGTGTGTGTGTGGGGCTGGGGGGGTGTGTGTCGGGGTGAGAGCACACATACAACACAAACAGCAGCCTGTTGATGGTAAACTGAAGGAATCAGCTGAGAAAACAGCAGCTACTGACATTTAAAGGGTTAACAGCACTAACCGTGGATCGCAATTCAAGCTCTACCGAATAAAAAGAGTCGTAGAATTACAGAAATCAATTCATATTTGTTCTATTATTTATTTTTATTAACTTTTTTTTTATATGTATGTCTACTGCAATCACTGGATGGATATAGATAGTAGCGTAGTATCGCGTTATATCTGTCCGTGTCCTCCTGTGTGTGTGTGTGTGTGTGTGTGTGTGTGTGTGTGTGTGTGTGTGTGTGTGTGTGTGTGTGTGTGTGTGTGTGTGTGTCTGTCTGTGTGTGTGTCTCTGTGTGTGTGTGTCTCTGTGTGTGTGTGTCTCTGTGTCTGTGTGTGTGTGTGTTACCAGCTAACAGGAACTAGACACCTGAGCTGCTGGGTCAACGGACTCCGAGCAGCAGGAATGTGTCCGTCCAGGACGACTCACTCTGACATTTAAACCAATCAGGATGCCCCGTGCAGACCGGAGTACTCGCTACACGTCTTACGTAATATAACCGCGTAACGTGTCTGGTGTCATAAGGGAAAACTAATGTAAAAGAAAGTAGCGTCACTGATGAAATATTCATGGAGCTGAAATGACAAGAACACGCCTTCACATCATGGGAGACACGCGACCATATCATCATCTGTAAGATGTGCTTTTATTTTGAAATTCCCACTTTATATTCATGCTTTCTTGTTAATTTAATGATTAATTTAACCCTCCTGGTGTCCTCGGATCAAATCTGACCCCCTTTTAAAAATGTCTATCTGAAATATGAGTTTCTTTTTAACCAAATTACCACAAAACAAAGATGGAGTCCATGCAATGCTCTTTACAAATACAACTGATCACTTTCATTCCTCTGATCTTAACTATTAGTCCAAAGGACACAATCTTGGACTCTGGGAGACCCTGGTCCACATGTTGGAGACAGAACTCATCCAGAACATACTCCACTAGGGCCGGGCGATTATAGAGAAAATCAAATATCAGGATATTCTTCACCAAATACCTCGACGTTATTGCGTGGTTGACTATTGGTCCATCCATCCATCTTCATCCGGTCTCGGGGGCAGCAGGTCCAGCAGAGGACCCCAAACGTCCCTCCCCGAGCCGCATCATTGGTGCTTCAACAAAATGATATTTACACAAAGGCCCTGAGGATGAAAGACTCAGAATTAATTGATCTCAGGTGTGTGTGTGTGTGTCTTTGTGTGTGTGTCAGATAGGTATAAATGGGATTGGGACGGCACTTCACCAGATCATGTTACCATGGCGACGTGTAATAACAAAGATGTTGCCGACACTCGGCGGTTTGGGGATTTACATTTAACCCTCGTGTTGTCTCTCAGGTTAAAAATGGACATAAATTGGACATTTTCGTCCCTTTTTCAGCCTTTTTTTTTTTTTTAGTCTCCACTACCACCACCTTACTAGTTTTATACTTTCTGGAATTCATGGTCAATAACCCTCATTTATATAGAATTATACCTGATATTAGAGTTAAAAAAGCAGAAATTATGAATTATTTTGACTCATAGTAACCCTCCTGGTGTCCTCGGGTCTAATCTGACCCTTTAATAAATGTCTATATCTGAAATCTGAGTTTCTTTTTAACCAAATTACCATAAAATGGATTCTTCCAACGCTCTTTCATTCCTCTGATCTTAACTATTAGTCACAATAATTCATAATTTCTCCTTTTTAACTCTAATATCAGGTATAATTCATATAAATGAGGGTTATTGACCATGAATTCCAGAAAGTATAAAACTAGTAAGGTGGTGGTCGTGGAGACTAATAAAAAGTCTGGAAAAGGGACGAAAATGTCAAATTTTTGTCCGTTTTTGACCCGGAGACAACACAAGGGTTATAAAGAAACTCATATTTCACATATAGACGTTTTTAAAGGAGTCAGATTTGACCCGAGGACACCAGGAGGGTAAAAGAGACGGGAGGTAAAAGGCTGGGGGTGAATGGAGGAATATTCAGACACAGTACGAGGAAAAAATAGAAGATTTTGAAGATTAAAGCATGTAAACGTGTTCTAGGAGAAGCCCAAATACGAAGATGAAGATGGGCGCGATGCGGGACCTTTAAGTCTCCGCTGAGTTACCTCGGGCTAATATCAGCAGGCTCATTGGTTCAGGAGGGAACGTGTCCTTCAGTTGTTCTTCTTCCTCGTCCTCTCTGCATCTTCATCACTAATAGATGAGTGGAGATCAGTGTGAAGCTTCCTGCTCGTCTTCATCATCCTCCGGCTCGCTCTGCGGCATGAAGCACAGTCGCATCAGATACGTTCACCCGTCAACACCAGACTCTGTTAGATATTTATTACCATATTTATGTTTATAGGACGATGGACCTTCCATTGTCCATCCTGAATAAAGGTATTATTATTATTATTATTATTATTATTATTATTATTACTACTACCTGAGGAGAGAAATACCAACTTGAGAAATAAAAACTTGAAAAGTACATAAACAGATAAAAATGTGATTAATTTGTGATCAATCACAAGTTAACTTGATGATGTGATTTCAATATTTGAATCAATTGAGAGCCCTAATACAGTGATTCCCACAGATTAGAAAGCAATTTGTGGCACGGGGGGCGGGGGGGGGTCATCATACGCTCATTTGCATATTTGTGAAGTCATTACATTGCATGAAGCTTAGTGGTTGTGTCAGAAAGGCGCCGTCTTTTCTGCAGAAAGTCGTGTGTGTGTGTGTGTGTGTGTGTGTGTGTGTGTTAGAGGTGGAAATGCAGCTGAATAAATGCAGACGCCTCCCGATATATCATCACGATACTTACGATACGATATTTTTGCGATTTTAAGCATATTGCAAATTTTTACCTTTTTTCCATCTTCTAATTTTCCCCAAAAGGAAACTTATCAACATGTTTCATCTACAAAGAAACATTTCTCTGTTTGTTCATCTCTCTTCAATGTTATCGCTGCAGAACGAGACAAACTGACCACCACATATATAATATATAACAACGCATCCATACTTGGCGCCTGCGTATTGATACAGTATTACCACTAATGTCGCGATACGATGCTGTGTCCACCACCCCCATTTACGTAGGCTGTGGAGAAAGAGAAAGCTCTTCTCTCAGAGAGAAAAAGAACTAATTGCATTCAAAGTAAAGTTATCTGCATGTGCTGTCAGTGTGAGGTACGTCCAGTCTCAACAACTAGAAACATAACCTTAACCCTTGTATATTATTCAGGTCAAATTAACCCATTTCACATTTTAACAAGAAGAAAAATGGTCCCAGTTCCATGTTTTCTACCTGAAATCAGCACCTGACCTTATTTCCTGATAAACATGTATTCCTGACTCAGAACATTATTCTGGATATGACACTTATGTTGTTTCCATAGTGATTTTTAACATGAATTATAACCTGATGATAAAAACGAACCCCACTTCCATCTTTAATAGTGTTCTAGTAGAGACTGATTCATTCCCTGAACATAGATGTTATCTCAGCTGCTGGAAATGGAGATAAAGATGATATTTAAAATTTTTGAAGCTTTTTGACATTTGTTTTTCCCAAAGTTTGAGTCTTTTTTCCGATATTTTTTGACGTGTTTTTTTATTTTATAACAGAATTTTTTGATGACTTTTTATTTTTAACAGAATTCTTTTACTTTTTTTACGTTTTTTTTTTTAACAAATTTTTTTGTACACTTTGTTTTTATTTTTAACAGAATTTTTTAACCTTTTTTTACGTTTTTTTTAAGACTTTTTTTTTTAAGACTATTTTTATTTAACAGAATTTTTTGACTTTTTACGTTTTTTTTAAACAATCTTTTGACGTATATTTTGTTTTTTTTTTAAACAGGATCCCTGTCAAAAAGATTGTATTTTTTAAAACGTTTTTGTTGACATTGTTAATCTTTTTTTCTTTTTAAGAGTATTATTTTCACAGCTCGGTCTGTGGCAGCCGGCCTCGGTGCGTTCGTCACGCTCACCCTGACGTCCCAGCATCTGATGAAAAATAGATTTCTGCGACACACAGTTTTCCAATCTGCCAAAACCCCCAAAAGAGATGTCTGCATCCGGCCGAGCCCCGTGTAATCCCTCTGTGGACACGACGATTACCCTCAGGCCATAATCCCCCCACTGCAGAGGGAGATTCTTCCAGTTCGGACTGGCCTGATTCCTCCCAGATTAACAGATGGCATCCATCAAATCTTTTTCCAGTTTTATCAATCAGCGTTCAGATTTCAGCCCCAAAGATTTGGACGTTACTCCGCTAATTTCAACGTGTCTAAAGTCATAATATAACAACAACCAGCAGAGTTCAAAGGTCGTGAGGGGCAAATAATGATGATGTAGTTAGAGCGTCAAAGATGAATCGATAAGCTATCAACCATTGTGTGTGTGTGTGTGTGTGTGTGTGTGTGTGTGTGTGTGTGTGTGTCAAAGCTATAGTCAAGACCACCTTAGTCGAGTCCAAGTCAAGACAGAGTCCAAAAAGGTTTGAGGACAAGACTAGACCTAGTCCAGGACAGAAAATCATGACAGTATCCAAGACAATCATTTTGAGTTTCACTTTCCCTCCAATATTATTATCATATCATAATAATAAAGACACCTGGACTCGGTCCAGACCAGAAGCCATATTGGGCAAGACCGTGACCGAGACAAGTCCAAGTCCAAATACTAGTGAGTCAGAGACCATAGAAAAACGGTCTTGGGTCCGGACTGAAGTCCAAGACCGGACTCGAGTACTACAGCCCTAGAAGG
>JABXJD010000333.1:55000-77500 GCA_013375575.1 Percina caprodes
TCCTTCACTTGCCGTCTGTCAGCTGATCACATTGTTCGCCTTCTCAAATATTAGAAACACTAAAGCAGAACCAAAAAACCCAAAACGTTATATTTGGTGTTGCTCTATTGTTTGAGTTTCAGATTTTCTGTCCAATAATCAAGCGTGAGGTGCATTTGACAGTGGAGTGTGAACTCAAACCAAATGAAAGATGCAACAATGCTGCAACTTGACCCCCCAATCCACCGAGTCCACCGGACTATGGGTGTGAAAGCGCCTAAATGACCTTTTGAACCTTTTGGGAGATTGTATCTGCGCCCTGATGTCCAGCGGATGCCGCTGATTGGCCAAGATGGGCTTGGCTTCCTTTAAAGAGCTGTCCTTTTACAGGTCATAAAGGTTGGGCAATGCCTTGGGTTAGGGTTAGGGGACAGGGCCTTGCGTTAGGGGACAGTGCCTTGGGTTAGGGGACAGGGCCTTGCGTTAGGGGACAGTGCCTTGGGTTAGGGTTAGGGGACAGTGCCTTGGGTTAGGGTTAGGGTACAGTGCCTTGGGTTAGTGTTAGGGGACAGTGCCTTGGGTTAGTGTTAGGGGACAGTGCCTTGGGTTAGTGTTAGGGGACAGTGCCTTGGGTTAGGGTTAGGGGACAGTGCCTTGGGTTAGGGTTAGGGGACAGTGCCTTGGGTTAGGGGACAGTGCCTTGGGTTAGGGTTAGGGGACAGTGCCTTGGGTTAGGGTTAGGGGACAGTGCCTTGGGTTAGGGTTAGGGGACAGTGCCTTGGGTTAGGGACAGTGCCTTGGGTTAGGGGACAGTGCCTTGGGTTAGGGGACAGTGCCTTGGGTTAGGGGACAGTGCCTTGGGTTAGGGTTAGGGGACAGTGCCTTGGGTTAGGGTTAGGGGACAGTGCCTTGGGTTAGGGTTAGGGGACAGTGCCTTGGGTTAGGGTTAGGGGACAGTGCCTTGGGTTAGGGACAGTGCCTTGGGTTAGGGTTAGGGGACAGTGCCTTGGGTTAGGGTTAGGGGACAGTGCCTTGGGTTAGGGTTAGGGGACAGTGCCTTGGGTTAGGGTTAGTAGACAGTGCCTTGGGTTAGGGTTAGTAGACAGTGCCTTGGGTTAGGGTTAGGGGACAGTGCCTTGGGTTAGGGTTAGGGACAGTGCCTTGGGTTAGGGTTAGGGGACAGTGCCTTGGGTTAGGGTTAGGGACAGTGCCTTGGGTTAGGGTTAGGGGACAGTGCCTTGGGTTAGGGTTAGGGGACAGTGCCTTGGGTTAGGGTTAGGGGACAGTGCCTTGGGTTAGGGTTAGGGGACAGTGCCTTGGGTTAGGGTTAGGGGACAGTGCCTTTGGTTAGGGTTAGGGGACAGTGCCTTAGAGGACGATTCTGTTTGACAGACAGTGAACCGTGCAGGTAACATAGGACAGATTTAATAAAACATTTTCATTTAAAGGTTAAGGGTTGATGCTTGAAAGGATTGGAAGAAAGAAGGAAAGGAAGTATGTAGGAAAGAAGGTAGGAAGGAAAAGGAAAGGAAGTACGTAGGAAAGAAGGTAGGAAGGAAAAGGAAAGGAAGTACGTAGGAAAGGAGGTAGGAAGGAAAAGGAAAGGAAGTACGTAGGAAGGAAAAGAGGATGAAAGAAAGGGAGAGGAAGAAATAACTGAAATTAAAGTAAAGGATGAGGAAGGAAGGAAAGAAGAAAGGAAGTATGCAGGGAAGGAGGAAGGAAAGGACAGATGTAAATAAGAATGAAAGAAAGGAGCATTAGAGGAGAATAGAAACCGTCTCGGTTGACACCCGTCCATCACCAGGCCCTGTCCTAAATGTGTTTCCTAGGCAACAAAAGAAGTTAAAATAGAAACACCTTTAAAACGTCCCATGAAGAAGACGTTTGATATCAACTCCTTCAGGAGGGATCGGACACAATATTTAATATCGGGACGTTTTTATTACACGGAGAAACTCTTCTAAAGGTAAAGAAGGATCGGGGGGGGGGGGGGTCCGAAATCATGGGTGCAGCTGTCGCCATGGCTACACGTCCTCTTGTTATGGATCGATACTATAATTGAAGATATGAAAGTGTTTGTGGTGAATATTTGGAGATACCTGCAGGAACCACCCGCTGTGTTAGGCAACATGAAGAGATCAGACACACACACACACACACACACACACACACACACACACACACAGACACACAGACACACACAGACACACATAGAGAGACACACACACAAACATAGAGAGAGACACACAGACACACACACACACACACACACACACACACACAGACACACAGACACACACACACACACACACACACACACAGACACACATAGAGAGACACACACACACATAGAGAGAGACACACACACACACACACACACACAGACACACACACACACACACACACACACACACACACACAGACACACATAGAGAGACACACACACACACACACACACATAGAGAGAGACACACACACACACACATAGAGACACACACACACAGACACACACACAGACACACATAGAGAGACACACACACACACACACACATAGAGAGACACACACACACACACATAGAGACACACACACACACAGACACACACACAGAAACACACACACACACACACAGAAACAGAGACACACATACACACACACACACACACACATAGAGACACACACACAGACAGACATAGAGAGACACACACACACATACAGAAACACACACAGACACACACACATACACTCACACACACACACACACACACACAGAGACATAGAGAGACACACACATACCGATAGTCAGACACACACACACACACACACACATAGAGACACACACACACACACAGACAGACATTGAGAGAGACACACACATACAGAAACACACAGACACACACACACATACAGAGAGACACTATCACATTCACTAGTTCCAGTAGGACAGTGATGTCGTAACCGTTTAAATCGGAGCGTGTGACTCAGATCAGGCGGAGACGGCGACTCTGAAGAAACCCTCAGCGTGTCTGAGGTGACGGAGTCTCTTTCCCATTAAATCATGTGCATCACTTCAGCATTTCTCTGGTTTTACTCCATCTTTTTCTGCTTGAAAACGAGCATTTTGTTGTTGTGAGTCAAACATTTCCCTTCCTGTTGACTTCATCCCAGAAGACCGGTG
Organism: Percina caprodes; assembly: GCA_013375575.1. Classification (NCBI taxonomy): domain Eukaryota; kingdom Metazoa; phylum Chordata; class Actinopteri; order Perciformes; family Percidae; genus Percina; species Percina caprodes. The sequence goes on from JABXJD010000333.1 coordinate 58,159, forward strand.
CCAGGCTCAGGTGGGGGTCAAAGGTCAACTGGTTCCCTGTTTGCAGTGCCAGATGAGGGGGGTTCATGTTACGGACTCCCCCTTCCCTTTCATGTCTTAACTGTCCTGTTAAATTAAATCAAGAGAGAAAAGAGAGCTCAGTCTGAAGGGTGTTGGGATAAAGAATATAAATTAAAAAGTGAGTATGCGTTTTGATAACACGCATTTGTGGGGGGGGGGGCAGTATCTCAGTCCATAGGGAGTTGTGTTGGAAACCGGAGGGTTGCTGGTTCAAGTCCACATACGGACCAAAGTATGGAAAAAATATAGGCACTGCCAGGTGCTCTTGAGCAAGGCACCAAACCACTCAGGGTGCTGGTTCAGCACTGGCAGCCCCCACACCCCACTCTGACGTGTGTGTGTGTGTGTGTGTGTGTGTGTGTGTGTGTGTGTGTGTGTGTGTGTTGTCATACATACGCCATCTCATGACATCATGAGGTCTTTTACGAGACCTGGATTCATTTGACAGAAGTAACGTGTCAAACGGGGTCTAACTTTATTTTTTCACGGTGTTTTCTGCCGTAACTCCGCCCGTCTGGCACTGAACCGCCTCAGAACCACCCAATGCGCCTCAGAACCACCCAATGCGCCTCAGAACCACCCAATGCGCCTCAGAACCACCCAATGCGCCTCAGAACCACCCAACGCGCCTCAGAACCACCCAACGCGCCTCAGAACCAACGCATGCTCATCCAGTTTGAGCCAGCTGTGTCTTGTCTTGTTTGCTTGTATTGAACTTGTCTTTCTTTCCTCTTTCTCTGATCGTAAAACAAACCTCGCTGCTTGTAGGACTCCCCCCTCCTTAATGAAATCCTGCACACGTTGGCGCAGGCCAAACGCCCCCCCGGCCCTGATGGACAAGTAAGTACCAGCCTGCTGTCGGTGGGAGGGGGGTGTCGGTGTTGTTCACCCTCGCCGCATGTCCTATCAGTCCTCTTGTGCTTCGGGTCATCGCGGGGGGAGGAGGAGGAGGGGGGCTGGGTCTAGGGTTGGGGGAGGGGGACAGGTCTACCCAGACTGTCTCAAGGTGTCGCTGTAGTTTATTTGACATAAAGGAGTCTAAAAGTGAAAAACCAGAGAAGAAATGTAGCGTAACGTAATCTTTTTGTCCCAGTTGCTTCTTGCTGGTTTTATATTTATGATTTAAAGACTCATTTTGGTATTTTTAACTTATTTTCCGATGCTTTTGTGTCTAAGTGACTGATGTGAACATGCATCTTTGCAATTGGTCCAGTATTGAGTGACAACTGTAATGTCTCCCTACAGGACAGATGTTCAGCATCAGTAGCATCCACTAAAAGTTCTGTTGTTGTTGACGGACTCAGATTATTATTCTAAGTGTGTGAACATTATGGGATGGATCCCTGCAGAGATAGACCTTTTAGTTAAAGAGGAAGATCCTTTTAGTTTAACATGAAACAGAAATCACCATCACCAAACCCACCAGACTCCATGTTAATAATCACTACTGTTAGCGTATGTTAAATGGAGTCTGGTGGAGATATGCTGCTCTATACACGCTAAAAGTAGTGATTATTTACATGGAGTCTGGTGGAGATATGCTGCTCTATACACACTAAAAGTAGTGATTATTTACATGGAGTCTGGTGGAGATACGCTGCTCTATACACGCTAAAAGTAGTGATTATTTACATGGAGTCTGGTGGAGATACGCTGCTCTATACACGCTAAAAGTAGTGATTATTTACATGGAGTCTGGTGGAGATATGCTGCTCTATACACGCTAAAAGTAGTGATTATTTACATGGAGTCTGGTGGAGATATGCTGCTCTATACACACTAAAAGTAGTGATTATTTACATGGAGTCTGGTGGAGATATGCTGCTCTATACACACTAAAAGTAGTGATTATTTACATGGAGTCTGGTGGAGATATGCTGCTCTATACACGCTAAAAGTAGTGATTATTTACATGGAGTCTGGTGGAGATATGCTGCTCTATACACACTAAAAGTAGTGATTATTTACATGGAGTCTGGTGGGTTTGGTGATGGTGATTTCTGTTTCATGTTGAACTAAAAGGATCTTACTCTTTAACTAAAAGGTCTATCTCTGTAGGGATCCATCCCATAATGTTGTCTGAGTCCGTCAACAACAACAGAACTTTTAGTGGACGCTACTGATGCTGAACATCTGTCCTGTAGGGTAACATTACAGCTTATTCAACAAAGATGGTCACTTAGACACAAACGCGTGGGAAGACAGGGTCCAGGTTGAAAAATACCAAAGTTGCCCTTTAATAAAAATAATAAAATAATTAAAGACAGAGCCAAAGGGAGAATAAATGCAGCGGCATGGTGAGGCAGTTTGTGCTGGGTTCAGGGGTCATTGGTTATTTTGCTTCATTAATTTTGGTCCATGTTGTCGGGTCTGAACAGTACACCTCCTGTCCTCCGCGGAGACACATGGACATCTTCTTCACCATCAGGACATACAGTGGTGCTCAAAAGTTTACATACACATGCTTAAGTTGACTAAAAAGAGGAATAAAAAAATCATGTTTTGGAAATTTATTTTAATACCTAAATTAAAAAATGAGGTAAAATCCAACCTTTAAGGACACCAATTTTCTTTGTGAATGAATAACGTATTGTAAATAAATAAATGTTCTTATTTAAAATACAGGGGTCATAAGTATACATACCCCTATGTTAAATTCCCATAGAGGCAGGCAGATTTTTATTATTAAAGGCCAGTTATTTCCTGGATTCAGGATATTATGCATCCTGATAAAGTTCCCTTGGCCTTTAGAATTAAAATAGCCCCACATCATCACATACTCTTCACCATGCTTAGAGATAGGCATGGTTTTATTTCAGTTAGACTAATACCTGGTTTGATTTGCATTGAGAGATGATTTTATAGAAAGTATCCCATGCCTATCTCTAAGCATGGTGAAGAGTATGTGATGATGTGGGGCTATTTTAATTCTAAAGGCCAAGGGAACTTTATCAGGATGCATAATATCCTGAATCCAGGAAATAACTGGCCTTTAATAATAAAAATCTGCCTGCCTCTATGGGAATTTAACATAGGGGTATGTATACTTATGACCCCTGTATTTTAAATAAGAACATTTATTTATTTACAATACGTTATTCATTCACAAAGAAAATTGGTGTCCTTAAAGGTTGGATTTTACCTCATTTTTTAATTTAGGTATTAAAATAAATTTCCAAAACATGATTTTTTTATTCCTCTTTTTAGTCAACTTAAGCATGTGTATGTAAACTTTTGAGCACCACTGTATACATGACCATCTAAATTGAATCAGGGTCGTGTTATCAACATCTTCTGTTTTGGATTTTCATGAAAGGGCCTTTTTTCTAAAAATAATAGTAATGTATTAGATGAAGACGTGTGTGATATGATGGTACGCCCCGGTTTCAGAGAGACTGGAGCTGTACGCTGTTCAGGACCCTCGTGGTGGGGGTACGTGGTGGTGTTTTCTTAGTTTAATGTGCAGGTTGCAGGTGTATTTCTTATATATATTTCTTTATATAGGTTATCTTTCTTTATAGATATTTCTTTATACAGGTTAAATTTCTTTATATATATTTCTTTATATAGGTTATATTTTTTAATGTAGGTTATATTTCTTTATATATATTTCTTTATATATATTTCTATATATAGGTTGTATTTCTTTATATTTCTATATGTACGTTATATATATATATATATTTTGACTCTTCAGGTGTGTGTTTTCATGTCTGCAGCCGGCGTCGTCACATCATCTGTTTGTGTTTTAAAGTTTTAAGCAGAAGATTTTTTACTATCATATATTACACATACACACACATATCACGCATATACACACACATACACACACATACACACACATATCATGCATATACACACACATACACACACATATCACGCATATACACACACATACACACACATATCATGCATATACACACACATACACACACATATCACGCATATACACACACATACACACACATATCACGCATATACACACACATCACGCATACACACATATATTACACATATGCACACATATACACACATATACACACATACACACATATATTACACATATATCACACACACACACCATCTCTCGCTCTCTCGCTCTCGCTCTCACTCACACTCACACACACACACACACACACACACACACACACACACACGGGATTCACTCCCGGATGGGAACCATGGACTGCCTCTGTATTGTCACGACTAAGGTAACGCCCGAAAAACTCAATTAAATACCGACACACAAACACCATTGAGGGGGATTCACTTCATAATAAGTCGGTGTAAAATACGGCGAGTATCTTATCCAGAAAACGGCGCTTATTTCATATTATAATCTTCTTTTTTGGCACTGTTTGGAGCTGTAAGCAGTTTTCTTCTTCGCTGAATTAGCGCAGGTAATCAACGGAGGCTGGTTGGGAATAGAAGCGGCCAAAATTAAGAAAGTAAAGTACGGAAATACAGTCCATCTTTATTGATTATATCACTGCCGAATTAAATATAACACTGTCTTCATATGAAGCCTGATATCTTGTGGTTTTTGATGTGATGCGTTTTTATGCAGACAAGTATGGAACTTTTAATTTGTCATATTTCTTAATGAGAGTTTGGCGTTGCATTTTCTCCGGAGAGCACGGTGACCTTCTGCCTAATTACACTGATAATCTGTCTGTAATGTTTTGTCGCCACTACAGAAACGTTATACAACTACTAAGATAAGGTTATTGATGGTCAATGGTTTACCGTCTAAATGGTGCATTTGTTTTGATTACCCAGTGTTTCGGAGCAGGCCAATTATCAGACACTTTTTCTCAGTTTCTAACCTCTGATGCAGAGTTTTTCTGTTGATGTTCCCCAATTAAAAATGCCTTATGTTGTTGTTATTGACGAAAGTTAACAGCTCATCATTCCCATCACCTTCTGTCATTATAAGTCACATTATCAACACTTTTAACCCCAAAAAAGGCTAAAAAGCATCTATAATCTGATGTCATCTTTCTGCAGCTGTAGGAGGGAAAGTTCATTTTTAGCACCCACACAGTTTCAGACCAGGTGGGTGGACCTTGTGCTTCTGCATCATCACACCTGGAATACTCTAGACCCGTTGTCAGGTCTGGAATATATGAGATGAGAAAAAAACTTAAAATGTTTCCTGGAAAATAAATTGTCAGATGTTCACTTATTCAGGCAGCAGCTGGAAACCAATGTGTTCAGGTCCTGCAGTTCTGTTGTAATGCTGCGTTCAGGGCCACCCGTAAGTCGTGTTTCACAACCCTCTACCCGTGGAAGTGCCCGGGTACGGCAGTCAAACCCGTAACTTACTACTCGTGAACTCTCATCGACATCATGTCATTTATTAGTATAAAATATGAATATGTTGACATTTTTAACACTATATTTGTGACCCGACGTGTTTCCATCGGGAAACTCTGATTGTTGAACCCTGGAAGTGCTTTCTGTATGATGGCAGGATGTGAACGTGACCTTTGTGGTTGATATTTTAATATGTGTATGAAACTCTCACATCCAGTCTGGGTGTGTTTCGCTCTCTGTGAGTTTGGTGGCGGGCGGCAGACGGTCGACCTTTTCATAATGTCAGCACGAGCAGTTGTGTGGTCTCGAGACCGACGCCAGAAGTGAAATTTGGAAAGTTGCAAAGGCGCATTGATGAATTTCCTATTTATTATTGTTTTCTAAATCATTTCTCTATAAAATAGTGAAAAATGTCCATTCCTTTTTGATTAACATGAAACCCCGAAATCACCATCACCGAGCCCACCAGACTCCATGTAAATAATCACTACTTTTAGTGTGTATAGAGCAGCATATCTCCACCAGACTCCATGTAAATAATCACTACTTTTAGTGTGTATAGAGCAGCATATCTCCACCAGACTCCATGTAAATAATCACTACTTTTAGTGTGTATAGAGCATCATATCTCCACCAGACTCCATGTAAATAATCAATACTTTTAGCGTGTATAGAGCAGCATATCTCCACCAGACTCCATGTAAATAATCACTACTTTTAGCGTGTATAGAGCATGTGTACACACACACACACAAACACACAGAGACACACACACACACAGAGACACACACATAAACACACACACACACACACACACACACACACAGCAACTGCCAGCAGACTGCTGGGAGGTCAGGAGAACAGAAGGAGAGGTTAGCGAGGAGGAGGAGCAGAGAGGATGCTGGGAAGGCGTGGGCGGGGCGCTCTCTGATAAACCGAAAGAAAAAGAGGAGAGGAAGGAAATTGGCTCTGTCTGGATGGTGGTGACCTTTGAACTCCAGTGTGAAGACGGTACTCTTTTTATTTTTATTTTTTTATTTTTTTTATTTTAAGTTAGAAGTTAAATTGGCAGTTTTCCAAAGGAAGAGTCAAAAATCAGCCCAGTGGTGAATGAAACGGAGTTACTCGCTACTTTTATCACCGTAAAACACACTTCATTCAAAGTGGACAAAAAAAGATGAAAAAGGGCAAAAATGGATAAAAACAGAATGCACCTGAACACACCTCCCTGTAAGACCAGCACACCAAGAATGCACCTGAACACACCTCCCTGTAAGACCAGCACGCCCAGAATGCACCTGAACACACCTCCCTGTAAGACCAGCACACCAAGAATGCACCTGAACACACCTCCCTGTAAGACCAGCACACCCAGAATGCACCTGAACACACCTCCCCGTAAGACCAGCACGCCCAGAATGCACCTGAACACACCTCCCTGTAAGACCAGCACACCAAGAATGCACCTGAACACACCTCCCTGTAAGACCAGCACGCCCAGAATGCACCTGAACACACCTCCCTGTAAGACCAGCACGCCCAGAATGCACCTGAACACACCTCCCTGTAAGACCAGCACACCAAGAATGCACCTGAACACACCTCCCTGTAAGACCAGAATGCACCTGAACACACCTCCCTGTAAGACCAGCATACCCAGAATGCACCTGAACACACCTCCCTGTAAGACCAGCACACCAAGAATGCACCTGAACACACCTCCCTGTAAGACCAGCACGCCCAGAATGCACCTGAACACACCTCCCTGTAAGACCAGCACACCAAGAATGCACCTGAACGCACCTCCCTGTAAGACCAGAATGCACCTGAACACACCTCCCTGTAAGACCAGCATACCCAGAATGCACCTGAACACACCTCCCTGTAAGACCAGCACGCCCAGAATGCACCTGAACACACCTCCCTGTAAGACCAGCACGCCCAGAATGCACCTGAACACATCTCCCTGTAAGACCAGCACGCCCAGAATGCACCTGAACACACCTCCCTGTAAGACCAGCACGCCCAGAATGCACCTGAACACACCTCCCTGTAAGACCAGCACCCCCAGAATGCCCCTGAACACACCTCCATCACCCTGTAAGCGCAGAGGATTCTGGTTAGGGAGTGAAACGATGCAAATACAATGGCGAAGCTTAGATAACTCTACCCCCCCACGCCTCGCCATCTGGGTCTACACAGAGAGACGAGAAGTCACTGCCAGGCCTTCTTTAGGGATAATGATACACAAGCAGCCATCTTTAAGCTGAAAACCGTTTGAAAGAGACTCCAAATGACACAGAGACCCAGAACAACCCTAACAGAAACAAAAAGGACCAAAAAGAGATGAAACACCCCACAAAGACACTAAAAGTATGGGGCAGTTGCTTTTTATATATACATTTTATTCTAAATTTATTATAACTTAAAGAAGGATGCCTAAACACCCCCCCACCCCCCGCCCACCAAATAAGCACACCCAAGTCTTCCTCAAACCTAGAAAACACCGATTTACATCTACTTCACTGCTCTGCTGCAGTGAGAAAAGAACATGGCAACACGAACATGAGAGCTGCAGTCGGTCTGGTGCTGTGCTGCCCCCTGCTGTTCATCTCTGGCACTGTGTGTGTGTGTGTGTGTGTGTGTGTGTGTGTGTGTCTTTGTGTGTATGTGTGTCGCTCTCTCTCTGTATTTGTGTGTGTGTGTGTCCAATGTAATATGATGAAGTAGATCAACAGCCTTTATTTTTGGCCTAATTATTGTATGCATGTCTTATTAGATCATATATACTAAACTTATTTCTGTCCTTTGGGGTTGGGGGTGTGTGTGTGTGTGTGTGTGTGTGTGTGTGTGTGTCTGTGTGTGTGTGTGTGTGTGTGTGTGTGTGTGTGTGTGTGTGTGTGTGTGTGTGTGTGTGTGTGTGTAATAAAAATAAATAAAAGACAAACGAGACAAATGCTCTATAAGGAGAAGTGTCCAGCGGGGGGCGCCGTCTGCATGCTGCCACGTAAAGAGAGAAATAAGGAGCTGATGCTTTTATAGATAATATAGATTTATAGATATCAGCAGCTGACAGTGTTGACCCTGTAATTAGAAAGCTCGTTAGGCACAGCACCCGTAAGCCGAATAATACATAATAATAAATATGAAGTCAGTGAGAATCGAAACCAAAAGACTTTTCACACATCTGATGATTGTAGTCGGACTTCTTTGAGTGTCACTTATTATTTATTATTCATTATATCTTTAACAGAGTTGTAGACACAGACGTGGTTCCTCGCCCCAAATACGTGTCCTCAAGTCTTCCTCCGACCGTGGAAAGAGCGCCGTATTAGACCCGGGATGTAGTCCACGTAGTCCACGTAGTCCACGTAGTGAGCAGGTTACTTCATCCAGGACACACACACACACACACACACACACACACACACACACACACACACACACACACACACACACACACACACACACGGACGGAGACACAGACAGAAGTCCACTGTGTGAGTCCTGGTTTGTGTGTGTGTGTGTGTGTGTGTGTGTGTGTGTGTGTGTGTGTGTAAAGCAGCAGGGTAATTTTAGAAGGAGACCGTCACATGTGAACCTGTCAGCTGCTATCACTGTCACCGCAAACGGCTGGACTGCACTCTGTCTCTGCCAGTGGGACCGTGTGTGTGCGCGTGTGTGTGTGTGTGTGTGTGTGTGTGTGTGTGTGTGTGTGTGTGTGTGTGTGTGTGTGTGTGTGTGTGCATGCAGCCTGACTCAAGCTTTGATAATGAGTTATCACAAAGCAGCAAATCCTGATGGATGCTTGTTTTATTTGGACAAACTGTCCAACATGTAATTTATGTTAATGGGTTTTGGAGCTTTGTCTCCAACTGCCTCTCTCTCTGTCCCTCCGTCTGTCTGTCCCTCGCTTGTCTGTCCCTCCGCCTGTCTGTTCCTCGTCTGTCTGTCCCTCTGCCTGTCTGTCTCTCTTTCTCTCTGTCCCGTCTGTCTGTCCCTCCCGCCGTCTGTCTCTCCGCCTGTCTGTCACTCCCTCCCTCCGGCTGTCTGTCCCTCCATTTGTCTCGCTCTCTCTGTCCCTTCGTCTGTCTGTCTGTCTGTCGCTCCCTCCCTCCCTCTGTCTGAATCGAGAGTGTAATTGAATCATGGATTTGAGGGAACATCTTCACCGTAATAAACGCCAACTTCTCACCTTTTTCCTCATATCTGCATCACTGTGAATGACTAACACACCCTGACAGACTGTGTGTGTGTGTGTGTGTGTGTGTGTGTGTGTGTGTGTGTGTGTGTGAGAGAGTGAAACAGTCTAAACAGTCTAAAAGTCAGCAGAGAGACAACGAGATAAAAGTGATGGACAGAGAGAGTCGTCTCTGTAGATTTTTGGCTGTTTCTCTCTCAGGAGGAATTTTCTTCTTGTGCGATTCTATGTGAAAATGAATGAAAACACCATAAAATGTCTTAGTTTGATCGCAAAACGTCACGTTACGTCAGACAGAGGACGGGGACGGAGGTTAGACACAGACAGAAGACGGACGGAGGTTAGAACGGCATCACAGAGACATAGGACGGGGACGGAGGTTAGACACAGAGACAGAGGACGGGGACGGAGGTTAGACACAGAGGACGGGGACGGAGGTTAGAACGGCATCACAGAGACATAGGACGGGGACGGAGGTTAGAGACAGAGGACGGACGGAGGTTAGAACGGCATCACAGAGACATAGGACGGGACGGAGGTTAGACACAGAGACAGAGGACGGGACGGAGGTTAGACACAGAGGACGGGACGGAGGTTAGAACGGCATCACAGAGACATAGGACGGGGACGGAGGTTAGAGACAGAGGACGGACGGAGGTTAGAACGGCATCACAGAGACATAGGACGGGGACGGAGGTTAGACACAGAGACAGAGGACGGGGACGGAGGTTAGACACAGAGGACGGGGACGGAGGTTAGAACGGCATCACAGAGACATAGGACGGGGACGGAGGTTAGAGACAGAGGACGGGGACGTGGACCTTGCAGCCAATCAGAATCGAGTATTCACCCAGATATATGATGGTATAAGTCAAATTAACAGCTGATATTTTTCTCTTTCTATCTCCTCCATCTCCTTCTCTTTTTTTCATCTTCCCCTCTTTGCTCCTCTCTTCCTCCTCCTTCTCCCTCTGTCTCCTCTCTTCCTCTTCCTGACTCCCCCTTTTCCTGTCTTTACTCCTCCTCTTCCATTTTCTGTTGTCTCCTCTTTCTCTTCCACTGTCTCCTTTTTGTCTTTCCTTTCCTCTGGTTCTTTCCTTCCCTTCTTCTTTTCATCTTTTTTGTCTTTCTCGCTACTTTTTCTCTCCAATCTCTTTTTTTTTTGTCCTCCCCTTCCTCTGGTCTTTCTATTTCTTCATTTTCCATTCTTCTCTTCATTTCTTCTGTCTTCCTCTCTGTCTCCTCCTCTTCCTCTCCTCCACATCACTGACTCTGTCCTACATAACTCTAACTTCCCTGAGGATACACCCCCACTGTCTCTCTCTCTCTCTCTCTCTCTCTCTCTCTCTCTCTCTCTCTCTCTTTCTCTCACTCACTCTCTCTCTCTCTCTCTCTCTCTCTTTCTTACTCACTCACTCTCTCTAACGCTCTCTTTCTCTCTCTCTCTTTCCCACTATCGCTCTCTTTCCTCCCACCCTCTCTCTTTCAATGTCTCTCTCTGTCTCTCTCTTTCAGTGTCTCTGACTCATTCCTCCCACTCTCTCTCTCTCTCAGTCTCTCTCTCTCTCTCTCTCTCTCTCTCTCTCTCTCTCTCTCTCTCTCTCTTCAGTCTCTCTCTCTCTCAGTCTCTCTCTCTCTCTCTCAGTCTCTCTCTCTCTCTCTCTCTTTCAGTGTCTCTCTCTCAGTCTCACTCTGGCTCTCTCTCTCTGTTCTGTAGTATGAGAGGATTTAATATTTAACAGGATAATTAGGTAGGAATGAGATATTTTGTAGTGTAATTTATAGTTTTATTAATTTCTGTGGCCGTATTAATTGTGATGGAAAAATGTTTTTTGGTTTGATTATAATTTGTTAAATGTTTAAAAAAAAAATCAAAACAAATCTCTCTCCGTCTTGCTCTCTCTTTGATGAGTCATATGACCAACCTCTCTCTCTCCCACCCCCCTCTCCCTGGAGACCAATCACACCCCCACAGTGAAACACACACACACACACACACACACAGCACTCGCTCTCATCATCGTCACCGCTCTGTCAGCGTAGAGAGAGAGGGAGAGAGAAGGAAAAGGAGAACGAGGGAGAGAAGAGTCGAGCCGTACGCCAGAGAGGAGGTCAAGAGGGAGCGGAGTACATTGTACCAGAAGAGGAGGAGGAGGAAGAGGAGGAAGAGGAGGGGTCAGTGGCGCGGAGGAGAGGGGGGGAGGTTCTCCCTGAATGAAGGAAGAGCTCTGGGAGTCGTTTCCTCCCCGCCGCGATGGAGCGACGTGAGGAATGAGGGCGGATGGTGAGAGCAGGGAGCAGCAGCAGCAGCAGCAGTGGAGAGGCTGGGGGGGGGGGAGGCGGTGCAGCGCCCGGGCGGCGCGGCCGGAGCCGCCAGCGCTCCCGGAGGACGCGGCGGCTGGCGGCCAACTGCCCCGGCGCCGACAAGATGTCCCCCGGCTCGAAGAAGCTGCAGTGTTTCTCGCCCATGCTGTGCCACTGCAAGGTGGCCTGCACCAACAGCACCATCTCGCTCATGTTCGGCTGCAAGGTGGGTGGAGACATCTGGGGGTCCTCGGCGTGGTTTGGGGGAGGTCCTCCTCGGCGTGGTTTGGGGGAGGTCCTCCTCGGCGTGGTTTGGGGGAGATCCTCACCGCGGTTTGGGGGAGATCCTCACCGCGGTTTGGGCAGTTAATGTGCCTTTTCTCAGATATGATGACTGTAGCTGAACTTTAGTTTTTCTCTGTCCAAAAAATAAAAAATAAATACTTTTTTATATAGTATAATAGTTTGGGGGGTTCCTCGCCACGGTTTGGGGGAGGTCCTCCTTGGCGTGGTTTGTGTAATCTCACAAAAGACATTTCTCAGATCTAATGACTGTAGCTGGACTTCTTTAGTTTTTCTCGGTCCAAAATAAAAACTTTTTATGTAGTAGAATAGTTTGGGGGGGGGGGGTCCTCTGTGCGGTTAGTTAATATTATCCTGGTCCGTTTATTGTGGTCCTTGTGCTGTGGGCCGTGTATCCTGGTCCGTTTATCGTGGTCCTTGTGCTGTGGGCCGTGTATCCTGGTCCGTGTGCCGTGTATCCCGGTCCGTGGGCCGTGTGTCGCGGGCCGTGTATCCTGGTCCGTGGATTGTGGGCCATGGGCTGTGGATCCTGGTCCGTGTGCTGCGGGCCGTGTATCGTGGGCCGTGTGTCGCGGGCCGTGTATCCTAGTCCGTTTATCGTGGGCCAAGGGCTGTGTATCCTGGTCCGTGTATCCTGGTCCGTGTATCCTGGTCCGTATGCCATGGGCCGTGGATCCTGGTCCGTGGATCGTGGGCCATGGGCCGTGGATCGTGGACCGTGTATCGTGATATTTTTTTTTGAGGGTCATCTTTTGGGGGTTTCCCCTTTTTTAGTAAAGTGACAGTGCATAGACATGAAGGGGGAGAGATGGGGGACGACGCACAGCAAAGGGCTGCAGGTTGGACTCGAACCCGCGCCGCCGCAGGACCCAGCCCACATGGGGCGAACGCTCCCACTGGGTGAGCCAGAGGTCGCCCCTGAATTGATATTTTTACATCACAGGAATATGAGAAATGAAAGCGGTGCCAGAGCAGAGACCTGTGTGGGGGAGCCAGAGAAAACGCTGCAGGGCAGAGAAGAGAAACCTGTCGTAGGGAGACGGAGACGAGCCGAGGAACCGGATCACGGTTCCCTCAAATATCAAATAAATCCTTAAAACGATCAGAAGTGAAACCAGCTTCTGCTCCCAAACAGCTGAGGGGGGACGAGCTGTTAACTGGCTTTGTCTCCGAGCGGCTGTGTTAGTTGTTGACCTGACGTGACCCGATAGGCCGACCGCTTCAGTCAGCCCACCAATCGGAGGCTCTGATTGCAGCAGCACTGAGGCGTGATTGGCTGGCGGAGGTGGGAACCTGGCAGGCACATGCATATGTGGTCAACATGTGCTCTGCAGGGAAACCCCAATGAACCGAAAGGAAATGTGCTGATGGAGAGGAAACAGAAACTGAATGAAATCTGGCATTTGTCTGAGATATCAAAGTGCTCTCGACTGGGGGTCGATACAGCGTAGTATTGCAATATTTTCAGTGGCAATACTGTATCAACAGGCGCCAAGTATGAATGTGTTATAATATATTATATTTGTGGTGGTCAGTTTGTCTCGTTCTGCAGTGATAACATTGAAGTGAGATGAACAAACAGAGAAATGTTTCTTTTTTTCATTTTGGGGACGTCATGTGAAGTTGGGGAAAAATCTGTTGGAAAAAGGTTATAAATTGCAAAATATTGCCATATGTTTAAAATCACAATAATATCGTATTGTGGCATAAGTGATTATATCGTATCAGGAGGCAACTGGTGATTTCTTCTCCCCCCCCCCCTAATCTGGACTCTTCTGGATCTTAATGTGATTATCCTGAGGATCTGTCTTGAATATTTGGCTTCAGAAATTAACCTGGATGGTGTTCAAGGGGTGTACATTTAATTTAATTTAACATATATATTTTTGGGGCTTTTCTGCCTTTTATTTGATAGGACAAAGGCGATGGCGCTACAACGGAGATCGGCAGGGGTTACCATGGTTATCTTAGCGTGTCCGAGGTACACACACTACTATTTATTTACATAAAAGCATGTTGAATAGTAGCGTACGCGTTGTGTAGAGCAGTGGAGGAGATTTTGGACACAATGCGCTCAGATGACTGCTGGATCGGGATGATTGGTATATGTTTATATGGTTAAATGGTTAATATGGTTAATATGGTATATTTTGTTCATCTGAAGAGATCTGGGATCTCTTAAATCCCCGACGTGATGTCAGACGCTCCCCAGCCTGTGATTGGCCGCTCTGCCGTACCTTCTGCCCGGTGACAGCTTGATCGTAGCGAGTCTTAACCCTCTGAACCTTAAGGTCATTTTTACAGTTCATTGTCCGTCTGGCTTTATTTTCTATAAAAGCTTATAAAACATCAACCCTGTTGTCTACAGTCAAGATATGAACCTTTTTTTCAGGACTAACTGTGTTAGAATCTCAAACCAGTGAGGCCATTGTCCTCTAAACGGTAGTTATCTATCTTGTCCGCTATATATCTTTGATCACATACTAGACTAGTTTGACTTGAAGGATTACTGTCTTTCCCACTCTATACTCTTTGCTCTTGCTGTCGCCCATATATGGGCATAATACTCGCCTTCACTTCCCCAAACAAACGCAAGTCACGGCACACGGACAGAGAGGGGACACGGAGCTAGCGGCAGAAATGAGCGGAAATGTGATAAATTATGGATTATTATCAAGTGGATAAATCTTGGATGTAACATTTTGGATTTAATGCTCAACGACCCCGACAAAAGGCCCAAGTTCCAGGCTGGATAGAAAATCACCTGTAGAGACTAGAAAGACCCCAAAGAGACCTCCGTAACCGCTAGCTCGTTAGCTGTTAGCTGCTGGCAGCAACAATCTGCAAGTTTCTGTCTTTTATGGTTATTCCATTAAAATATGAATCAGAAGTTTAGTTTTAGGTCGTGCGCGACCCTCTCGGTTCCAGAGGGTTAAGTCCCATTGAGCCGCTGCCATCGACCGCTTTCACGCCACCATACGCAATTAATAAAGTATACATTATTGTTGTTGTTGTTGTTGTTGTTATTATTCAGTGTGTCGATGTGCTGCAATGACTATTGTTTTTCATACTTCATTATTATAATGCCACCTTTTTTGTCCTGCTACTAGTCCCGGAGCGTTGCCAACACGCACACACAAAATACATCAAAACGTGTGTAATGATTGGGAATGATGGGCTATGACTTTTCAACCCAATTTGCCGCGCGGTTTTCACGAAATTGCCAAAAGAACAGCATCAAGTTCTGACACACACACACCTAGGATGAGACTCTTCACTGTTGGCTCTATACAAGCTAAAAGGACTGTTTTGTTAAATGGAGTCTGGGTGGTTCAGCGCAGTAGCTTGGTCTTAAATAGGTTTTAAAAAGGTCTCTCTGAAGGGTTAAGACACGTAACACTTATTATTTTTAGTTTTAGGCACACTGCGGAATTTCCACTTATTTCTGCCAATAAAGAAAGATTTTGGCTGTTATTTAGTCGGCTAAAACAGTATGTGAGACTCTTAAATCCCCGACGTGATGTCAGATGCTCCCCAGCCTGTGATTGGCCGCTCTGCCGTACCTTCTGCCCGTGACAGGTTGATCGTAGCCAGTCTTAAGTCTCATTGATCAGCTGTCATCGACCGCTTTAATGCCACCATACACTCAACAGACTGTGCCGGAAGTTACCAGTCGTGGAGCCGAATGTGATGCAGCAGGTGCAGCAGGTGCAGCAGGTGCAGCAGGTGCAGCGTGTGATAACGCGGAGCAGAAACCTCCGTTCATTCATTCAGGGTGAAGCTGCAAAGATGATTCATTATTCAGTCAGTCGCCAATTAGTTTCATAATCGCTTTGAGTCATTTTGTTTATGTTGCCCCCATGTTGCCCCCATGTTGTCCTCATGTTGCCCTCATGTTGCCCTCATGTTGCCCCCATGTTGTCCTCATGTTGTCCTCATGTTGCCCTCATGTTGCCCTCATGTTGCCCCCATGTTGCCCCCATGTTGTCCTCATGTTGTCCTCATGTTGCCCTCATGTTGCCCCCATGTTGTCCTCATGTTGTCCTCATGTTGCCCTCATGTTGCCCTCATGTTGCCCTCATGTTGCCCCCATGTTGTCCTCATGTTGCCCTCATGTTGCCCTCATGTTGCCCCCATGTTGTCCTCATGTTGTCCTCATGTTGCCCTCATGTTGCCCTCATGTTGCCCCCATGTTGCCCCCATGTTGTCCTCATGTTGTCCTCATGTTGCCCTCATGTTGCCCCCATGTTGTCCTCATGTTGTCCTCATGTTGCCCTCATGTTGCCCTCATGTTGCCCTCATGTTGCCCCCATGTTGTCCTCATGTTGCCCCCATGTTGCCCTCATGTTGCCCTCATGTTGCCCCCATGTTGTCCTCATGTTGTCCTCATGTTGTCCTCATGTTGTCCTCATGTTGCCCCCATGTTGTCCTCATGTTGTCCTCATGTTGCCCTCATGTTGCCCTCATGTTGTCCTCATGTTGCCCTCATGTTGCCCTCATGTTGCCCTCATGTTGCCCCCATGTTGCCCTCATGTTGCCCTCATGTTGCCCCCATGTTGCCCTCATGTTGCCCCTTTCAGACTACGACGTAAATTCACATGCTATCACAAGGTAATGTAAGTCAATGGAGGCCGAACGGCGTTGATAGACACGCTAAGAAGCGAGTATGCGTCTTGATAACACCAATAACGGCTTAATAATCAGCGTAATGGTGACTAAAGTTAACCCTCCTGGTGTCCTCGGGTCAAATTTTACCTATTTTTAGAAAATTGTGTTTCCTTCAACCAAAATGACAATGATAAAACAAAAGAAACGTAGATGGTTCTGTACGACGCTCTTCACAATTAAAATAAATGATCAGTTCACTAGTCTTATTGAATGTGGGTGTTTTATGCAATGTTATGGCATTTGAGAAAGAAAATTAAAAAATGATGACAAACGTCCAATAAAGCTCAGAAAAAATCAACAAAGGTGACAAAAACATCGGGAAAAGCTCAGAAAAAACAAACGTTCCACGGCCAACGTTAAGAAAACTCAAGGATTAATGGTCCAAACACACTATGTGGTCCCACTTAAATATTATTAATCACATGTTAATCTGTGTTTCCCTTCGTGGTAACCAGTCCGGTCTTGGACTCAAATCCAGACTCGAGATGGTTTTTTCTATGGTCTCGGACTCGCTAGTATTTGGACTCGGACTTGTCTCGGTCTCGGCCACTGGTCTTGCCCAATATGGCTTCTGGTCTGGACCGAGTCCAGGTGTCTTTATTATGTTGATAATAATATTGGAGGGGAAGTGAAACCCAAAATGATTGTCTTGATACTGTTTAGCATAAGACCTTCTTTTCTGTCCTGGACTCAGTCTTGAATCGGACTCGAACCTCTTTGAACTCGATCTTGACTTGGACTTGACTAGTCCTGGTCTTGGACTAAGGTGGTCTTGACTACAGCCCCGGTGGTAAACAGCACATACAAATAACTCTGCAGGAATACTGTCGTACAAATGAAAAGGCTTTATCTAGGGTTGACTTTTCTAGGACAAGTAGGACTAAAAAGCGAGTATGCGTCTTGATAACGTGCCAATAATGACGTATAAATTGCTGAGTCATACATACGCCGTCTCATGACATCACTGTGGGTCGTTAAGCACAGAAAAGATGGTGAATAGAGAGCATGTAGTGGGATTGTGTTCCCAGAATCCTCCAGAAACCTCCTCCTGAACACCCTGCTACTGTACATCCGCTCCGCGCTGACGCTTCTATTTATAGCAGCTTTTGGCAGCAGGAGCCGGCGTTGAGCTTCCTCCTCCTCCTCCTCCTCCTCCTCCTCCTCCTCCTCCTCCTCCTCGTCTCTCTGAGAGCTGTCGAGGAGGAAGAGGAGGAGGAGGAGGAGGAGGAGGAGGAGGAGGAGGAGGAGGAGGAGGAGGAGGAGGAGGAGGAGGCTCTCTTCAGGCAGACGGTGTCATCTCTGGAAACCTCCGCTGCCTCCCACGTCCACAGTGAGGGGGCTCGGCGTCTCCCAGCTGCAAAATGACTCCGTCGGTTGTCAACTGTTAAATTAATCACCAATTTTTGATTTTGATAATCAGTTTGATAATTTCTCTCCTCTGACCGGAGAGAAATGATCGAATCCTTCCTCCTTCCCTTCGTAGTTCCTTCCAAATATTATTTCATGTATATTGTATTCTAGTATTTCATTATATTTATATTCTGTGCTGTGTGACTGATTTTGCTGCTGGAACATTATAATATCTCTCTATCTATCTCTCTATATATATCTATCTCTCTCTCTCTCTCTCTCTCTCTCTATATATCTATCATATATCTATCTAGCTCTCTATCTCTCTCAATATATATCTATCATATAGCTATCTATCTCTCTATCTCTCTCTATCTATCTATCTATCTGTATATATATCTCTATCATATATCTATCTATCTCTCTATCTCTCTCTATATATCTCTATCATATATCTATCTCTCTCAATATATATCTATCATATATCTATCTATCTATCTATCTATCTATCTATCTATATATATCTCTATCATATATCTATCTATCTCTATCTCTCTCTATATATCTCTATCATATATCTATCTCTCTCAATATATATCTATCATATATCTATCTATCTCTCTATCTATCTATCTATCTATCTATCTATCTGTATATATATCTCTATCATATATCTATCTAGCTCTCTATCTCTCTATATATAATATATATATATCTCTATATATCATATATCTATCTATCTATATCGCTATCATATATCTATCTCTGTCTATCTCTCTGTATATATCTCTATCATATATCTATCTATCTATCTATATATCTCTATATCTCTATATATATCTCTATCATATATCTATCATATATCTATCTATCTCTCTATATATATCTCTATCATATCTATCTCTCTATATATATCTCTATCATATATCTATCCCTCTATCTCTCTCTATATATCTCTATCATATATCTATCTCTCTATATATATCTCTATCATATATCTATCCCTCTATCTCTCTCTATATATCTCTATCATATATCTATCCCTCTATCTCTCTCTATATATCTCTATCATATATCTATCTCTCTATATATATCTCTATCATATATCTATCCCTCTATCTCTCTCTATATATATCTCTA